>ML780874.1:191089-273760 GCA_009831015.1 Picea engelmannii | reverse complement strand
GATGTTTTGGTTCTTTCCTTTCTGAGTAGGAACCCTTGATCCGATCCCTGGCTAACACACTTGCAGAGGTAAAGGAAACCTACAGAAGATAAGGTGTTGTAGTTCCTTTCTGTCTGAGCAGGAACACCTTAACCAAATCCCTGACTAGCACACTTGCAGAGGTAAATGAAACCTACAGAAGATAAGTTGTTGTAGTTCCTTTCTGTCTGAGCAGGAACACCTTAACCAAATCCCTAGCTAGCACACTTGCAGAGGCAAATAAAATCTACAGAAGATAAGGTGTTGTAGTTCCTTTCTATCTGAGCAGGAACACCTTAACCAAATCCCTGGCTAGCACACTTGCAGAGGTAAATAAAATCTACAGGAGACAAGGTGTTGTAATCCCTTCATGTCTGAGTAGGAACCCCTTAACCAAATCTCTGCTAGCACACTTGTAGCAATAAACGAATTCTAAAGAGGTTATGATATTCCGATCCCTTTCTGTCTGAGCAGGGACCTTTAACCAATTCTCTGCTAGCCTCATAAAATCATCACACAAGATTTCTGATAAAAAGAATTACAAATTCCATTCAATAACTAAGACAGAGTCAGTAGTGTTTTAGCAAAGCGGAATCCATTAAAAACAGTGTTTCAGCAAACGACAGTTAAATAAAACGTAAACAGAAATTATACTAACACACTTCTATCTAATGGGTGAATCTTGTGATGAAGGTGGGCCCTCCCTTCTCACAAGATTCCCCTGAAACGGGAAATCTTAGAGACGAATGATCAAAGCATTCTTATATTCATCTGTCGAAATATCACATTACAAATTGAAAGAATAGAACACGTCCCGCTTCTCTGGAGTTGCTTCAATCCATCAAAGCCTTCGATATCTCGAATGGTGATTTCCTCTAATTTAAAGAGGAAATCCCTTCGATCATTACAATGCATATCTGAATCCTATCCTAAGTCGGATCTTCTTTCTAAATCAGCATAGGATGTCTTAGTCTCACGCAACCGAATGCTATTACAGGAACTGAATAAGATATTGTTGTTACGGCTGGTGTAACAACTTCTTCTTCGTTGTTGTGGATGCTGTTTCAGCCTCGCAATTCACGGGTTGTTTCAGCTGCGTGAATTGTGCTCTGACTGTTGACCGTTGACTGTGTCGGCTTCCTTGTGTTTCAGCATCGTCGGTTCTGGCAGTTTCTCTGTGTTTCAGCATCTACAACTCTGGACTGTGTACTAGCTCCATGTTCAGCATCTTGCAACCTCAGACTGTATAGCAGCTTCGTGTTTCAGCATCTACGGCCTCGGACTGTGTAGCAGCTCCGTGTTTTAGCATCAGTTCTATGTTTCAACAACGACGGCTTTGGACAGTTCTGTGTTTCAGCAAGAGGCCTTGAATGCAAATCTGCAGCTTTGGAGACTTATGCATTTCTAATCAATGGTTAAGTACGAGAATGATGTAAAATATTATGCAAAACAGATTAAACATATAGTAATGAGAAGGGATGTTGTATACCTTAAAGATGATCAGATAAAGTGATAGTATGAGTCTAAATATAGGTGATCAGGAGTATAATGGTGGCAAAAAGTATAGGAAAAAAGGTTCATTGTGTGGTCCTAACAGTTTGAATCCAAGATCATAGTATCTTTGAGGTTTTCCAAATGGGTAAAAAATCTGGTGCCTGTCAGAAAGAAGAGTGGAGAGATCAGGTTGTGTGTGGACTTCATAAATCTAAACAGGGTGTCTCTCAAGGATAAATACCCATTGCCTAAGATGGATCACATTCTACAGAAAGTGGTAGGTTCTCAGAAAATGTTAATGTTGGATGGTTTCTCTGGGTACAATCAGATCATGGTGCACCCTGATGATCAGGAAAATACAACATTCACAACACCATGGGGTACCTTAATGTATGCCAAGATGCCTTTTGGGCTCATGAATGTAGGGGAAACATTTCAAAGAGATATGGACATAGCTTTTGTCGATGAAAAAGACAAATTCATTGTTATTTACTTAGATGATATCACTATGTATCCAGTTTCTGATGAAGAACATCTCAAGCATTTAAGAAGGGCTTTTCAGAAGTGTAGAAAGTTTGTCATTTCATTAAACCCTAAGAAGTCAAACTTTGGCATGGAATAAGGGAAGTTTCTTGATCACATTATTTCAAAAGAGGGGATAAAGATAGATCCCAACAGAGTTGAGGGTATCTTAAAAATTGGCACACCCAGAAGGAAAAAATAAGTGCAATCTTTCCTGGGGAAAGTGAATTTTCTGAGAAGATTCATCCCTAACCTGGATGAAATCATAAAGTATATCACTAAAATGATCAATAAAGGAAATGAGATAAAGTAGACCCCAGAATCCAAAAAATCCTTTGAAGACATTAAAGTGGCATTGACCAAGGCCCCAATATTGGCCAGTCCTAATTTTGAAAAAGACTTTATATTGTTCTCTTTTGCCTCAGAGCACACCATTGTTGGTGTTTTACTATAGAAGGATGGGAAGAATTTTGAGAAGCCTATACCATACTATAGGAGGACATTGAGGGATTCCCCATTGAAGTATGATATCATGGAAAAGCAAGAATATGCAATGGTCAAAGCCCTAAAGGATTTCAGATTTTATATCTTGCAGTCTCATACCACTACCTATGTGCCCAACAGTTCTGTGAAAGACATTTTGACTTAGCCTGACCCTGAGGGAAAAGGGGAAAGTGGATAGTTGTGCTGTTGGAATATGACCTTGAGATCAAAACTACTGTTAGTCTCTATTTTTTCTTTTGATTGAGTGATAAATCCTAATCCTAAACCCTTCCTACCTGCACTTCATTATCTTTTTTCATTTTATTTAAATCATTGTTTTAGCTTGTTATGGTTTGCGTTTTAGCTTTAAACTGATGATTCCCTAGATTTCCCTCTCATATTCAAGTAAAACTTTAGGGACTAAAATCTTTTGGCGCCATTGTCGGGGACGAAGAAATGAAGATATCTTCTCTGGAGAAATGACAAGGTCAGATTCAAATATTGATGGTGAACAAGACTTTGGACATTATTTAAGACTGTGATTATTCACATGGCGACTCCTCTGTGATAATTATGGCTCCTAAAAGAGAAGGTAAAGGACCTAAAACTCCTCTAACTTCTTCATCATCTACTAAGAGACCAGTAACCAGAACAAATCCATATCTTGAGCCTGTTGCAGCTGTTCCAGACCCTGAAAAGCTACTAAGAAAAACTAAGGTTGTTTCTAGACAATCTTCTCTCTCAAAGGGCAATTTGTCTTTAGAAAATTTTCAAGGAAAGTCCTCTGAAATCACCAAAACCCAAGCAGATGAGGAAGTAATTCCTGAAGGAGAATTCAAACCTGTTGTTGAGCCTGCTAGAATTTCAATCCCTTCAACTATATCAGAATTAAATCTAGATCAGTGGAAGCTACTTACTGAACTCATTAAATAGGAATATTCAAACATCCTACCTGTGACTAAAAATTTGACAGGTCACAGCATAGATATTAAGAGTGAACCAGAGACACCCTCGTCATCTCTTGGATCTCTCTCATCTAAATATTTTAAATCACATTATTTTTCTTTTGAAAATCCTCTGTTTCTGGGCCCTTCATTTGATCATAGTCCAGAAGAAAAATCCTTATCTGCTAAAGATCAAGATTTAGTGACAGTACAGTTAAGTTTTCATACACAAAGGATAGTTTCACCTCCAACATCACCAATCGTGCTTACTCCAAAAACTCAAACACCAAAGATAACAAATATGGCTGCAGACAGAATGGATGAAATTGTTGCAGCAAGGTATGCCCCTTTGATTCTTCCACAAGTCTTGTTTGCCTTTCCACCAAATGATTATATGAGATACTTTCCCATATTCAATGGAGATGGAGCAGTTACTGCTGAAGAGAATTTGAGTTCATTCTATAGTTTTGTAGATAATTTCAATTAGAGCATCCATATGTGTGGATGAGATTGTTCGTGCAGAGTCTAAATGGTGAAGAAAGAAAGTGGTTTGGGAGTTTTCCACCTAATTCAATTGTTGATATTGCGGCCTTGGATGATGCATTTCTTAAACACTGGGGAGACAAGAAATACTTTTTATATTATATCACTGAATTTGTTGCTTTAGAAAGGAAACAAGGTGAATCAATACCTGATTTTTCCAAAAGATTCAACCAAATGTATGGTAAAATTCCAGACGAGATTAAACCTTCAGAGACATCAACTAAAATCACTTTTGCCAATTCTTTCAATGTTGAATTTTCCTTGTTGCTTAGAGAGAGAAGGGCTGCTACCCTTATCCTGATGCAAGATGCTGTTATCGAGGTAGAATCAAACATATTAGCAGCAGGCAAATTGAAGTCTAGGAGTGATAGAGATAGGAAAAAGAAAAAAGAAGAGTTGCCTCCATCTTCTAATACAACATCTGATTCTAAGATGGATGAAATGGCTAAGATATTGAAAAATCTGACAGTTGAGATGGAAAGGTTGAATATGGAACAAAAAAAACCTAGTAGACCTACACACGAGGGTGGATACAGAAATCAGAATTAGTTCAGAAGGCCAAACAATGCACCTCAAATCTTACCAAGGGAAAGAAAAAATCAAGATGACCAAAAGGTTTTACCTCATTTTCAGAATAATGCAGTAGATGAAGAAGAGGATGAAGATGAAACAGAAGAATACCTTGCAGTTCATCTGAATTATTCTGATTCATCTCCTATGCATTTGACACAATAGGATTATGAAGATGCCTTGATTTCAAACCAGTTTGAGGAAGGAGATGCAGATGAGATTGTCCAAAAAGAACCAAAAAGGAAGAAATACAATCTCATATCTACTTCAAATGCACCTAAAGTGGATACACTTGTTTCCACAAAGAAGACCAGTACTCCAGTTAAAAAAGGAACCATTAAAGAAAGTCCTAAGATTCAAGATGATCAACCATTGAAGCACCCTGCCAAGGTTAGTACTGAAGATATAAAGGAACCAGAAAAGAGTGTTTCTTCTTTCCATCTAGAACATGAAATCAACAAAATCAAGATTTCAGTGCCATTGTTAGAGCTCATGAAAACATAACCCTTTAGAAAGACTTTCCTGAAGGCTCTATAGTCTTCATCTCAAGTTACCTTTTCAGATACAGTCAATCTAGAAACAAACCTCAAACTCTATTGGCATAATGTCATGCTTACCACAAATATCAAACAGAAAACTGCCAAAGCTAGTGCTGTTATCATATCCTAAAAGTTTCATGAAGATTGGTACAATCATAATTTTTGTGTTTTCCAGGGAATATGGCAGTGTCTACTAGTTTTGACTTGTGAAATGCAAAGACCTTGAAATGTATGAATAGATCAAACTAATCCCTGTTTTGTAGAATCGAATGTAATGATGGCAAGATCATACGATATTAAGTTGTTGAGCAATGATCTATTTTTGGAATGTAAATTCTCTTTTTGATCTAACCTCCCTAATAGATATATGCTATCTGGATCTAGTCATTAAGAACATTCTAGAAGATAGGATCATGGGTTTTGTGGATAGTTTAAATAGGCAGAGGAAATATTCTGTTGTGGTTGAAAAATTGGAGATCTAGAGGACTTTTTTGTGAAACTCCTTGTAAAGGCATTTATGTTCTATTTGACACTTAATAGCAAAGGCATATGGATGGTTAGACACTATTTTATACAATGTTTTTCTTTCTTCATGCTTGAATTCATTATTTAGACTACAATGCATTTATTTCTTGATTGTTAATTAATACAATAAATAATTTGTTGTGGGAATTAATTTAAAGTTTTGATTTCAAGTTGATGTTCTTGTTTCTTTATGATATTCTGAGACAAGAATTTAAGTGAGTTGACAAATTGAAGGCTTCATCCTCTCTTTTTCTTATTGGTTTAATCCATCTATGTGCCTACCTTTTACTTAGTCAATGGGATATACTATGTTCTGATCTTGATTTTCATGTTATGTTATAACCTTGAGCCAATTTTCAACCACCTTATTCAAAAAAACCAAATTATCAAAACCTCCTAAACACTTTGCAATAAACCGATGATTCCCTAGCTTTCCCTCTCATAGTCAAGTGCAACTTTAGGGACTAAAATCTTTTGGCACCATTGTCGGGGACGAAGAAACGAAGATATATTATCTGGAGAAACGACAAGGTCAGATTCAAATCTTGATGGTGAACAAGACTTTGGACATTATTTAAGACTGTGATTATTCACCTGGAGACTCCTCTGTGGTAATTCTGTCTCCTAAAAGAGAAGGTAAAAGACCTAAAACTCCTATGACGTCTTCATCATCTACTAAGAGACTAGTAACCAAAAAAACTCCAGATCCTGAGTCTGTTGCAGTAGTTCTAGACCCTGAAAAGCTACTAAGAAAAACTAAGGCTGTTTCTAAACAGTCTTCTCTCTCAAAGGGAAAATTGTCTTCAGAAAATTTTCAAGGACAGTCCTCTGAAATCACAAAAACCCAAGCATATGAGGAGGTAATTCTTGAAGGATAAGTCAAACCTGTTGTTGAGCCTGCTACAGTTTCACTCCCTTCAACTATCTCAGAATTAAATCTAGATTAGTGGAAGCTACTTACTGAACTCATTAAACAAGAATATTCAAACATCCTACCTGTGACTGAAACTTTGACAGGTCACAACACAGATATTAAGAGTGAACCAGATACACCCTCGTCATCTCTTGAATCTCTCTCATCTAAATATTTTAAATCACATTATTTTTCTTTTGAAAATCCTCTGTTTCTAGGCCCTTCATTTGATCATAGTCCAGAAGAAAAATCATTATCTTCTAAAGATCAAGATTCAATGTCAGTATAGTTAAGTTGTCATACACAAAGGAAAGATTCACCTCCAACATCACCAGTCTTACTTACTCCCAAAACTCAAACACCAAAGATAGAAAATATGGTTGCAGACAGAATGGATGAAATTGTTGCAGCAAGGTATGCCTCTTTGATTCTTTCACAAGTCTTGTTTTCCTTTCCACCAAATGATTATATGAGATACTTGCCCAGATTCAATGGATATGGAGCAGTTATTGCTAAAGAGAATTTGAGTTCATTCTATAGTTTTGCAGATAATTTCAATGTAGAGCATGCAGATGTGTGGATGAGATTGTTTGTGTAGAGTCTAAATGGTGAAGCAAGAATGTGGTTCAGGAGTTTGCCACCTAATTCAATTGTTGATATTGTGGCCTTGGATGATGCCTTTATTAAACATTGGGGAGACAAGAAAGAATTTTTATATTATGTCACTGAATTTGGTGCTTTAAAAAGGAAACAAGGTGAATCAATACCTGATTTTACCAAAAGATTCAACCAGATGTATGGTAAAATTCCAAACGAGATTAAACCTTGAGAGACATCAGCTAAAATCAAATTTTCCAATGCTTTTGATGTTGAATTTTCCTTGTTTCTTAGAGAGAGAAGGGATTCTACCCTCATCTTGATGCAAGATGATGCTATCGAGGTAGAATCAAACATATTAGCAGCAGACAAATTGAAGTCTAGGAGTGATAGAGACAAGAAAAACAAAAAAAAGAGTTGCCTTCATATTCTAATACAACATCTTATTCTAAGATGGATGAAATGGCTAAGATGCTAAAAACTCTAACAGATGATATGGAAAGGTTGAATATGGAACAAAAACAACCTATTAGACTTGCACAGGAGGGTGGATACAAAAATTAGAATCAGTTCAGGAGGCCAAACAATGCACCTCAAATCTTACCAAGGGAAAGAAAAAATCAATATGACCAAAAGGTTTTACCTCCTTTTCAGAATAATGCAGTAGATGAAGAAGAGGATGAATATGAAATAGAAGAAGACCCTACAATTCATTTGAATGATTTTGAATCATCTCCTATGCATTTGACACAGCAGGATTATGAAGATGCCTTGATTTCAAACTACTTTGAGGAAGGAGATGCAGATGAGATTGTCCAAAAAGAACCAAAAAGGAAGAAATACAATCTCATATCTGCTTCAAATGCACCTAAAGTGGATACACCTATTTCCAAAAAGAAGGCCAATACTCTAGTTAAAAAAGGAACCATTAAATAAAGTCTTAAGATTCAGGATGATCAACCATTGAAGCACCCTGCCAAGGCTAGTACTGCAGATATAAAGGAACCAAAAAAGAGTGTTTCTTATTTCAGTCTAGAACATGAAATCAACAAAATCAAGATTTCAGTGCCATTGTTAGAGCTCATGAAAACATAACCCTTTAGAAATATTGTCCTCAAGGCTCTATAGTCTCCATCTCAAGTTACCTTTTCAGATATAGTCAATCTAGAAGATGAAACCCCTGATGTAACTATTGGACCTCACATTGAAGACAAAATTGATGCCTCTCCCCCATTCTACATTTCATTAAATGTCCATGACAAGATATTGCACAACTTCCTAATGGATTCTGGTGCCTCGCATAATGTCATTCCTAAGGTGGTGATGGAATAATTAGGGTTGGGTATTACTAGACCATACCATGATCTATATTATTTTGACTCTAAGAAAGTCAAATGCCTTGGAGTTATGAAAGATGTGGTTGTCACTCTTTCCCAATTACCTATGAAAAGTGTGGTATTAGATGTTATTGTGGTTGACATACCACCAAAATTTGGAATGATTCTTTCAAGATCTTGGGCCAAGAAGGTAGGTGGTACTCTACAGATGGATCTTAGTTATGCAACCATACCTGTTTTTTGTGGGGAACAACGGAGATTATACAGAGAAGTGAGATTGGATTATCTGGTAAGTGATCATGAAAACCCCATTAATCATCCTATATATGATGTATAAGATGATCTCGGTTCTTCTATTTTCCATATGAGTGATGACATGGAAGAAGTATCAGTTCGGAAGACAACAACTGCAGTTGACGACAGTGAAAATAATTTTGTTTGGAAAATGTATTTTGATGGAGTGTGTTCTAGAGAAGGTTCTGGAGCTAGGATTGTCTTCATTTATCTTACCAAGGAGGTTATTCCTATGTCATATAAACTTTAATTTGACACCACCAATAACATCAGTGAGTATGAAGCCTTGTTGTTATGTATGAAAGCTGCTAAAGATATGGGTGTAGATAAGCTTTCTGTTTTTGAAGATTCAGAACTAATTATTCACCAGATCAAAAATATATGTCAAACCAAACAACAAAGGTTGAAACAATATAGAAATGAGGTGTGGGATTATGTGGATAATTTCTTTTTGGCATTCAATATTACTTTTCTGCACAGAAATTTAAATCAATAGGATGACTCTTTAGCACTTGCAACTAGCAACTTTAAAACTCCAATGTTTCCTAATCTAAAGTTTGAAGTTGAGGTAAGACATAGACCCTCAATACCAGATAATATAAAACATTGGCAGGTATTTAAAGATGATGAGGAAATTGAAAGATTCTTGAAAACTATTGAAGATTTTTCTAACATTTCAATAGATCAGGATGATGAAAATGGTGAAGCAGAAATACATGTTGTAGAGGTCCTTCAAGATACTGTTGTTGGGCACAAAATCATTGAACTGAAGACAAACCATCTGCCTAAAGGTTTGGTTCCACTAGAGAGGTTGTTCAAACACAATGATGTTTTCAGGAAGGTTGTTATGCAAACAGAAGAAACAGATGTAGTGGACTGCGACATTAGTTCTGATACAAATCCCAGATTGGTCAAAATATCTAAGAAACTGTAACAGAAACAAAGAAGAACATATGTTTATTTAATGAATCAATATTAAGATATATTTTCCTGGTCTTATGAAGATTTGAAAGTGTTTGATACAGAAATCATACAACACAACACTCCTCTGAAACTTGGGTCTAAACTTGTTAAGAAAAAGTCCAGGCAATTTAATCCTCTACTGCTACCTATAATAAAGAAGGAGTTGAAAAGGTTATTGGAAGCCAAAATCATAGTGCCACTGAGGTATTCATAATGGGTAGCCAACATTGTGTCTGTCAGGAAGAAGAATAGAGAGATAAGCCTCTGTGTGGACTTTAGGAATTTGAACTGGTGCTCCTTGAAAGACAATTATCCATTACCAAAAATGGATCATATTTTACAAAGAGTTGTAGGAGCAAAGAGGATCTCCATGCTTGATGGATACTCAGGGTACAATCAAATATTAGTAGTGGAGGAAGATAAAAAGAAAACAACTTTTACCACTCCCTGGGGCACTTTTATGTATGAAAAGATGACCTTTGGATTGATGAATGCAGGAGCCACATTTCAAAGGGCTATGGATATTGCTTTTATTGGTGAAAAAGATAGGTTTGTGGTTATTTATCTCGACGACATCACTGTATTTTCAACATCTGACGAAGAACATTTACAGCACTTGAAGTAAACTTTTGAGAAATGCAGAAGGTATGGCATTTCACTTAATCCTAAAAGATCACACTTCACCATGGAGGAAGGAAAGATTTTAGGACATAGTGTTTCCCCTAAAGGTATTAAAATAGATCCCGAAAGAGTAAAGGCTATGAAACAAATAGATATTTCGAGAAACAAGAAGTCTATTCAGTCCTTCATTGGTAAAATTAATTTTTTGAGGTTTATACCTAATTTTGCAGAGATTATCAAATAAATCACTAACATGTTGAAAAAGGATGCATAAATTAAGTGGATACCTGAAGCTAAAGAATCTTTTGAAAGAATTAAGCAGGATCTTGTTCAATCCCCTGTTCTCATTAGTCCATATTATTCCAAAGGATTCATGATTTTGTCATTTGCATCAGAAAACACCATAGCTTCTATCCTCCTACAAATAAATGCGCAAGGATATGAGCATCCCATCTCCTTCTTTAGAAAAAACCTCAGAGACTCTAAATTGAAGTATGACATAATGGAGAAACAGGAGTATGCCCTGGTAAAGGCTCTGAAGTCCTTTAGAGTATATATCCTTCAATCTGGGATCACATCTTATGTCCCAAGTAGTGCAGTCAAAGAAATATTGGTTCAGCCTGACTGTGAATGAAAGAGATGGAAATGGATAACAAAAATCCTGGAGTATGATCTCACCATAAAGCCTACTCAGCTGATAAAAGGTCAAGACCTTTCCAAATTAATGACAAAATCAAATTTTAAAGCAATTTGGTTGTACCATCTTTCAGACAAGACACGGAATTCTTCTTTCCAGATTGAAGAAACAAATTCACAGGTAAACAACAAGTATGTTTCTTCACCATGGTACAAAGATATCATATTTTTTCTGCTGAATTTTCAATCTCCCCCAGAGTTAGATAAATCAAAATTCATATAATTAAAGTTAAGAGCAGTAAAGTATTTCATTATTGATCAGATATTATTCTGGAAAGATCCTAATGGTTTCTTGTTGAGGTGTGTTGATGAAAAAGAAGCTGAACAAATTTTTTATGATCTACATCATGGTGTGTGTGGAGGCCATCACCATTGTAAGGCTACTGCCTTCAAGATTCTTAGGGAAGGCTATTATTGGCCAGTTCTATTCTCAGATATTTTTTCTTGGGTCAGGGCATGTGAACCCTGTCAGAAATTTGTTGGAAAGCAAAAACTTATATCTCTGCCTTTAAAACCAATCGTCACTCATGGACCATTCCAACAGTGGGGCTTGGATTTCATTGGAGAGATCAATCCTTCATCTTCAAGACAACATATATGGATTCTTACAACCACTGATTACTTTACAAAGTGGATCGAGGCAATTCTGACTTGGAATGAAACAGACAAGGTAACCATGGACTTTCTAGAAGGATACATTTTTTCCCGGTTTGGTTGTCCTAAAAAACTAGTCACTGATAATGCACATGATTTTAAATCGAATTCAATGATTGAATTATGCAATAAGTATAATATCAAATTGGTTCATTCTACTCCCTATTACCCCCAAGGGAACGAGTTAGCATAATCTTCCAATAAGACTCTAATAAGGATTATACAAAAACTACTAGTAGAAAATAAAAAATCATGGGATTCCAAATTAAAGTTTTCCCTATGGGCTGATCGTATCAGCAACAAGAAGTCTATTGGGACCTTTTCTTTCTAGATGGTATATGGGACAAAAGCCATTCTTCCAACTCAATTGGACCTACCAGTTTTAAAGTTTTTACAACAAGAGTTAGAAGAACCCAACGATCTCCAAAGGAGAATTTTTCAGATGATTGAAGTTCAACAGGTCAGAGAACAAGTGAATCAGAAAGTTGTTGTTCACCAGAGTAAAGTCAAGGCTACATTCAATAAAGGAACTAATAAATATGTTTTCAATGAAGGAGATTTGGTGTTAAGGTGGGATGCCAGGAGAGAGGATAAAGAAAAACATGGTAAGTTCGATAACCTATGGTATGGTCCTTTCAGAATAGCCAAGGTAATGGACAATAACACTTTTCTCCTGCATAATTTAGACAACACAGAAACTTTTGGAGGCAGAGTGAATGGGACGTTCTTGAAGAACTATTTTCTCTAAAGACTCATCAGGTTTTCAGTTAGTACAATAGGTTTTCTTTTCAATAAATACTCCATACACCCAATGGAGTTGTTTTTACAGTTATGCTGCGAATAAAGACTGACAAATGTAGGGAGATCAGTGAATCAGAAATAAAGGAAAAGGCATTGGTCTGTAGTTCTTGGAGTTTATTATCAAAACTCCATCCCCAGAAGGATCCAGTGTTAGTCTCTAATTTTTATTTTTATTTAGTAAGAAATCATAATCCTAAACCCTTCCTACCTGCACTTCATTATCTATTTTCCTTTGATTTAAATCATTGTTTTCAGCTTGTTATGGTTTGTTTTTTAGATTTTTGGATAATTTCTTTAAGTTTGGAGTTTAAAGACATGGTTTTGAATGATGTGTCACTTCATATGCCTGTTTGAACTTTACAAATTCAAATTATGCTCAGTCATTAATAACGCTACTGGAATAGCATTATTCTTGTAGTGCAAATATAATCATGCCTTAATATGTGTCCGCCACCTAGATTTCGTTATGATTACTCAGATCATGGACTAAGAGTTCACATGTGTCCCATGATGGATCTTGAATCATTTGATGATTCAAACCGTTACATGCTTGGATTTCTTTGTACCTACAAAGGACTCATTTCAAATCATTCGATTACCAAAGATCATTATTTGAAACAGTCACTCTTCGTCTTGATTTTGCTGAATTTTAAGCGCAGATGTTTTCTCAGGAGAACGGTTATATATTAATAGATTGCAGGTAGCATATTTAGAATCTGAGTAGTGCCATTCGTAGCATTTTGTTTTGATGGTGCCTAAGAGGAGAGGACAAGTGGTCAGATTAGAACCTGAGGGTGCCGAACTTATTGAAGCTTATCCTTAGATGGCTCAAAGGTTTAGAGATGCTGGTTGGTTCAAATTCCTCACCACTTTCCAAGGTTACGACGAATAGGTCTCTATGGAGTTTGCACAGAACTTTGATGGTTACGAAGTGGAGATAGGGAAGCTACTAATGCTGGTGATAGAACAAACAATTTCCAAAGCTTGCAGATTGGTGGTTGGAGGAGAACGATGGTGGAAGAAGGAGCATGTAGTTACAGAGTTTGCCAATCAATTCTTGCTTCCAGATAAGAAAAATCTGAATTGGAGAAAGGGAGTTCCTCACAGCTGGATTAGACCAGAATGGCACAATACTTTGATCATTATCCACATGTATATCACCTGCGAAGGCAGATTCTCAATAATTTATATCTACCACATTAGATTGTTAATGCATCTAAATGGCGATTATCCTTTAAATCTGCCTTACTTTCTTCTCAAAATCTTGACAAAGATTTCAAAAAGAGTGTAGTCACACTCCTCCAATGCAAAGAGCAACTTGTTTCATTAGATCTTAATTAAGACTATAGTCGTGTCTGCTCTGAGAGAAATACATAAACCCTGGCGCTGGCTCATGCAATCTTTAAATCCTGACCCATAATCCTGCAAACCGAAGAAAGGAAAAGGAAAAAAGACTATTACACAGAAGAAAAAAAATATTTCTATTGATTAAACCCATGTTAATGAAGAAATGCTTTCTATCAGGGTGATGAGGAATAATAGAGTTAAAAGACCGAAATTGGATCCATAAATTGAAATGTTTTCTGAGAAAGATGTTAAAGGGGAAGAAGATTCAAATGAAGATTTTGATATTCAAGCCACAACCAAGCATGAATCATCTTCAACCAATAAAAAAGGCATTGCAGTCAAAAGGACAAATAATAAAGGTATGTCTGTGTCTCAAAACCGTAGAAGGAATTCTACTAGGGTTACCAACAAATATAGGTTGAAGTCCAAAGCCATGTTCAATCCCTCAATCAAAGAAGAAAATGTCATAGTTATAGAAGATCATTATGAAGATGTTGAAGCAGGTACTAGGAAAAAAGAAAAAATACCTCCATTGCATAAGAAACCAACAAAAAGAGGTAAACATATTTTTTCATCATCTACTGGACCTGTAACAAGAGCTACAACCAGATTGGCAAAAGCTAAAGAAATTGCTAAAGGTATCAGTGAGATCCCTGAAAATAAAAAGGGTTACCTTGTAGATTCAGATCACATATCAGATATGCTTGAAGCCATGGATTCAACAAGTTCTGATGAAGAACACAACTCAGGATTGGTTTCTAAATACCAAGTTAAATTAAGAGAACCCAAGGTTTCCATAAATATGAATGAGCCTGCACCTTCTGAAGAGTTCCCCGAATTCAAGTTTAAAGTCAAAACTAATAGAGAAAGGATCAAGGAACTCCAAAAGACAATGAGACAGTTGAAGAGAGAAAAGGCCCATATAGAACAATGGAGTGCTCGTCAGCAAGAAAGGATTCAAGGTTTCAAGAAGAAGAAAAAAGAGAAAAGGGAATTACTCAAAGAGCTCAGAGAAATAAACTTCAAACTCTATTCGAATAATGTCGTGCTTACCGCAAAGCTCAAACAGAAAACTGCCAAAGCTAATGTTGTTATCATATCCTAAAAGTTTCATGAAGATTGGTACAATCATAATTTTGATGTTTTCCAGGGAATATGGCAATGTCTACTCGTTTTGACTTGTGAAATGCAAAGACCTCGAAATGTATGACTAGATCAAACTAATCCCTGTTTTGTAGAATCGAATGTAATGCTGGCAAGATCATACAATATTAATTTGTTGAGCAATGATCTATTTTTGGAATGTAAATGGTATTTTTGAGATAACCTCCCTAATTGATAGATCCTATTTGGATCTAGTCATTAAGAACATTCTAGAAGATAGGATCAGGGGTTTTGTGGATAGTTTAAATAGGCAAAGGAAAGACTCTGGTGTGGTCGAAAAATTGGAGTTCTAGAGGAATTTTTTGTGAAACTCCTTGTAAAGGCATTTATGTTATATTTAACACTTAATAGAAAAGGAATATGGATGGTTAGACACTCTTTTCTACTCTGTTTTTCTTTCTTCATGCTTGAATTCATTATTTAGATTGCAATGCATTTGTTTCTTGATTGTTAATTAATACAGTAAAGAATTTGTTGTGGCAATTAATTTAAAGTTTTGATTTCAAGCTGATGTTCTTGTTTCTTTATCATATTCTGAGACAAGAATTTATGTGAAGTTGACAAATTGAAGGCTTCATCCTCTCTTTTTCTTATTGGTTTAATCCATCTATGTGCCTACCTTTTACTCAGTCAATGGGATATACTATGTTCTGATCTTGATTTCCATGTTATGTTATAACCTTGAGCCACTTTTCAACCACCTTATTCAAAAAAAACAAATTATAAAAACCTCCTAAACACTTTGCAATAAACTGATGATGCCCTAGCTTTCCCTCTCACAGTCAAGTGCAACTTTAGGGACTAACACCTACAAAGTTGATCAAAGGACAAGGACTTGCCAAGTTGATGGAACAGAAAAATTGTGAGCTCTTGGGAATAAATTTCATTGCTGACTTGTGAGAAGATTTAGAAGGAGAAAAGGTCCCCCAGATATTCCAAAAATTCCTTGACTCCCCATGGTATGCAAATAGCATTTATGTGTTGAGAAATTTGTTGGCTCCTCTTGAATTGAGTAAAACCAAGGCCAGGTTCTTAAAACTAAAATCAATAAAGTTTTGTGTTGTGAATCAATCTCTGTATTGGAAGGATCCAGGAGGAATATTGTTGAGTTTTTTGCTTGAGGAAGAAGTAGAGAAGACCATTAGAGAATTCCATAAAGGCGACTGTGGAGGACACCATTATTGGAAAACTACTGTGCACAAGATATTGAGGGTTGGATTCTATTGGCCTAGCATTTTTTCTGATGTCTACAAAGAGGTTTCAAGCTTTCATGAATGCCATTTTTTTTATGGGAAGAGAAAATTGCAACCTTTTCCCTTGAAGCCCATCTCTGTTGAAGAACCTTTTAGACAATGGGGCCTTGATTTCATAGGAGAAATTCATCGACAATCCTCATCTCAGCACAAGTGGATTCTAACAGCCACAAATTACTTTACCAAGTGGATTGACATAGTTCCCACCAAGCAGGCCACATATGTTGTTATCATTCAGGTTTTGGAAAACAATACTTTGTCTGGGTTTGGGTGTCCAATCAAAATCATTACAGACAATGTAGCAACATTTAAATCCAAAACGATGGAGAAATTTTGCAATGAATACAATATAACTCTTTCCCACTCCACAGCTTATTACCCTCAAGGTAATGGGTTGGTTGAGTCATCCAATAAGAGCTTAACCAGAATTATCAAAAAGTTGTTGCTAAAAAAAAAAAAACTTAGCACAAAAAGATCATCCATGCACTATGGGCTGACAAGATCACTCCAAAAAGATCTATTTCTACTTCACCCTTCCAGATTGTTTATGGAACAAAGGAATTTTTTCCTACTACATTATTATTTCCAGTGATGAGGTTTTTACAGGAGCAGGATGCTGAAACAGATGCCACTCGAAGGAGAAAATATGAACTTATCAATGTCTAGCAAACAAGAGTAAAAGCCTTCAACAATTCTTAGCTAAACCAAGATAGGATTAAAAAGGATTTTGACAGGCATACCAAGGAGGATGATTTCAAATTGGGAGACTTGGTATTAATATGGGATGCCAAAAATGAAGACAGGGGAAAGCATGGGAAATTCAACCATCTATGGCTAGGACCTTTCAAAATTGTGGCATACCATGGGAATAATGCTTATCTGATATAGGAAAGTAATGGAGACATCGTTGGAGGAGGACATGTGAATGGAAAGTTCCTCAAACATTATATTGTTTAAAGGAACTATCACCCTTTCCATTCATTGTATATAACCATTTTTTTTTTCAGTTGAAGCAGTTGAAATTAAATCAACAAAACTGAAGCTTGAAGTGAAGGCCCTAAGTTGTGTTGAGTAGATGTTGAGTTTTCTGAAAAAAAATGTTGGTAAATTCAGTTGCAGGAGTAAATCATAGCCCAATGGGTAGCAACTCAGTCTATCATTATTTCCTACCTCACTGTGAGGATATCATCCCCAGTTGGATCCCATGATATCACCATAAATATTTCTATGTGGAATCCAGTTTTCAAGACTTAGCGAGGTGCTAAAATAATGTGGAGGTGTGACAAACTAGAGGATAAGGCCAAGTCTAGTAGGAGGAGGAAAAATCTAATGGTAGTGTATAGTTGATGGGACCTAATAGGGCAGAGATCATAGGTGTTACAGATCAACGGTCGGGGATCGTTTCGGGGGGAGGAGTTGCATGGAAGATAACTCCCGAAAGAGGGTGGAAAAGTAAACCATAGTTTTGGGTCAAGACCACGTGACACCACTGGGTGGATTTCGGGGTGAGAAGTGGGTTTCCCTAAACCACTTCCTCGCAGCCCCAAAATCAGGAAATTATATAAAGGGGCACTCGTCGTTATTTTATTATTTTTCAAATACTGGAACGTTTAAAGTTGGCGCGACCCCTCCATTCAAACTGAATCTCAATAGTATGCCAAGCTCACACATTTTCCACTCGTTTACAATTATGTTTCATCACCACCATGGAACCTATCATAATTTCAGTAGCATATCAAGACCTTGTGTCAAAAGAAGAATCCCTAAATGACCGAGATTCAGATGTTTTCGACATTGAAATCACCATTTTGCCCATCTCCGTGTCCATAGCTAATATGTCTGATCATTTAGGGAAGTAGATACCCTTCCTTGAAGAAGTTCAGGCCACTATAGTCCCTTACGTTGTCGACGTCACATTCCCTTTCCCCGAATTCATAGGTTGGTGCGCAAAGGAGTATTCACAGGAACAAAAAGTTGTCGTCAATAAACAGAGGTTTGAGGTCCTGTGTAGGATAGAGAGTCTGTCAATTCAAGGTGCTCTCGACATATTGGAGTCCTTCTTCGCATTATATGAACCATTCGAGGAATAAACTCTGATTATGGTTTACAGTGAGTGTCCATTAGAAGTCAAAGACCTATTCTTACAAACAATTGTCAAACCAGAACATCTTTATGAAATTTTGTCCCTGCCAATGAGTGTGAGTGTCATGGTTATTAAGGTCCAATGGGTTTGTTTCTTACTGATTCAAACTCTAGGTTTAGATAATGACAAGCATGTGGTCGAGGTCATGTTGGGATTTTTGTTAGCATTTTTTCATTCTGACTCTAGTCAGTCATTACGTGTCAACTTTGATCAATTCATAGCTGATAACATCGACAAACAGCTAGTGAAATTTGAGTCACTAAGACCTTTCAGATATTACACATACTTTCTGAAAATTTTACTAGAAACAAATAAGAGAGAGTTCCATGAAGAAGCATTCATATCAACTGAATGTAAAAGGATCACATTGCTCATTTTCATCAACAAGTTCATGTACAGGATTTATAGCTTGATTTTCAACACCAGCCTACCAAGAGTCCTGGATGACATGAGAAGTTATTTACAACCAAATCTATTAAACAAAGTGGGGGATTGGGTATTGTTCATGCATTCAATAGTGATTTGAGTTTATGGTTGTCACGAATCCCTGTATATTGATCAGGCAAATAATCATATCAGAGATAGAGCACTTCATAAAATTACACATGGCCTCCAACCTCAAATTTGGTTTCATCATTGGACCCTTCATTTTCAAGACAAGATCATGCTTATCTCAGGTCCAAGAAAATATCAAAGTGTTTGGTTTTGTACAACTACAGGGAAGAATATATGATCCACATCATATCATATCCAAGAGAAGACTGATGAAAAAATATCCCCCCTATGAGCATGAACATGTTGAGGGTTTTGAAAAATTAGAAAATCTAGATGTATGTGCTGATATGGAAGCAATCTTGCAACCAACTCAAACAAATCAAGTGGAGGAAACTTTGCAACAGACTCAAACAAAACAAACTCCTCAGAAGTTGATAGTTAAAGTCCTCAAAGTAAGTTTTTACAACAAAAGAAACAGTCCAGAGGCCCTAGGCACCACTAGTCAGCAGACTTCCCCTAAGAAGATGAAGATCACACAATCCCCACAGATAGTGGATTTAGAGAAGGAAGAGACTAAAGAACAAGTGAATATGGATATGGTGGAGAGTGGAGGTTGGGAAAGGAAGCAAGCTCCAAATTCAAGGTAGCACAAGAACTTTCAGAAGCAAAAAGCACATCTTTGATAAGGCATCTGGAGTAGCCTATCAATCTAAAGAAGATTTGGAAAAGTAATATGCTGAGAAAGGAAACTTGGATATGGGTGAAATGAGGGAGTTAATCCTTGAAGTAGAAAATATTTCTCAGCATAAGTCTTTTCTATTCACAATAAGAGATATAGAAAAGAGGAAATTTAATATAGAAGTTGCATATGAAGACAAAGTATCCGAGATCAAGACAAAATATGACAACATTAGTGCTCCAGACAAAGTGAAATTCCACAGGAATACCAGTGATAAGTTGTATTCATATTACTTCAGCCTCAGCCTGAAGAATTCAAAGCTGTCAACTTATGCAATAAAGTTGGAAGGGAAGTTAGGGAAAGAAAAGGTATCCAATAGAGCTTGGCAAATTCAAGTCAATAGGCTATAATATAAAGGCCCTCAGGGAGTGGAATCCTCATTAGATGAAAAAGACAAGCTGATTCAAATCTTGAAGAAGAAACTAAAAATGTCTTCCACAAAACATCCACAAACAACAGAACTGGTTGCTCTAGAACAGGAAAAGGAAGCATTTCGACAAGAGGCATTGAACTACAAGGCTAAGGTATTACAGCTAGAGAAACAAAAGGTGAATTGGTCACAAGGATAGATAGAATTACCAAACATGGTTGTAGTTGTACCTTCTACTATAGAAGTTGGGCCAATCACTGAAGGAATTGTCCAAGCTATGTCACAAGTTAGCCTGAAGGTGGGAGAAATCAAAGGGCCAAAGGGAGACATAGAGAAATTGAATCAAGAAATGAAAACAAAAGATGAGAGGATGGATAAATTTCAAAAGGAGAATCAAGCTTTGCAGGAAAGCGTAAACAAGTTGAAAATAAGGTTGAGGGGCAAAGGACTATTGCAGGGAGCCAAACAAATCATATGGGATTCTATTGATTCTGAAGATACCAAGTTCAGAGTGTACTTAAACTTCATCAATGATAAAGATAGCATGGCCATCACATCTAGAAGTAGGTGCACTGTTGTGAAAGAGACCTTAGCAAAGAAACCATCAGAGTGGGCCCAAAATTCCATAAATCTGCTAAATTCCATCCCTACTATAGAACTTCAGACCATTGGGGTCAAATATAGAACTACATTGATCATCTGGGCTAGGAGGGTTATTTCCAAGCATAACATGTTAAAATCAGTCCAAACAAAGGCCACACGGATGGAGCAAAGTGTACACAAATTCAAGGATCTGTTTGAATATTTGTTCATCAAAGGCCTACCACCATTTTGGGATGGAAAAGGAAAGTTGTATGATTAGGAGGACTACAACTCTCGCCTTGCTCAATGCAGAATGGATCACTCCAAGTTTAAAAACCTAGAGGAAGACGTGAAAGGAGCAACCCTGGTTGAAATTTTGATTACAGATTTTGATATTTTGAATCAGTTCAAAACAGTAAAGATTGGACTACCAGTCATGACATACGCTTCTTGCATTGACCTGGAGATCCTAATCAAAGAAATGATGAACTATGATATACCTTCTGACTTGAAATGGAAGGAGATAGTGCGGTTGGGTAAAACAAAGTGCATTTTTCTAGGAACTAGCAAATAATGCCCAGGTTTCACCAAATATGGAAGATCAGACAAAAGATCAAAACAAGACAAGTGGAAAAGGAAGAATTTGAAGACTCAGAGGAATCGACAGTTGGTTGATGAAATTTTTTTCTGATTAATCATTGTAATCGGTTCCCAGGTCGAAACTATCATTTGTAATTCTTGTAATCAGTTTTAGAAGCTGAAATGTTTCAGTTCAGATATTTTAATTGGTTTCTAACTTAAGGAACTCAAATTGTATAAGTATTAGAAGTTACAAATGTATTAATGTTGGTAGAAGTGCAAGGGAACTGTTTTAGTTGGTCATAACTCAATTGTAATTTTTTGGAGCTGAATTGAATACATATATAGAAGCCTTTGAAGTCTCTATGAAAAGATTCTAATGGTGGTGATATGAGTTTTTTCTTCTCTCCTTGTATGTATTCTTGTGTTCTCTAATTGCATTTACATTGTCTTTTGTTTAAATTGGATAGTTTAAAGGCCATGAATTCATCTTGTGATTCTCTTGGCTTAAGCAATTTAAACTGTGTTAAGTTCTTCCTAACTAATTCATAATTCATTTCATTAATGCTATGATGCAATTACTTGTTTTCTTTTTACACTCAACAAACTACAATTTATAACTTAGATTAATTGCCTCACTTGGCCTTTATCCTCTGCAGATTTCTATTGTCTAGTGATTGTTTTCATTCATTTTCAAAATTTTGACTCCATAGCCCTAAGTGCCCCTCCCCTTCCTTGCCATCAAATTTATAAAAACCCCCCAAAACAACAAACCTAGCCATTGATTGACAAAGAGACACCAAGTGACACGAGAGAGACCTCTATGAGTTGAGTAGCCTAGTACCTATCTCTAAAGTTGGTTTGTAGGTTACCTTTGTCGTTTGTTTATTAGCCGAACAAATTTACAGAGCGCTAACATTCTAGCGCCGCTGTCGGGGATGGAAAGTGAAATCTTCCCTAGGAAAATAATGACTTAAATCTTTAGTTTTGATTCCTAAGGGTGACAGTGAATCAAACACCTTATTGGTTTAGACTAGATTTACCCTAGAAACTCCATTACCAAGAGACTAGTAGCATAAAGTAGTTCAAGCTAGAAATCCTAGCTCCCAAGAGAATTCACACCAGGAGAAACCCAGACCTAGAAGTAGTGATTCCTATGTTTGATATTGAGAAGATTGTACACAAGAGAAAAGAAAAGAAAATAATCCCAGTTTTGTGCTTAGACAGATATATATCCTTTGCCAAATATGGAGTAACAAGCATTGAAGACCTTGATTTTGATGTGCAAACTATGTTCATAACTAAATCTGAGTCTTGTTTGAACGAAGTTATCTTTGATAAGAAGAGGTTCCAAGATTTAATTTTAGTTGCCTCTACCAAACCTATTGTTATCCATACTTAGAACCAACAGCCACTTGAAGTCCTCACAGCAGTCATGGCAGCTAGGTTTTCCCCTCTTGTACTTCCTGCTCAGTTACATGATTTGCCCCGAGAGTATAATCTAAGGATTAAGTTTTATGATGTTGAAGGAAGTGTGTCAGACCAAATGCATCTAGAATGGTTCAATGATTTTATAGACTTAGAAGAAGTAGATTTTGAGGATGCAAAGATGAGTTTGTTTGCACAAATCCTTGAAGGAGAAGTTAGAAAGTGGTTCAGATCTCTCCCAGCAGCTAGTATCATAAATTTCAAAGCCTTTGAAAACAATTTTCTTGCAAAGTGGGGTGACAAGAAAAACCACCTTCAGTTGTTAACTCGGTATAAAAACATGAGAAGGTCACCTAATGAAACAGCATAGGAGTTTTCATCCATATTTATAAAGGTCTATAATTTAATTCCCACTGGAGTAAAACCCCCTCCTAAAGCTTCTCAACTTAGATATGATGATTCCTTTGAAAGTGATTTTTCTTTGTTGTTGAGGGAAATAATATCTACTTCATTAGATGATATGATGAATGATGCAATAGATGTTTAAGTGAATCTAATGGCTTCAGGAAAGATAAAATATAACTCTGACAGGGACATGAACAACGTTCAAGATAAGTCACAACCTTCAACCTCACAAACATCAGAAGAAAGGTTTGAAATGATGATGAAAACTATTGATCTGGATTTTATGAGCAGAACAAAATGAATACATATTATTAACAGGTGCTTAACACAAAATAATAGAGATACAATAAAACCGGTTTTCTATTCAATAATGAAATAAGTTGAAACTGTAAAATGCAGCGGAAACAAGCTTGTTGGAATGGTGGTGGCCTATCTCTGAGAAGAGATGTGACGACAGCGTGCATTTGCAAGAAGTCAGTTATAATGAGGCTCTAAAGGCCTTTTTACTATAATAAAGAATCCCAAAAAACCTAGACATCCAAAAACTTAACCCTAGGAGATGAAGCACCAAAAGTCATGTGGGCCTCGTTTGAGTAAGTTAGTACATCAACTTCCTGGGGTCGTAACTTTTGCATACGATCTTTGTTTGAGGCCTGTGATAGCCTGTTGGAAAGGTATCGTAGAGGAGATTCATTTTTGGGGCTCAATAATTCCTTTAGTTATCATTAAGGATATTGATACCGAAAAACCTTCATTTAGGCCCTCAAAATTGCCCCGAAAGTTAAAACTGCTAAAAATAGTAAATTGCCAAAATTGTCAGAAAATTGTTTTGAGCTAGTTGGAAAAGGTGGGTGGCCACCGATATCCATATGGATAAATCCTATATCCTTAGGAAGAAATGGTATTCATTTCATTAAGGTCCCCCATTAGATGAGGAAATTTCTACTGAATTTGGCCCCGAGTGAGCCACTTGCCTTGGTGCAGGAGCTGCCCTGCTTTGAAGACTCGATAAAGATGGATCCTTTGTTGTCGAGTGCCCTTGATTTGTCTATCCACAATATGATCATTGGATGCCTGTTGTATGTAGTTAGGGTTGAGCTCTGTTGGTGTCAGTTGTTCTGCTACTTCTGAGGTGTCTAATAATGGTGGGAAATAAGGGCGAAGGAGATCCACGTTGAACACTGGGTGCAGGCCGAGGAAAGGAGGAATGTGGAGCTCAAAAGAATTATCCGCCACGAACTTGGTGATAGTGTATGGTCCATAACATAGTGTGCGAAGCTTCCGATGGGGTCATGTAAGGTGTTCTTTCTGCAAGTGCAACCAAACTTTGTCGCCCACCTGAAACTTATGTGGCACCCAATGTTGATCATGGCGCTGTTTGTACTTGTCATTGGACTTCTGTAGGATATCCTGAACCTGTTGGTGGATGTGATAGATCCTCTCAATGAACCAGGTGGATTTATCAGCTTTAGTTGGAGCAGGAGATGAGTCAGTCGAGGTGACCGCAAGGGGAAGTGCAACATCTATGGGACCCAACGGTTGGAATCCCAACCCCTCTTGAAAAGGGTTGTGGCTGGTTGAGATATGCAAGGCTCATTTGTAGCTATGTTGGACATAGGGAAGGCTCTCATCCCATGTGTGAGGGTGCTTTGAATTATACATGCAAAGGATATGCACAATCATTCAATTTACAACCTCAGTTTGGCCATCTGTCTAGGGGTGGAAGGCCATGGATTTGGTGAGCTTGGTGTCCAGCAGTGACCAGAGGCTCGACCAAAATGTGATGAGAAATTGACTATCCTGATCTAAGACAATGGTTTGTGGGATTCCAAAATGTACCCAGGCTTGTTCAAAGAAGATCTTGGCAGTGGCCTCTGTTGTGATGCTCTTCTTGCAGGCAACCAGAATCACCATCTTAGAAAAGAGATCAACAACCACAAAAACACAGTCATTTCCCCACTTGGTGGATGGGAGGCCTGACATGTAGTCCATTGAGATGGATTCCCATGGCATGTTAGGAGTAGGAAGAGGGGTGTACATGCCCTGTTTCTTAGTGGTCGGTTTGGTAATAGCGCAGGCAGTGCAAGACCTGATATACTTTCCGACCTCTTGTCGAATTTTTGGCTAGTAGAAATGTTTATGTAGCATCGCCACTGTCTTTTCAATGCCGAAGTGTCATGCAACCCAACTATAGTGGGATTCCCAGATCTGCTTCACTAACTCACTTGATGGAACACAGATATGGCCCAAATGACACAACAACCCATCCTGAAGATGGAAATTATTGACAACTGCATTTCCACCCAACATTTGGTAGGTGGTGGCGAAGTCAGGGTCTGTCTCATAGAGTTGGGGCCATCCAGATGTCTCATGGTCACAAGATTCTAGCACCATGGTGAGTGTCGTGACTCGCGGTCTGCTGAGGCAATCAACGATGCGATTGGTTCTTCATGTTTTATACTTGATGTTGAGGTGGAATTGTTGCAAGTATGTGGACCACTTTTTATGGTGGTCATTTTGAAATTTTCCCTATGTTTACATGAACTGCAGTGGCTTATGATTAGTGTGGATAGACTGGCCCATTGGGCAGCGGTGCGTCAGGGGTCAGATCGATGGGGTGTTTGACCTGGCAGTGTAGAGGTACCCCTATAGGTGAGGAGAAGATATCTGAGTATTCTTACACAACTTTATCTACTTGCTTCTGTTGTGTGGAGAGATCAGCTGTAGAGACCCTAGATGTGGTTGCAATATTTCACTTATTTTGAGAGAGAATCACAAAGAAGACAAACTTCCCTGTCTGAGAGATGAACTTCCTGCATTTCTTAGAAGAGATCAAGGAAATAGCACTACGTGGGACTGCCTCGGGTATCCTGTACAATTTCCTGTTCAAAGTAATAATAGCACTATGAGGCCTAGACTCATATACAACATGATGTTTCCATAAATAATATTGGCCCAAAAGAACATCACAAACTTAGAGAGGAGAAACATCACACAATGCCTCGTCTTTGAAGGGCTTGATGTCGTACGACAGTCGCCACTATTGGCTGACGCGGAGATCGCTTCCTTGGCAGAGCCATCCAATGGTGTAGGGTTGTGGGTGCGACGTTGTTCGCAGGGTCAGCCGCTTGATGACCTCTGCTAAGATGAGGTTCTTCTGGCTACCGCTATCAACGATGAAGTGCAACGGGGTGCCTTTTACCCACTTTTATGAATGGAAGAGGCACTCTCCTTCTTCTGGCTCATCTGGTTCACCAGGCTGGAGATTGGTGGTAGCATTGGTGGCACTAGGTTCCATGTCAATGATTTGTTTTCCCCTTTCTAGTTATGTCTCAGAGTCAGAATTTGCATTTGATTCAGAGTCTTTCACTTCGGCCACCAGTGACTGCTTTGAGCGATAGTCAGCAGTGTTATGCCAAGGGCTCTTATGGAAGTCGCACCACTTCCCGGTATCTTTCTTTGTCTTTTCAGTGTCCTTCTTTGCTTGTGGCTTGTACTGGTTGTCCTGATACTTTCCATCTTTTCTCTATCATTTGTTCTATGGGTTTGGGCCACCCTTTCCTGGCTTTTGTTGTGAGGGGTTCCCAATCCCAAATTGTTGCATCTTTTGTTTGAGCTTCTGCTCGATTTTGACGACATATTGGTAGGTCGTGCCAAAGGATGAGATGTCCAGAAATTCCATTTTGGTCTAGATATATCTATGTATAGCATCGCGATACTTGATCACTAGATGTCACTCTAAATCTTTGATACCCAACTTGGTGTGCAAGGTATGGAATATATTTGTGAAATATGGCACTGCTTGGTCTCTTTCTTGCCGCAGTGTGGTCCATTTGGTATATAGGTTGTCATAACTTTCAACAGGGTAGTATTGTTCCTTAATAGAATCCTTGAAGGATTCCCAGGCGGTCGTGACTAAAAATAATGCGGTTTCCTCTGTTTCCTTTTGCTCACAAAAAGTTTCCAACCAATCTTTGACATGGGGAACGACTTTGAGGAGCGCAAAAGTAATATTTTCTCTATTCAAAAATTTATGAACAAAAAAATACCCTTCTAGTAGATTCAACCACTTGTCTACAACATTTTCATCTATCCGACCTTTAAATATAGGAATATCAAAGTTTATTTGTACCTTGAAGGGGGCGGCGACTCCATTCGAAGAAGATGTGTCGTCTGTTGGTAGTCGTCGAAGGATTTGCGCGAAACTATCCATCATCTCGTTCCTCTGTTGTGTGAGGGATTCCTCAATCAATAGTTTGAAAGTATCTCCTGTCCCTTCATCTTTATTTTCTCCTGGTTTTCTATTCAATAACGAAAGATGCTGAAACTGTAAAATGCAATAGAAACACGCTTGCTGGAATGGTGGCGGCTTATCTCTGAGAAGAGATGTGACGGTAGTGTGCATTCGAAATAATTTGGTTACAATAAGGATATGAATGCCTTTTTACAATAAGAAGGAATGCCAAAATCCCTAGACATCCAAAAACCTAACCCTAGGAGATGAAGTGTCAAAAGTCATGTGGGCCCTGTTTGGGTAAGTTAGTACATCAACTTTATGGGGTCGTAACTTTTGCATACGATCTCTATTTTAGGCGTGTGATAGCCAGTTGCAAAGGTATCATTGAGGAGATTCATTTTGTGGGCTCAATCATGCCTTCGACTATCATTGAGGAGATCGATACTGAAAAACCTTCATTTAGGCCCTCAAAATTGCCTCGAAAGTTAAAACTACTAAAAATAGTAAATTGCCAAAATTATCATAAAACTATTTTGACCCAGTTGGAAAAGGTGGGTGGCCACTGATATCCATCTGAATCAATCCTCCCTCCTTAGGAAGTAATTGTCTCCATTTCATTGAGGTACCCCATTAGATGAGGAAATTTCTGCTGAATTTGGCCCCAGGTGAGCCACTTGCCTTGGTGTAGGAGTTGCCCTGCTTTGACCACTCGATAAAGTTGAATCCTTTGTTGTCAAGTGCCCTTGATCTATCTGTCCACAATATAATCATTATATGCTTGTTGTATGCACTCGAGGTTGAGCTCTATTGGTGTCAGTTGTTCTGCTACTTCTGAGGTGTCCAATAATGGTGGGAAATAAGGGCGAAGGAGATCCACATTGAACACTGGGTGCAGGCCAAGGAAAGGAGGAATGTTGAGCTCAAAAGAATTATCCCCCATATCCTTGGTGATAGTGTATGGTCCATAACAGAGTGGGTGAAGCTTCTGATGGGGTCCTGTAAGGTGTTCTTTATGCAAGTGCAACCAAACTTTGTCGCCCACTTGAAACTTATGCGGCACCCGATGTTGATCATGACATTGTTTGTACTTGTCATTGGACTTCTATAGGATATCCTAAACCAGTTGGTGGATGTGATGTATCCGCTCAATGAACCAGGTGGCTTTTTCAGCTTCACTTGGAGCAGGAGATGAGTCAATCGAGGTGACTGCAAGGGGAAGTGCAACATCTATGGGACCCAATGGTTGGAATCCCAACCCTACTTGAAAGGGGATGTGGCCAGTTGAGCTATGCAAGGCTCGATTGTATCTATGTTGGACATAGGGAAGGTTCTCATCCGATGTGAGAGGGTGCTTTGAATTATACATGCGAAGGATGTGCACAATCATTCGATTTACAACCTTGGTTTGGCCATCTGTTTGGGGGTGGAAGGTCGTGGATTTGGCAAGCTTGGTGTCCAGCAGTGACCAGAGGCTCGACCAGAATGTGTTGAGAAATCGACTATCCTGATCTGAGACAATGGTTTGTGGGATTCTAAAATGTACCCAGACTCATTCAAAGAAGAGATTGGCTATGACCTCTCTTGTGATTCTCTTCTTCTAGGAAACCAGAATAGCCATCTTAGAAAAGCGATCAACAACCACAAAAAAATAATCATTTCCCCACTTGGTGGATGGGAGGCCCGACATGTAGTCCATTGAGATGGATTCCCATGGCCTGTTAGGAGTAGGAAGAGGGGTGTACAGACCCTATTTCTTATGGTGGGTTTGGCAATAGCGCAGGCAGTGTAGGACCTGATATACTTTCCGACCTCCTGTCAAAGTTTCGGCCAGTAGAAATGTTTTTGTAGCATCGCCATTGTCTTTTCGACACCAAAGTGTCTTGCCACTCGACTGTAGTGGGCTTCCCAGATCAAATTCGATCGCTCACTTGATGGAACACAGATATGGCCCAGATGACACAACAACCCATCCCGAAGATGGAAATTATCGACAACTGCATTTGCACCCAACATTGGGTTGGTGGTGGTGAAGTTAGGGTCTATCTAATAGAGTTGTGTCCATCTAGATGTCTCATGGCCGCAAGAGTCTAGCACCATGGTGAGTGCCACGACTCGGGGTCTGTTGAGACAATCAGTGATGCGATTGGTGCTTCCTATTTTATACTTGATTTTGAGGTGGAATTGCTGGAAGTATGTGGACCACTTTTGATGGTGGTCATTCTATAATTTTCCCTGTGTCTACATGAACTGTAGTGGCTTATGATCAGTGTGGATGACTGTCTCCTTCCCAAGAATGTAATGTCTCCACTGGCAGCATGCTTGCACAATGGAGTACATTTCTTTATCATAAGTAGGGTACTTACGAACAATTTCTAACAGTGTCTCACTATGATAGGCCACGGGGTGGCCGTGCTGAGTGAGAATGGCACCCACAGCATAGTCTGAAGCATATGTCTCGATCTCAAAGGGATGTTGCAGGTCTGGTAGTGAAAGTACTAGGGCTGAGCACAAGCGCTGCTTCAAATCATCGAATGCTTGTTGTTGGGACCGGCCCCATGCAAATTTCGCCTTACCACCACCCCTATTTATTTAGTTGAGGGCCCATGCAATATGGGAGAAACCCAACACGAACCTGCGATAGAAATTAGCAAGTCCCAAGAAGCTTTGAAGCTTAGTGAGTGTTGTTGGGGCTGTGTTGGTAGCCAATGATTTTCTTAACTTTTTATGTCAATTAAACGATCTATATAGCTGCCTAACTAGGGTCATGAATTTTTATCACTCTTCATGAGTAGTTTCTGAAATGACAGTTGTAAGTTGTCGCTTTTCCCTATTGTCTATCCATGCTTTGTTTTCATGACTGAAAGCATGAAAACTTGCGACTGTGATTACCATTATGTTTTAAAATTTCATTGAAGGAAAATTGTTCATATAATTTATTATGGAGTTTTGATTCCTTGCCATGAAGATGTTACTCTCTTTGTTTTGATCCTTTTAATTCCAAGCATGCTTAAGAGATTGATGGTTTTATTAGCAAAGAACCCCCATGATTTGATTTTTTGTATGGTTTTGGTTTGATTCTTGGCTACGTTTCTTTTACAAAAAATTTTGATTTTTTTATTTTTGACTTACCCAAACTTTGTGATCAAACCCATGATGCGTGTACTTATTTTCATTTTAATGCTTTGGTCCTAGATCATACTGAATGCAAAGGTGGCATACAATTTGCAGATTGCCATCATTTCTAAGGATGGACTTGGGCTTCACAAACCTTCTTTGCATGTATTTCAATTAAACGTCCATCCCATCGTATGAGTCTTTATAGCATTCATTGTTGGGCTCGGGGTTATGGCTCTATTTTGTTTTCACAAACCCTCCATGTATGTTGTGTTTGTTTGATTACCCTCCCGTCCAGTATGGCTCCTGTCGTGAGAATTGAACCAAACGGTATCCAAACCCTACTCTTATACGACGATGCTAGAGGAGATTTGGAGAGAAGTGGCTGGCTTGTTTTCATTAGGAAGTTTCAGGGTTTCAATTTACAGGTTGCCCAAGAATTTGCTTCCTCCTTTGATGGTTCTAGAGAGAAAGTTGGTGATGTGCAACTGGAAGTTACTGATTAGTTTCTGATTCAAGCCACAGGGTTACCAGAAAGCGGTCAAAGGTGGTTTAAAAACACAAAAGTGGAAGAAGTTCCTTGGACCCTGCTGTTTACATCTCGGAAAATAACGAGCTGTGATAAAGGTATGCCCATTTCCCTCCTAAAATATTGGTGGAATGATTTGCTCGCTATGGTAAAGAAATTTGTTACCTATGAGGGATGTTTTGGGCTTGTATTTTTGTATCATTTACATCTACTTATTATTTTTATGGGTTTCCCTTTGAATATGTCGTATTACTTACTGAGGATTCTTTATAAAATGGGGAAAAGATGCAAAAAATAGTGGTTAGACTCTAGTCTTTTTCATCACGACCTAGTTAAAATATTGCTCATACATTAATTAGAGTCACAGAATGACAGTTGGGATTCGTTCATAACCCGAAATGGCTATGGTAAACCTAATATGGGGGAGGTATATAAGCTCGTGGTTGAGGAGACCCTTGTCCACCCGATGGCATCTCTTTCACCTCCCCAGACTTGTGTCTCTTCCCCTAACAACGAACCCTTGATTGATCCCAAGGTCATTGAATAGGCCTGTTAGTAGATTACACATCCAAACAACTATGTTAAAAATGTAAAGAAACCTACAATAAAGAGATCTAAGAGTAATATTGATATCAATTTTAAGAACAAAAGGGCTGGCAGGGTAATTTCTAGGAGACTTCGTAACAAATCGAATTCTCATCCGAGTTCAATCAATATGATCGAAGTGCATGAAATCTCAGACTATGAAATCAATAGGTTCCTCACTGTAGAAGACTTTCAGTCATCCGAGCCACACCTTGATCAGCCCTATAATTTTGTTAACAATTTACCTCCTTGTCTTAAAAATAATCTAGAGTTTCCTGGTGTCAAATTAATTAATGAATCCACTGTCGGTATGGAGGGTGCTCTGGTCCACAACTAAGTTTGTTCCCATGCAACCGTTGCACAATCAAATTGTGAAGTCTGTCTATCATGGATCGATAGATATTATACTAATATCCCTATTCTACAGTCACGGGTTAAGGCTTTAAAGGATCAGATTGACGTTTTAATGAGCGAAAACCAGAGACTTCAATCTGTTATTCAAAGTAAATAAAAGTGTATAAAGACAACAGGCAGTGTAGTATTTAAAAATGTGGAGGCTGCAACAACCATTGTGAATTCCAAGGTTGCCTAATATGATTTGATTTCATTAGTTAGAGGTATGATTCTACATTTTAAAATAGGATTATATTGTTAAAATTAGGTTATTTTATTTGGATTTCATTTACTATAATAACTAGCTACAAAATCGCAAGATTCTATAGCCAGTTATGTTAAATCCGAATTGTGTAAAGTAGTGGTTGAAAATGAATCTAAAATATTCCTATTTTCCTTTTCTTTCAGGATATTCAACAACCCATATCTGAGGCATCCTTGAGACCTTACAGTCATGCATTTTGTATGGACAGAAATGAACTGTTATTATTTTGGAGGATTTAGTAGAATCAGGCTGGTTGCATCCCCCTTTATTTTTGAAATAAATATTTGATCTCAGGAACATAAATAGTTATCTTTCTTGAGACCTTTATAAACCTATCATTTTGTAAACAAAGGCATCTCGGCCTGGGGCTGGAGTATGGACAATTACACACAGACTTGAATGGAACAGAATGCATATTACAACTTTAGCTTTTGTGTATGATGTTTTAGTTTAAGTTATGCTTATTTTGATGTGATAATAGATGGTGATTGCTTTTGTCTTAATTATTTATTATGAGTTAAATAATTCATTATTATGTGATGTCCATATGTCATGTTTCAGATACAATATAGGGTGATCATCGATTCAATTCAAATTATGAGATTTATCTCTAATTTTCTGTTGAATGCTTAAATACAAGTTCTTACAAGAAGATTTATCTCACTGTAGTTACTTGTAAATCATAAGATCACTGTGATTGTCTCCATTATACGTTCTGTTATCAAAATTCAGTTTCCAGCATATCGTTTCGCGTTTATTAGGAGCGATCTCAAGATTCGTTGCAGGTTTACTTCTCGGATAAGGTGGTTGGATATTCTCTATTGTACAGACGTTGGATGCATTAATAGGTTAGATTGTTCTTTTATTTCATTTGCTTGCTTATTATAGAAGTTTTTATATATAGTGTAATTTTCACTATCTATATCTTTCTGTTTAATTAAGTAGTTTAATATTTGATTTTAGGAATGCATACAAACAAGAAAACAAATAAAAAAACAAATAGTATTTTCACTTTCTTTATTACTTTCATCGAAAAGAACCATTAAACATTTGATTTTCTATGAGTTCAGATTAAAACTCATTATTTGTATATGTTGTATATATGATAAATAGAACTATTATATAAATATTAATTAGATAAATTGCATATATATATTTAGATGTACATATATATTTCAGCGATTATTATTTAGTAATTTATTGCATTTCTTTTAGTTGTTTTTCGCTTCTCTTAGGACTTTAGATTGGCCAATGGAGCCATTAAACCCATTAGAGTGAATTAATACAAACGGCTTGGGTTAATTAGACAACCCCAGACTGGATTCACTCTTCCAGTTGACGAGCGGTCAACTTCGCACGTCAACAGGCTGGCCAGTCACAGATGACTTGGATCTTGGCTGGATCCACATGTACGCCATGTTGATCAATTATGTAGCCCAAGTAATGGACCCTGTCCATGCCGAAGGATAATTTTTCTAGGTTGGAGTATAGCTTGTGTTGTCGTAGGGTGTGCATAATCTATTCAATATGCTGCAAGTGTTCGGCCCAAGTCTTGTTGTAAATTGGAATGTCATCCAGATACACCACTACAAAATTATTGGTGAATGGTCACAGGATATCATCCATCATCCTCATGAAAGAGGTTGGAGCATTTGTCAAACCAAAGGGCATGAACAACCATTCAAAAAGTCCTTCCTTTGACTTGAAGGTGGTCTTCCATACATCTGTCTATTCTATCGGTACCTGGAGGTAGCCAGACTTCATATCAATCTTACTGAAGTATTTGGCCCCCGTGAGTTGATCACGAAGGTCATCAATTTAGGGAATCGGGTACCGGTTTCTGACAGTGATTTTATTCAGAGCCCGGTAATCAATACAGAGTTGCTAGGTTCGATTTTTCTTCTGTACCAGCACGATTGGGCTCCTACAAGGTGATGAGATGGGGTGGATGTTCCCCTTGTGGAGAAGTTCTTGGATCTGTCACTTGATCTCCTCATTCTCTAACAAAGAACGATGATAGACTGGCCCATTGGGCAGTAGTGCATCGGAGGTCAGATCGATGGGGTGCTTGACCTGGTAGTGCAGAGGTACCCCTGTAGGTGAGGAGAAGATATCTGAGTATACTTCCACGACCTTATCTACTTGCTTTTGTTGTGTGTAGAGGTCGGCTGCAGAGACCCTGGATGTGGCAACAATCTTTTTCTTATTCTGAGAGAAAATCATGAAGAAGACAAACTTCCCCATCTGAGAGATGACCTTCCTGCATTTCTTAGCAAAGATCAAGGAAATAGCACTAGGTGGGATTGCCTTGGGTATCCTGTAGAATTTCCTGTTCAAAGTAATAATAACACTACGAGGGCTAGACTCATATACAACATGACATTTCCATAAATAAGGTTGACCCAAAAGAACATCACAAACTTTGATAGGATCAACATCACACAATCCCTCATCTTTGAAGGGCTTGATGTCATACAACAGTCGACACTGTTGGCTGACGCGGAGATCGCTTCCTTGGTGGAGCCATCCAATGGTGTACGGTTATGGGTGCAACATTGTTAGCAGGGCCATCCACTTGATGACCTCTGTTGAGATGAGGTTCTTTTGGATACCGCTATCGACAATGAAGTGTAGCGGGGTGCCTTTTACCCACCTCTATGAATGGAAGAGGCGCTCTCCTTCTTCTAGCTCGTCTGGTTCACCAGGCTGGAGATTGGTGGTAGAAATGGTGGCACTGGGATATGCATCAATGATCCGTCTTCTGATTTTTGGTTCTATGTCGGAGTTAGAATCTGCATCTAATTTAGAGGCTTTCACTTCGGACACCAGTGACTACTTTGAGCGACAGTCGGCAGTGTTATTCCAAGGGCTCTTATGGAAGTCGCACCACTTCCCGGTATCTTTCTTTGTCTTTCGAGGGTCCTTCTTTACTTGTGGCTTATACTGGTTGTCCTGATACTGTCCATCTTTTCTGTCCTTTGTTCGATGGGTTGGGGCTACCCTTTCCTGGATTTTGTTGTGAGGGGTTCCCAGGCCCAAATTGCCACATCTTTTGTTTGAGCTTCTTCTCGATTTTGACAACATATCGGTAGGTCATGCCCAAGGATGATATGTAAAGAAATTCCATTTCGGTCTGGATGTATCTATGTAGAGCACCATGATACTTGAGCACCAAATGTCGCTCTGAATCTTTGATACCCAACTTGGTGCGCAAGGTATGGAAGATATTTGTGAAATCTGGCACTGCTTGGTCTCTTTCTTATCGCAATGTGGTCCATTTGGTATATAGGTCGTCATAACTTCCGACAGGGTAGTATTGTTCCTTAATAGAATCCCTAAAGGATTCCCAAGTGATCGTGACTGAAAATGATGAGGCTTCCTCTGTTTCCTTTTTCTCACAGAAAGTTTCCCACCAATCTTTGACATGGGGAACGGCTTTGAGGAGCGCAAAAGTAATATTTTCTCTATTCGAAAATTTATGAACAGAAAAATTCCCTTCTAGTAGATTCAACCACTTTTCTACAGCATTTGTGTCTATCTAACCTTCAAATATAGGAATATCAAAGTTTATTTGTACCTTGAAGGGGGTGGCACCTCCGTTCGAAGAAGATGCGTCACTTGTTGGTAGTCGGATTTGCTTGAAACTATCCATCATCTCATTCGTTTGTTGCATGAGGGATTCCTCAATCAACAGTTTGAAAGGATATCATGTCCCATCATCTTTCTTTTCTCCTGGTTTTCTATTCAATAACGAAATAAGTTGAAACTATAAAATGCAGTAGAAACAAGCTTGTTGGAATGGTGGCGGCTTATCTCTGAGAAGAGATGTGACGGTAGCGTGCATTCACAAGAAGTCAGTTACAATGAGGCTTTGAAGGAATTTTTACAATAAGAAATAATTCCAAAAACCCTAGACATCCAAAAACCTAACCCTAGGAGATGAAGCGCCAAAAGTCATGTGGGCCCCGTTTGGGTAAGTTAGTACTTCAACTTCCCGGGGTCGTAACTTTTGCATACGATTTCCGTTTTAGGCGTGTGATAGCCCGTTGGAAAGGTATCATAGAGGAGATTAATTTTTGGGGCTCAATCATTCATTTGTATATCATTTAAGATCTCTATACTGAAAAACCTTAATTTAGGCCCTCAAAATGGCCCCGAAAATTAAAATTGCTAAAAATAGTAAATTGCCAAAATTGTCAGAAAACTATTTTGAGCCAGTTGGAAAAGGCGGATGGCCACCGATAACCATATGGATAAATCCTCTCTCCTTAGGAAGAAATGGTCTCCATTGCGTTGAGGTCCCCCATTAGTCTAGCACCGTGGTGAGTGTCGTGACTTGCGGTCTACTGAGGCAATAAGCGACGCGATTGGTGCTTCTTGTTTTATACTTGATGTTGAGGTGGAATTGTTGCAAGTATGTGGACCACTTTTGATGGTGGTCATTCTGCAATTTTCCCTGTGTCTTCATGAACTGTAGTAGCTTATGATCAGTGTGGATGATTGTCTCCTTCCCAAGAATGTAATGTCTCCACTGGTGGCATGCTTACACAATGGAGTACATTTCTTTGTCTTAATTAGGGTACTTATGAAAAGTATCTGATAGTGTCTCACTATGATAGGCCACAGGGTGGCCGTGATGAGTGAGAATGGTGCCCAGAACATAGTCTAAAGAATCTATTTCGATCTCAAAGGGATGTTACAGGTCTGGTAGTGAAAGTACTGGGGCTGAGCACAAGCGTTGCTTCAAATCATCGAACACTTGTTGTTGGGACGGGCCCCACACAAATTTCGCCTTACCACCACCCCTGTTTATTTGGCTAAGTTCCCATGAAATATGGGAGAAACCCAACACGAACCTGCGGTAGAAATTAGCAAGTCCCAAGAAGCTTCGAAGCTCAGTGAGTGTTGTTGGGGCTGGCCAGTCACGGATGACTTGGATCTTTGCTAGATCCACATGTATGCCATGTTGATCAATGATGTATCCCAGGTAATGGACCCTGTCCATGCCGAAGAAGCATTTTTCCAGGTTGGCATATAGCTTGTGTTGTCACAGGGTGTGCAGAACCTGTTGAATATGCTGCAAGTGTTCGGCCCAAGTGTTGTTGTAAATTCGAATGTCATCCAGATACACCAGTACAAAAGTATTGGTGAATGGTCGCAGGATATCGTCCATCATCCTCATGAAAGTGGCTGGAGCATTTGTCAAACCAAAGGGCATGACCAAACATTCAAAAATTCCTTCCTTTGACTTGAAGGCGGTCTTCCATACATCTGTCTGTTCTATCGGGACCTGGTGGTAGCCAGACTTCAGATCAATCTTACTGAATTTTTTGGCCCCCGTGAGTTGATCAAGGAGGTCATCGATTTGTGGAATCCGGTACTGGTTTCTGACAGTGATTTTATTCAGAGCCTGGTAATCAATCTAGAGTCGCCATTTTCCATCTTTCTTCTGTACCAGCACAGGATCCTGCAAGGTGATGAGCTGGGGCGAATGTGCCGCTTGTGGAGAAATTCTTGGATCTGTCACTTGATCTCCTCATTCTCTAACAAAGAGCGATGATAGATTGGCCCATTAGGCAGCGATGCGCTGGGGGTTAGATCGATGGGGTGCTTGACCTGGCAGTGCAGGGGTAGCCCTGTAGGTGAGGAGAAGATATCCGAGTATTCTTCCACGACATTATCTACTTGCTTATGTTGTGTGGAGAGGTTGGTCACAGAGACCCTGGATGTGGCTGCAATCTTTTGCTTATTCTGAGAGCGAATTATGAAGAAAACAACTTCCCCGTCTGAGAGATGACCTTCCTGCATTTCTCAGCAGAGATCAAGGAAATAGCACTAGGTGGGATTGCCTCGGGTATCCTGTACAATTTCCTGTTCAAAGTAATAATAACACTATGAGGCCTAGACTCATATACAACATAATGTTTCCATAAATAAGGTTGGCCCAAAAGAACATCACAAACTTTGAGAGGAGCAACATCACACAATGCCTCGTCTTTGAAGGGCTTGATGCCATACAATAGTCGACACTATTGGATGACGCGAAGATCGCTTCCTTGGCAGAGCCATCCAATGGTGTAGGTTTGTGGGTGTGACGTTGTTGGTAGGGACAACCACTTGATGACCTCTACTGAGATGAGGTTCTTCTAGCTACCACTATCAACGATGAAGTGCAGTGGGGTGCCTTTTACCCACCTCTGTGAATGGAAGAGGCATTGTCCTTCTTCTGGATTGTCTGGTTCACCAGGCTGGAGCTTGGTGGTAGCAATGGTGGCACTGGGTTCTGCGTCAATGATCTGTCTTCCCCTTTCTAGTTCTGTCTTGGAATTAGAATCCCCTTCTTATTCAGAGGCTTTCACTTCGGCCACCAGCGACTACTTTGAGTGGCAGTCAACAGTGTTATGACAAGGGATCTTATGGAAGTCACACCACTTCTTGGTATCTTTCTTTGTCTTTCTGGTGTCCTTCTTTGCTTGTGGCTTGTACTGGTTGTCCTGATATTGTCCATATTTTCTCTGTCCTTTTTTCGATGGGTTGGGGCCGCCCTTTCTTGGCTTTTGTTGTGAGGGGTTCCTAGGCCTAAATTGCTGCATCTTTTGTTTGAGCTTCTACTTGATTTTGATGGCATATCGGTAGGCCATGCCTAAGGATGAGATGTCCAGAAATTCAATTTCATTCTGGATGTATCTATGCAGAGCACCGCGATACTTGAGCACCAGATATCGCTCCGAATCTTTGATACCCAACTTGGTGCGCAAGTTATGGAAGATATTTGTGAAATCTGGCACTACTTTGTCTCTTTCTTGCCGCAGTGTGGTCCATTTGGTACACAGGTCGTCATAACTTCCGAAAGGGTAGTATTTTTCCTTAATAACATCCCTGAAGGATTCCTAGGTGGTCGTGGCAAAAAATAATGAGGTTTCCTCTGTTTCCTTTTGCTCATAGAAATTTTCCCACCAATCTTTGACATGGGGAATGACTTTGATGAGCGCAAAAGTAATCTTTTCTCTATTCAAAAATTTATGAATAGAAAAATACCCTTCTAGTAAATTCAACCACTTGTCTACAACATCTTTGTCTATCTGACCTTCAAATATAGGAATATCAAAGTTTATTTGTACCTTGAAGGGGGCGGCGCCTCCACTTGAAGAAGATGTGTCACCTGTTGGTAGTCGCCGAAGGATTTGCATGAAAATATCCATCATATCGTTCCTTTGTTGGGTGAGGGATTCCTCAATCAACAGTTTGAAAGGATGTCCTATCCCATCATCTTTCTTTTCTTCTAGTTTTCTATTCAATAATGAAATAAGCTGAAACTGTAAAATGCAGTGGAAACAAGCTTGATGGAATGGTGGCATCTTATCTCTGAGAAGAGATGTGACCGTAGCGCACATTCGCAAGAAGTCAGTTACAATGAGGCTCTGAAGGCCTTTTTACAATAAGAAAGAATGACAAAAACCCTAGACATCCAAAAACCTAACCCTAGGAGATGAAGCGCCAAAAGTCATGTGGGCCCCGTTTGGGTAAGTTAGTACATCAACTTCTTGGGGTCGTAACTTTTGCATACGATATCCGTTTTAGGCATGCGATAGCCCGTTGGAAAGGTATCGTCAAGGAGATTAATTTTGGGGGATCAATAATTCCTTTGGATATATTTGAGGAGATCTATATCGAAAAACCTTCATTTAGGACCTCAAAATGGCCTCGAAAGTTAAAACTGCTAAAAATAGTAAATTGCCAAAATTGTCAGAAAACAATTTTGAGCCAGTTGGAAAAGGTGGGTGGCCACTAATATCCATCTGGATCAATCCTCCCTCCTTAGGAATCAATGGTATCCATTGCATTGAGGTCTCCCATTAGATGAGGAAATTTCTACTGAATTTGGCCCCGGGTGAGCCACTTGCCTTGGTGTAGGAGCTGCCCTGCTTTGACGACTTGATAAAGATGGATCCTTTGTTGTTGAGTGCCCTTGATCTGTCAGTCCATAATATGATCATTGGATGTATTTTGTATGTAGTCGGGGTTGTGATTTGTTGGTATTAGTTGTTCTTCTACTTCTGAGGTGTCCAATAATGGTGGGAAATAAGGGAGAAGGAGATCCACATTGAACATTGGGTGTAGGCCAAGGAAAGGAGGAATGTTGAGCTCAAAATAATTATCCCCCATGGCCTCGGTGATAGTGTTTGGTCCATAATGAAGTGGGAGAAGATTATGATGGGGTCCTATAAGGCGTTCTTTCTGCAAGTGCAACCAAACTTTGTCGCCCACCTGAAACTTATGCGGCACCCAATGTTGAGCATGGCGTTGTTTGTACTTGTCATTGGACTTTTGTAGGATATCATGAACCTGTTGGTAGATGTACTGGATCCGCTCAATGAACTAGGTGGCTTTGTCAGCTTCAGTTGGAGTAGGAGATGAGTCAATCGAGGTGACTGCAAGGGGAAGTGCAACATCTATGGGACCCAATGGTTGGAATCCCAACCCCACTTGAAAGGGCTATGGCCAGTTGAGCTATGCAAGGCTCGGTTGTAGCTATGTTGGACATAGGTAAGGCTCTCATCCCATGTGCGAGGGTTCTTTGAATTATACATGCAAAGGATATGCACAATCATTCGATTTACAACCTCGCTTTTTCCATCTGTCTGGGGATGGAAGCTCATGGATTTGGTGATCTTGGTGTCCAGCAGTGACCAGAGGCTCGACCAGAATGTGTTGAGAAATCAACTATCCTGATCTGAGACAATGGTTTGTGGGATTCCAAAATGTACCCAGACTCATTCAAAGAAGACCTTGGCAGTGGCCTCTGTTGTGATGCTCTTCTTGCAGGCAACCAGTATCACCATCTTAGAAAAGCGATCAACAACGAAAAAAACAAGGGCATTTCCCCACTTGGTGGATGGGAGGCATGACATGTAGTCCATTGAGATGGATTCCCATGGCCTATCAGGAGTAGGAAGAGGGGTGTACAGGTCCTGTTTCTTAGTGGTCAGTTTGGCAATAGCACAGACAGTGCAGGACCTAATATACTTGTCGACCTACTGTCAAAGTTTCGGCCAGTAGAAATGTTTATGTAGCATCGCCACTATCTTTTCAATGCCAAAGTGTCCTGCCACCTAACTATAGTAGGCTTCCCAGATCATATTTTCTTGCTCACTTGATGGAACACAAATATGCCCCAGACGAAAAAACAACACATCCTAAAGATGGAAATTATCGACAACTTCATTTTCACCCAACATTTGGTAGGTGGTGGAGAAGTCAAGGTCTATCTCATAGAGTTGGGGCCATCCATATGTCTCATGGCCGCAAGAGTCTAGCACCGTGGTGAGTGTCATGACTTGCGGTCTACTGAGGCAATCAACGACATGATTGGTGCTTCTTGTTTTATACTTGATGTTGAGGTAGAATTGTTGGAAGTATGTGGACCACTTTTGATGGCGGTCATTCTGCATTTTTCCCTGTGTCTACATGAACTGCAGTGGCTTATGATCAGTGTGGATGACTGTCTCCTTCCCAAGAATGTAATGTCTCCACTAGCGGCATGATTTCACAATGGAGTACATTTCTTTGTCATAAGTAGGGTACTTATAGACAGTATCTGACATTGTCTCACTGTGCTGAGTGAGAACAGTGCCCACAGCATAGTCTGAAGCATATGTCTCGATCTCAAAGGGATGTTGTAGGCCTGGTAGTGAAAGTACTAGGTTGAGCACAAGCGTTGCTTCAAATCATCGAACGCTTGTTGTTGGGACCAGCCCAAATCAAATTTCTCCTTACCACCACCCCTGTTTATTTGGCCGAGGGCCCATGCAATATGGGAGAAAACCAACACAAACCTGCTGTAGAAATTAGCAAGTCCCAAGAAGCTTCGAAGCTCAGTGAGTATTGTTGAGGCTGGCTAGTTACGAATGACTTGGATCTTGGCTAGATCCACATGTACACCATGCTGATCAATGATGTAGCCCAGTTAATGGACCCTGTCCATGCCCAATGAGCATTTTTCTAGGTTGGCATATAGATTGTGCTACCGCGGGGTGTGCAGAACCTATTGAATATGCTACAAGTGTTCGGCCCAAGTGTTGTTGTAAATTAGAATTTCATCCAGATACACCACTACAAAACTATTGGTGAATGGTTGCAGGATATCATCCATCATCCTCATGAAAGTGGCTGGAGCATTTGTCAAACCAAAGGGCACGACCAACCATTCAAAAAGTCCTTCCTTTGACTTGAAGGTGGTCTTCCATACATCTCTTTGTTCTATCAGGAACTGGTGGTAGCCATACTTTAAATCAATCTTGCTAAATTATTTGGCCCCCGTGAGTTGATCAAGGAGGTCATCGATTCAGGGAATTAGGTACTGTTTCTGATAGTGATTTTATTCAGAGCCCGATAATCAATATAGAGTCACCAGGTTCCATCTTTCTTCTGTACCAGTGCGATTGGGATCCCGCAAGGTGATGAACTAGGGCATATGTGCCCCTTGTGGAGAATTTCTTGGATCTATCATTTGATCTCCTCATTCTCTAACAAAGAGAGACGATAGACTGGTCCATTGGGTAGCGGTGCGTCAGGGATCAGATCGATCGGGTGCTTGACCTGGCAATGCAGAGGTACCCCTGTAGGTGAGGAGAAGATATCTAAGTATTCTTCCATGACCTTATCTACTTGCTTTTATTGTGTGGAGAGGTAGGCTGCAAAGACCTGGATGTGGCTGCAATATTTCACTTATTTTGAGAGCGAATCATGAAGAAGACAAACTTCCCCATCTAAGAGATGACCTTCCTACATTACTTATCAGAGATCAAGGAAATAGCACTAGGTGGGATTGCCTCGAGTATCCTATACAATTTCCTGTTCAAAGTAATAATAACACTACGAGGCCTAGACTCATATACAACATGACATTTCCATAAATAAGGTTGGCCCAAAAGAACATTACAAACTTCGAGAGGAGAAACATCACACAAAGCCTCATCTTTGAAGGGCTTGATGTTGTACGACAGTCAGCACTCTTGGCTAACATGGAGATCACTTCCTTGGCGGAGCCATCCAATTGTGTAGGTTTGTGGATGTGACATTATTGGCAGGGCTAGCCACTTGATGACCTCTGCTGAGATGAGGTTCTTCTGGCTACCGCTATCAACGATGAATTGCAGTGGTGTGTCTTTTACCCACATCTGTGCATGGAAGAGGCACTCTCCTTCTTCTCGCTCATCTAGTTCACCAGGCTAGAGCTTGGTGGTAGCAACGATGGCACTGGGTTCCGCATCAATGATCAGTCTTCCCCTTTCTGGTTCTATCTTAGAGTCAGAATCCACATCTGATTCAGAGGCTTTCACTTTGGCCACCGGTGACTTCTTTGAGCGGCAGTCATAAGTGTTATGACAAGGTCTCTCATGGAAGTCGCACCACTTCTTGGAATCTTTCTTTGTCTTTATAGTGTCCTTCTTTGCTTGAGGCTTGTACTGGTTGTCCTGGTACTATCCATGTTTTCTCTATACTTTGTTTGGTGGGTTGGGCCCACCCTTTCCTGCCTTTTGTTGTGAGGGGTTTCCAGGCCCAAATTGTTGCATCTTTTGTTTGATGTTCTGCTCGATTTTGATGGCATATCGGTAGGCCGCGCCTAAGAATGAGATGTCCAAAAATTCCATTTCGGTCTAGATGTATCTATGAAGAGAACCGCGATACTTGAGCACCAGATGCCACTCTAAATCCTTGATACCCAACTTGGTGCGCAAGGTATGGAAGATATTTGTGAAATCTGGCACTGCTTGGTCTCTTTCTTTTCGCAATGTGGTCCATTTGGTATACAGGTCATCATAACTTCTGACAGGGTAGTATTGTTCCTTAATAGCATCCCTGAAGGATTCCCAGGTGGTCGTGACTGAAAATAATGAGGTTTCCTCTATTTCCTTTTGCTCACATAAATTTTCCCACCAATCTTTGACGTGGGGAATGGCTTTGAGGAGCTCAAAAGTAATCTTTTCTCTATTAGAAAATTTATGAACAAAAAAATACCCTTCTAGTAGATTCAACCACTTATCTACATCATCTGTGTCTATATGACCTTCAAATATAGGAAAATCAAAATTTATTTGTACCTTGAAGGGGGCGACGCCTTCGTTCGAAGAAGATGCATCGCCTGTTGGTAGACGCCGAAGGATTTGCGCGAAACTATCCATCATCTCGTTCCTCTGTTGCATGAGGGGTTCCTCAATCAACAGTTTGAAAGGATCTCCTGTCCCGTCATCTTTCTTTTCTCCTGGTTTTCTATTCAATAACGAAATAAGCTGAAACTGTAAAATGCACTGGAAACAAGCTTATTGGAATGACGACAACTTATCTCTGAGAAGAGATGTGACGGCAACATGCATTCACAAGAAGTTGGTTACAATGAGTCTATGAAGTCCTTTTTACAATAATAAAGAATGAAAAAAACCCTAGACATCCAAAAACCTAACCGTAGGAGATGAAGCGCCAAAAGTCATGTGGGCCCCGTTTGGGTAAGTTAGTACATCAACTTCCCGGGGTCGTAACATTTGCATACGATCTCCATTTTAGGCGTGTAATAGCTAGTTGGAAAGGTATCATCGAGGAGATTCATTTTGGGGGATTAATAATTACTTTGATTATAATTGAGGATCTCAATACAAAAAAACCTTCATTTAGGCCCTCAAAATGGCCCCGAAAGTTAAAACTGCTAAAAATAGTAAATTGCCAAAATTGTCAGAAAATTGTTTTGAGCTAGTTGGAAAATATGGGTGGCCACCGGTATCCATCTGGATCAATCCTCCCTCCTTAGGAAGTAATGGTCTCCATTTCATTGATTTCCCCCATTAGATGAGGAAAGTTCTGCTTAATTTGGCCCCGGGTGAGCCACTTGCATTGGTGCAAGAGCTGCCCTGCTTTGATGACTCGATAAAGATGGATCCTTTGTTGTCAAGTGCCCTTGATCTATCTATCCACAATCTGATCATTGGATTCATGTTGTATGCAGTCAGGGTTGAGCTCTGTTGGTTTCAGTTGTTCTGCTACTTCTAAGGTGTCCAATAATGGTGGGAAATAAGGGCGAAGGAGATCCACGTTGAACACTGGGTGCAGGCCAAGGAAAGGAGGAATTTTGAGCTCAAAAGAATTATCCCCCACGGCCTTGGTGATAGTGTATGGCCCATAATGGAGTGGGTGAAGCTTCTGATGTGGTCCTGTAAGGTGTTCTTTCCGCAAGTGCAACCAAACTTTGTCGCCCACCTGAAACTTATGCGGCACCCGATGTTGATCATGGCATTGTTTGTACTTGTCATTGGACTTCTATAGGATATCCTGAACCTATTGGTGGATGTGTTGGATCCGCTCAATGAACTGGGTGGCTTTGTCATCTTCAGTTGGAGAAGGAGATGAGTCAGTCAAGGTGATCGTAAGGGGAAGTGCAACATCTATGGGACCCAATGTTTGGAATCCCAACCCCACATGAAAGGAGATGTGGTCAGTTGAGCTATGTAAGGCTCAGTTGTAGCTATGTTGGACATAGGGAAGGATCTCATCCCATGTGCGAGTTTGCTTTTAATTATACATGCAAAGGATATGCACAATCATTCGATTTACAACCTCGGTTTGGCCATTTGTCTGGGGGTGGAAGGTTGTGGATTTGGTGAGATTGGTGTCTATCAGTGACCAGAGGCTCGACTAGAATGTGTTGATAAATCGACTATCCTGATCTAAGACAATGGTTTGTGGGATTCCAAAATGTACCCAGACTTGTTCAAAGAAAATCTTGGCAGTGGCCTCTGCTGTGATTCTCTTCTTGCAGGCAACCAGAATCGCCATCTTAGAAAAGTGATCAACAACCACAAAAACACAGTCATTTCCCCGCTTGGTGGATGGGAGGCCCGACATGTAGTCCATTGAGATGGATTCCCATGGCCTGTCAGGAGTAGGAAGAGGGGTGTACAGTCCCTATTTCTTAGTGGTCGGTTTGGCAATAGCGCAGGCAGTGCAGGACCTAATATACTTGCCGACCTCCTATCGAAGTTTCGGCCAGTATAAACGTTTTTGTAGCATCGCCACTGTATTTTCGACGTTGAAGTGTCCTGCCACCTAACTTTAGTGGGATTCCTTGATCATCTTCGCTCGCTCACTTGATGGAACACAAATATGGCCCAGAGGACACAACAACCCATCCTGAAGATGAAAATTATCTACAGCTGCATTTGCACCCAACATTTGGTAGGTGGTGGCAAAGTCAGGGTCTCTCTCATAGAGTTGGGGCTATCCAGATGTCTCATGGCCACAAGAGTCTAGCATCGTGGTGAGTTCCGTGACTTGTGGTGCTTAATGTTTAATACTTGATGCTAAGGTGGAATTACTGCAAGTATGTGGACCACTTTTGATGGCGGTCATTATGCAATTTTCCTTGTGTCTGCATGAACTGCATTTGCTTATGATCAGTTTGGATGACTGTCTCCTTCCCAAGAATGTAATGTCTCCACTAGCGGTATGCTTGCACAATGGAGTAAAATTCTTTGTTGCAAGTAGGGTACTTATGGATAGTATCGGATAGTGTTTCACTATGATAGGCCATGGGGTGGTTGTGTTGAGTGAGAACGACACCCATAGCATAGTCTTAAGCATTTGTCTCCATCTCAAAGGGATGTTGCACGTCTAGTAGTGAAAGTACTGGGGCTGAGAACAAGCGTTTCTTCAAATCATCGAACGCTTGTTGTTGGGAACGGCCCCATGCAAATTTATCCTTACCACCACCCCTGTTTATTTGGATGAGGGCCCATGAAATATGGGAGAAACCCAACACAAACCTGCGGTAGAAATTAGCAAGTTCCAAGAAGCTCTGAAGCTCAGTGAGTTTTGTTGGGGCTGGCTAGTCACGGATGACTTGGATCTTGGCTGGATCGACATGTACGCCATGCTAATCAATGATGTAGCCCAGGTAATGGACCCTGTCCATGCCGAAGGAGCATTTTTCTAGGTTGGAGCATAACTTGTGCTGCCACAGGGTGTGCATAACCTGTTGAATATGATGCATGTGTTCAGCCCAAGTCTTGTTGTAAATTAGAATGTCATCCAGATACACCACTAAAAAAGTATTGGTGAATGGTCAGAGGATATCGTCCATCATCCTCATGAAAGTGGCTGGAGCATTTGTCAAACCAAAGGGCATGACCAACCATTCAAAATGGCCTTCCTTTGACTTGAAGGCAGTCTTCCATACATCTGTTTATTATATTAGGACATGGTGGTATCCAGACTTCAGATCAATCTTACTCAAGTATTTGGCCACCATGAGTTGATCAAGGAGGTCATTGATTCGGGGAATCAGGTACTGGTTTCTGACAGTGATTTTATTTAGATATGGGTAATCAATATAGAGTCGCTAGGTTCCATCTTTCTTCTGTACCAACATTATTGGGCTCCCGCAAAGTGATGAGCTGGGGTGGATGTGCCCCTTGTGGAGAAGTTCTTGGATCTATTGCTTGATATCCTCATTCTCTACAAAGAGCGACGATAGACTGGCCCATTGGGCAGCGGAGCGTCGGGGGTCAGATCGATGGGGTGCTTGACCTGGTAGTGCAGAGGTACCCCTGTAGGTGAGGAGAAGATATCTAAGTATTCTTCCAGGACCTTATCTACTTGCTTCTACTGTGTGGAGAGGTCGGCCACATAGACCCTGGATGTGGCTGCAATATTTTTCTTATTCTAAGAGTGAATCATGAAGAAGACAAACTTCCCCGTCTAAGAGATGACCTTCCTACATTTCTTAGCAGAGATCAAGGAAATAGCATTAGGTGGGACTGTCTCAGGTAACCTGTACAGTTTCCTGTTCAAAGTAATAATAACACTACGATGCCTAGACTCATATACAACATGAAGTTTCCATAAGTAATGTTGGCCCAAAAGAACATCACAAACTTCGAGAGGAGAAACATCACACAATACCTCATCTTTGAAGGGCTTGATGTTGTATGACAGTTGACACTGTTGGCTGATGCGGAGATCACTTCCATGGCGGAGCCATCCAATGGTGTAGGGTTGTGGGTGTGACATTGTTGGCAGGTCCAGCCGCTTGATGACCCCTGCTGAGATGAGGTTCTTCTGGCTACCGCTATCAATGATGAAGTGCAACGGGGTGCCTTTTACCCAGATCTGTGAATAGAAGAGGTACTCTCCTTCTTTTGGCTCGTCTGGTTCACCAGGATGGAGCTTGGTGGTAGCAATGCTGGCACTAGGTTCCACATCAATGATCCGTCTTCCCCTTTCTAGTTTCGTCTCGGAGTCAAAATCCGCATCTGATTCAGAGGCTTTCACTTCAGCCACCAGTGACTGCTTTGAGTGGTAGTCAGCAGTATTATGCCAAGGGCTCTTATGGAAGTCGCACCACTTCCCGATATCTTTCTTTGTCTTTCTGGTGTCCATCTTTTCTTGCAGCTTGTACTGGTTTTCCTGATACTATCCATATTTTCTCTATCCTTTGTTTGATGGGTTGGGGCCGCCCTTTCTTGGCTTTTGTTGTGAGGGGTTCCCAGGCCCAAATTACCACGTCTTTTTTTTGAGCTTCTGCTTGATTTTGACGGCATATCGATAGGCTGCGCCCAAGGATGAGATGTCCAAAAATTCCATTTTAGTCTAGATGTATCTATGTAGAGCATCATGATACTTGAGCACTAGATTTCACTCTGAATCTTTGATACCCAACTTGGTGCACAAGGTATGGAAGATATTTTTAAAATCTGGCACTGCTTGGTCTCTTTCTTGCCGCAGTGTGGTCCATTTGGTATACAAGTCATCATAACTTCCAACAGGGTAGTATTGTTCCTTAATAGCATCCCTAAAAGATTCCCAAGTGATAGTGACTGAAAATAATGAGGTTTCCTCTATTTCCTTTTTCTCACAGAAAGTTTCCCACAAATCTTTGACACGGGGGACGGCTTTGAGGAGCACAAAAGTAATCTTTTCTCTATTTGAAAATTTATGAACAGAAAAATACCTTTCTAGTAGATTTAACCACTTGTCTACAACATCTGTGTCTATATGACCTTCAAATATAGGAATATCAAAGTTTATTTGTACCTTGAAGGGGGCGGTGCCTCTGTTCGAAGAAGATGCGTCGCCTGTTGGTAGTCGCCAAAGGATTTGTGCAAAACTATCCATCATATCGTTCCTCTATTGCGTGAGGGATTCCTCAATCAACAGTTTGAAAGGATCTCCTGTCTCATCATCTTTCTTTTCTCTTGGTTTTCTATTCAATAACGAAATAAGCTGAAACTGTAAAATGCAGCGGAAACAAGCTTCCTGGAATGGTGGCAGCTTATCTCTGAGAAGAGATGCGACGGCAGCACGCATTCGCAAGAAGTCGGTTACAATGAGGCTCTGAAGGAATTTTTAGAATAATCAAGAATTCCAAAAACCCCAGGCATCCAAAAGCCTAACCCTAGGAGATGAAGCGCCACAAGTCATGTGGGCCCCATTTGGGTAAGTTAGTACATCAACTTGTGGGGTCGTAACTTTTGCATACGATCTCCATTTTAGGTGTGTGATAGCCCACTATAAAGGTATCATTGAGGATATTCTTTTTGGGGGCTCAACCATGCCTTTGGCCATCCTTGAGGAGCTCAATACCAAAAAACCTTCATTTAGGCCCTCAAAATGGCCCCGGAAGTTAAAACTGCTAAAAATAGTAAATTGCCAAAATTGTCAGAAAATTGTTTTGAGCTAGTTGGAAAAGGTGGGTGGCCAATGATATCCATTTGGATCAATACTCCCTCCTTATGAAGAAATGGTCTCCATTGTGTTGAGGTCCCCTGTTAGATGAGGAAATTTCTGCTAAATTTGGCCATGGGTGAGCCACTTGCCTTGGTGCAAGAGTTGCCCTGCTTTGACGACTCGATAAAGTTGGATCCTTTGTTGTTGAGTGCCCTTGATCTGTCTATCTACAATATGATCATTGGATGCCTATTGTATGAAGTCGGGGTTGAGCTCTATTGGTGTCAGATTTTCTTCTACTTCTGAGGTGTCCAATAATGGTGGGAAATAAGGGTGAAGGAGATCCACGTTGAACATTGGGTGCAGGCCAAGGAAAGGAGGAATGTTGAGCTCAAAAGAATTATCCCCCATAGCCTTGGTGATAGTGTATGGTCCATAATGGAGTGGGATAAGCTTCCGATGGGGTCTTGTAAGGCGTTCTTTTTGCAAGTGCAACCAAACTTTGTCGCCCACCTGAAACTTATGTGGCACCCGATGTTGATCATGGCGTTGTTTGTACTTGTCATTGGAATTCTATAGGATATCTTGAACCTGTTGGTGGATGTGCTAGATCATCTCAATGAACTGAGTGGCTTTGTCAGCTTCAGTTGGAGCAGAAGATGATTCAGTCGAGGTGACCACAAGGGGAAGTGCAACATCTATGGGACGCAATGGTTGGAATCCCAACCCCACTTGAAAGGGGTTGTGGCTAGTTGAGCTATGCAAAGCTCAGTTGTAGCTATGTTGGACATATGGAAGGCTCTCATCCCATGTGAGAGGGTGATTTGAATTATACATGTGAAGGATATGCACAATCATTTGATTTACAACCTCGTTTTGGCCATCTGTCTGGGGGTGGAAGTCCGTGGATTTGGTGAGCTTGGTGTCCAGCAGTGACCAGAGGCTCGACCAGAATGTGCTGAGAAATCGACTATCCTGATCTGAGACAATGGTCTGTGGGATTCCAAAATGTACCCAGACTCGTTCAAAGAAGATCTTGGTAGTGGCCTCTGCTATGATGCTCTTCTTGCAGGTAACCAGAATCGCCATCTTAGAAAAGTGATCAACAACCACAAAAACACAGTCATTTCCCCGCTTGGTGGATGGGAGGCCTGACATGTAGTCCATTGAGATGGATTCCCATGGCCTGTCGGGAGTAGTAAGAGGGGTGTACAAGCCCTATTTCTTAGTGGTCGGTTTGGCAATAGAGAAGGCAGTGCAGGACCTGATATCCTTGGCGACCTCCTGTCGAAGTTTCAGCCAGTAGAAATGTTTCTGTAGCATCATCCCTGTCTTTTCAACGCTGAAGTGTCCTACCACCTGACTGTAGTGGGCTTCCTAGATCATATTCGCTCGCTCACTTGATGGAACATAGATATTTCCCAGACGACACAACAACCCATCCTGAATATGGAAATTATCAACAACTACATTTGCACACAACATTTGGTAGGTGGTTGCGAAGTCAGCGTATGTCTCATAGAGTTGGGGCCATCCAGATGTCTCATGGCCGCAAGAGTCTAGCACCATGGTGAGTGCTGCGACTGGGAGTTTGTTGAGGCAATCAGCGAAGCGATTGGTGCTTCCTATTTTATACTTGATGTTGAGGTGGAATTGTTGCAAGTATGTGGACCACTTTTGATGGCATTCATTCTACAATTTTCCCTGTGTCTACATGAACTGCAGTGGCTTATGATCAGTGTGGATGACTGTCTCCTTCCCAAGAATGTAATGCTTCCCCTGGTGGCATGTTTTCACAATGGAGTACATTTCTTTTTCATAAGTAGGGTACTTACGGACAGTATCTGACAGTGTCTTACTATAATAGGCCATGGGGTGGCTGTGTTGAGTGAGAACGGGACCCACAACATATTTTGAAGCATCTATCTCGATCTCAAAGGGATGTTGTAGGTTTGGTAGTGAAAGTACTAGGGCTAAGCACAGGCGTTGCTTCAAATCATCGAACGTTTGTTGTTGGGACTAGCCCCACACAAATTTTTGCTTACCACCACCCCTATTTATTTGGCTGAGGGCCCATGCAATATGGGAGAAACCCAACACGAACCTGTGGTATAAATTAGCAAGTCCCAAGAAGATTAGAAGCTCAGTGAGTGTTGTTTGGGCTGCCCAGTCACGGATGACTTGGATCTTGGCTGGATCCACATGTACGCTATGTTGATCAATGATGTAGCCCAGTCAATGGACCCTTTCCATGCCGAAGGAGTATTTTTCCAGGTTTGCGTATAGCTTGTGCTGTCGCAGGGTGTCCAGAACCTGCTGAATATGTTGCAAGTGTTCGGCCCAAGTCTTGCTGTAAATTAGAATGTCATCCAGATACACCACTACAAAAGTATTGGTGAATGGTCGCAGGATATCATCCATCATCCTCATGAAAGTGGCTGGAGAATTTGTCAAACCAAATGGCATGACCAACCATTCAAAAAGTCCTTCATTTGACTTGAAGGTGGTCTTCCATACATTTATTTGTTCTATCGGGACCTAGTGGTAGCTAGACTTCAGATTAGTCTTACTGAAGTAATTGGGCCCCATGAGTTGATCAAGGAGGTCATCGATTCGGGGAATTGGGTATCGATTTCTGACAGTGATTTTATTTAGAGCCCAGTAATCAATACAAATTTTTCAGGTTCCATCTTTCTTATGTACCAGTACGATTGGGCTCCTGCAATGTGATGAGCTGGGGTGGATGTGCCCCTTGTGGAGAATTTCTTGGATCTGTCGCTTGATCTCCTCATTCTCTAACAAAGAGCGATGATAGACTGGAACATTGGGCAGTGGTGCGTCGGGGGTCAGATCGATGGGGTGCTTGACCTGGCAGTGCAAAGGTACCCCTGTAGGTGAGGAGAAGATATTAGAGTATTCTTCCATGACATTATCTACTGGCTTCTGTTGTGTGGAGAGTTCGGCCATAGAGACCCTGGATGTGGCTGAAATATTTCACTTATTCTGAGAGTGAATCATGAAGAAGACAAACTTCCCCATCTAAGAGATGACCTTCTTTCATTTTTTAGCAGAGATCAAGGAAATAGCACTAGGTGGGATTGCATCGGGTATCCTGTACAATTTCTTGTTCAAAGTAATAATAACACTACAAGGCCTAGACTTATATACAACATGACATTTCCATAAATAAGGTTGGCCCAAAAGAACATCACAAACTTCGAGAGGAGCAACATCACATAATACCTCATCTTTGAAGGGCTTGATGTCATATGACAGTCAGCACTGTTGGCTAACGCGGAGATGGATTCCTTGGCAGAGCCATCCAATGGTGTAGGGTTGTGGGTGTGACATTGTTGGAAGGATCAATCGCTTGATGACCTCTGCTGAGATGAGGTTCTTCTGGCTAACGCTATCAATGATGAAGTGCAGTGGGGTGCCTTTTACCCACATTTGTGAATGGAAGAGGCGCTCTCCTTCTTCTGTCTCATCTGGTTCACCAGGCTGGAGCTTGGTGGTAGAAATGGTGGCACTGGGTTCCGCATCAATGATCCATCTTCCCCTTTCTGGTTCTGTCTCGAAATCAGAATCCACATCTAATTCAGAGGCTTTCACTTCGGCCACCAGCGACTTCTTTGAGCGGCAGTCAACAGTGTTATGCCAAGGGCTCTTATGGAACTCGCACCACTTCCCAGTATCTTTCTTTGTATTTCCAGTGTCCTTCTTTTCTAGCGGCTTGTAATGGTTGTCCTGATACTATCCATATTTTCTCTATCCTTTTTTTGGTGGGTTGGGGCTGCCCTTTCTTGGCTTTTGTTGTGAGGGGTTCCTAGGCCCAAATTGCCGCATCTTTTGTTTGAGCTTCTTCTCAATTTTGATGGCATATCAGTAGGCCACACCTAAGGATGAGATGTCCAGAAATTTCATTTCTATTTGGATGTATCTATGCAGAGCATCGCAATACTTGAGCACCAGATGTCACTTTGAATCTTTGATACCCAAATTGGTGTGCAAGGTATGGAAGATATTTTTGAAATATGGCACTACTTGGTCTCTTTCTTGCCGCAGTGTGGTCCATTTGGTATACAGGTCGTCATAACTTCCGACATGGTAGTATTGTTCCTTAATAGCATCCCCAAAGGATTCCCAAGTGGTTGTGACTGAAAATAATGAGGTTTCTTTTGTTTCCTTTTTCTCACAGAAAGTTTCCCACTAATATTTGACATGGGGAACGGCTTTGAGGAGTGCAAAAGTAATCTTTTCTCTATTCAAAAATTTATGAACAGAAAAATACCCTTCTAGTAGATTCAACCACTTGTCTACAACATCTGCGTCTATCTAACCTTCAAATATAGGAATATCAAATTTTATTTGTTCCTTGAAGGGGGCGGTGTCTCCGTTCGAAGAAGATGCGTCGCTTGTTGGTAGTCGTCGAAGGATTTGCGCGAAACTATCCATCATATCGTTCCTTTGTTGCGTGAGGGCTTCCTCAATCAACAGTTTGAAAGGATCTCCTGTTGCGTCATCTTTTGTTTCTCCTAGTTTTCTATTCAATAATGAAATAAGCTTAAATAGTAAAATGCAGCAAAAAAAAGCTTGCTGGAATGGTGGCGGCTTATCTCTGAGAAGAGATGTGACGCCAGCGTGCATTCACAACAAGTCGGTCGTAACTTTTGCATACAATCTTTGTTTTAGGCGTGTGATAGCCCTTTGGAAATGTATCATCGAGAATATTCATTTTGGGGGCTCAATTATTCCTTAGACTATCATTGAGGAGATTGATACCAAAAAGCTTTCATTTAGGCCCTCAAAATGGCCCCGGAAGTTAAAACTGCTAAAATTAGTAAATTGCCAAAATTGTCAAAAAATTGTTTTGAGCCAATTGGAAAAGGTGGGTGGCCACCGATATCCATATGGATCAATCCTCCGTCCTTAGGAAGAAATGGTCTCCATTAGGTTGAGGTCCCCAATTAGATGAGGAAATTTCTGCTGAATTTGGGCCCAGGTGAGCCACTTGCCTTGGTGCAAGATCTGCCCTGCTTTGATGACTCGATAAAGTTGGATCCTTTGTTGTTGAGTGCGCTTTATCTGTCTATCCACAATCTCATCATTGGATTCCTATTGTATGCAGTTGAGGTTGAGCTCTGTTGGTGTCAGTTGTTCTTCTACTTCTGAGGTGTCCAATAATGGTGGGAAATAAGAGCGAAAAAGATCCACATTGAACACTAGGTGAAGGCCAAGGAAAGGAGGAATGTTGAGCTCAAAAGAATTATCCCCCATGGCCTTGGTGATAGTTTATGGTCCATAACAGAGTGGGCAAAGTTTCCGATGGGGTCATGTAAGGCGTTCTTTCTGCAAGTGCAACCAAACTTTGTCGCCCACCTGAAACTTATGCGACACCCGATGTTGATCATGGCGATGTTGTACTTGTCATTGGACTTCTATATTATATCCTAAACCTATTGGCATATGTGCCGGATCTGCTCAATGAACCGGGTGGCTTTGTTAGCTTCAGTTGGAGCAGGAGATGAGTTAGTTGAGGTGACCGCAAGGGGAAGTGAAACATCTATGGGACCCAATGGTTGGAATCCCAACCCCACTTGAAAGGGGCTATGGATGGTTGAGCTATGCAAGGCTTGGTTGTAGCTATGTTGGACATAGGGAAGGCTCTCATCCCATGTGTGAGGGTGATTTGAATTATACATGGAAAGGATATGTACAATCATTCGATTTACAACCTCAGTTTGGCCATTTGTATGGGGATGGAAGGTCATAGATTTGGTGAGCTTGGTGTCCAGCAGTGACCAGAGGCTCCACCAAAATGTGATAAGAAATCATCTATCTCAATCTAAGACAATGGTTTGTGGGATTCCAAAATGTACCCAGACTCGTTCAAAGAAGATCTTGGTAGTGGCCTCTGTTTTGATACTCTTCTTGCAGGCAACCAGAATCGCCATCTTAAAAAAGCGATCAACAACCACAAAAACACAGTCATTTCCCCACTTGGTGGATGGGTAGACTAACATGTAGTCCATTGAGATGGATTCCCATGGCCTGTCAGGAGTAGGAAGAGTGGTGTACAGGCCCTGTTTCTTAGTGGTCGATTTGGAAATAGTACAGGCAGTGCAGGACATTATATACTTGTCGACCTCATGTCGAAGTTTCGGTCAGTAGAAATTTTTATGTAGCATTTCCACTTTCTTTTTGACGTTGAAGTGTCCTGCCACCTAACTGTAGCGGGCTTCCCAGATCAACTTCACTCACTCACTTGATGGAACACAGATATGGCCCAAATGACACAACAACCCATCCTGAAGATGGAAATTATAGACAACTACATTTGCACCCAACATTTGGTAGGTGGTGGCGAAGTCAGGGTATGTCTCATAGAGTTGGGTCCATCCAGATGTCTCATGGCCACAAGAGCCTAGCACCATGGTGAGTTTCGCGACTCGCGGTATGCTAAGGCAATCAGCGACGTGATTGGTGCTTCCTCTTTTATGCTTGATGTTGAGGTGGAATTGCTGCAAGTATGTGGACCACTTTTGATGTTGGGCATTCTCTAATTTCCACTGTGTCTGCATGAACTGCAGTGACTTATGATCAGTGTGGATGAATGACTCCTTCCCAAGAATGTAATGTCTCCACTGGTGGCATGCTTTCACAATGGAGTAATTTTCTTTGTCGTAAGTAGGGTACTTACGAACAGTATCTAATAGTGTCTCACTATGATAGGCCATGGGGTGGCCGTGTTGAGTGAGAACGACACCCACAGCATAGTCTGAAGCATCTGTCTCAATCTCAAAGGGATGTTGTAGGTCTGGTATTGAAAGTACTGGGGTTGAGCACAAGCGCTGCTTCAAATCGTTGAACGCTTTTTGTTGGGACCGGCCCCACGCAAATTTCGCCTTACCACCACCCCTATTTATTTGGATGAGGGCCCATGCAATATGGAAGAAACCTAACATGAACCTGTAGTAGAAATTAGCAAGTCCCAACAAGCTCCGAAGCTCAATGAGTGTTGTTGGGGCTGGTCAGTCATGGATGACTTGGAACTTGGCTGGATCCACATGTACGCCATGCTGATCAATGATGTAGCCCAGGTAATGGACCCTGTCCATGCCGAAGGAGCATTTTTCCAGGTTGGAGTATAACTTGTGCTGCAGTAGGGTGTGCAGAACTTGCTGAATATTCTGCAAGTGTTCGAACCAAGTCTTGTTGTAAATTAGAATGTCATCCAAATACACCACTACAAAAGTATTGGTGAATGGTCGCAAGATATCTTCCATCATCCTCATGAAGGTGGCTGGAGCATTTTTCAAACCAAAGGGCATGACCAACCATTCAAAAAGTCCTTCCTTTGACTTGAAGGTGGTCTTCCATACATCTGTCTATTCTATTAGGACCTGGTGGTAGCTAGATTTTAGATCAATCTTACTGAAGTGTTTGGCTCCTATGAGTTGATCAAGGAGGTCATCGATTCAGGGAATCGGGTACTGGTTTTTGACAGTGATTTTATTCAGAGCTTGGTAATCAATACAGAGTCACTAGGTTCCATCTTTTTTTCATACCAGCACGATTGGGCTCTTGCAAGGTGATGAGATGGGGTGGATGTGCCCCTTGTGGAGAAGTTCTTGGATCTATCGCTTGATCTCCTCATTCTCTAACAAAGAACGATGATAGACTGTCTCATTGGGCAGTGGTGCACTGGGAGTTAGATCGATGGGGTGCTTGACCTGGTAGTGCAAAGGTACCCTTGTAGGTGAGGAGAATATATCTGAGTGTTCTTCCATGACCGTATCTACTTGATTTTGCTGTGTCGAGAAGTTGGCCGCAAAGACCCTGGATGTGGATGCAATCTTTTGCTTATTCTGAGAGAAAATCACGAAGAAGAAAAACTTCCCCGTCTGAGAGATGACCTTCCTACATTTCTTAGTAGAGATCAAGGAAATAGCACTAGGTGGGATTGCCTTGGGTATCCTGTAGAATTTCTTGTTCAAAGTAATAATAACACTACGAGGCCTAGACTCATATACAGCATGACGTTTCCATAAATAAGGTTGGCCCAAAAGAACATCACAAACTTCAAGAGGAGAAACATCACACAATACCTTGTCTTTGAAGAGCTTGATGTCATATGACAGTCGACACTGTTGGATGACACGAAGATCGCTTCCTTGGCGGAGCCATCCAATGGTGTAGGGTTGTGGGTGTGATGGTGTTGGCAGGGCCAACTGCTTGATGACCTCTACTGAGATGAGGTTCTTCTGGCTACCGCTATCAATGATGAAGTGCATCGGTGTTCCTTTTACCCACATCTATGAATGGAAGAAGCACTCTCCTTCTTCTGGCTCGTCTGGTTCACCAAGCTGGAGCTTAGTGGTAGCAACGGTGGCATTGGGTTCTGCATCAATGATCCGTCTTCCCCTTTCTAGTTCTATATCAAAGTTAGAATCCACATTTGATTCAGAGGCTTTCACTTCGGCCACCAGTGACTGCTTTTAGCAAAAATCAACAGTGTTATGCCAAGGGCTCTTATGGAAGTCGCACCACTTCCTGGTATCTTTCTTTGTCTTTCCGGTGTCCTTATTTGCTTGCGGCTTGTACTGGTTGTCCTGATACTATCCATCTTTGCTCTGTCCTTTGTTCAGTGGGTTGGGGTTGCCATTTCCTAGCTTTTGTTGTGAGGGGTTCCCAGGCCCAAATTGCCGCATCTTTTGTTTGAGCTTCTGCTCAATTTTGATGGCATATCGGTAGGCCGCGCCCAAGGATGATCCAGTTCAAAAAGGTGGGTGGCCACCGATATCCATCTAGATCAACTATGGAGAAAATGATGGACATAATGGCTTTAGATAATAATCCTAACACCAGAGAACATGTTGATGTTCCACCCAGAAATCAGAGAAGACTATTAGTCCCACAAATCAGACAAAGAGATTAGAGGAATCAGAGGGATCATCAAATAAGACCTCGTTTTCAAAATAATTATGTAAATGAGAATTATGAGGAAAATTTTGAAGACAATATGCATTGTTGTGATGGTGATGAAACAGAGGTATTTTTTACCAAAGAATAACATGACTAGTTCATGGATACTAATGAAATATTCATGCAGGAAAATGATGAGAGGTTTTCAGTAGAAAGATAATATTACCAAACAGGGATGCAGAATGCCATCATGCAATTCCAGAAACAGTACAATCTTCGAAACAAAAAGGTACCTACAAACCCTCCAAAGGAAAATCTTACCAAAGAAGCTCAGAATAGCATACCTTCTTCAAGTCATCCAGAAAAGGACTATGTTGCAAAAGATGTTGTGGATAAAGGAAAGAAGAAGGAAGAACGCTAGAATAAAGTACCTGAAACAAGAAAGGAGACAGTCATCAAACAGGTAGAAAAAACCTCATCCTCCTTTAATTTTGAAATTGAGATGGCTAAGATTAAAATCTATGTACCATTCAACGAGTTGATAAAGAATAGTGAATATAGAAATCAGATCATCAATATGCTCAAGATGGAACAAACTTCTGACACTTTGAACATACAAGATGATCATCCTGTCATCTTGTTTGGCCCACATGTAGAGGAAAGTAGTGATGTTGATGAAGTCCCTCCTTTTTATGTCATTCTGAAGATCCATGACGTGACTATGCACAATGTTATGTTGGATTCCATTGCATCCCATAACCTAATTCCCAAGGTGTTCATGGACCAATTGGGCCTAGATATCATAAGTCCTTACAAAGATCTTTTCTCCTTTGATTCAAGGAAGTTGAAGTGCCTGGGCCTAATCAAAGATCTGATGGTGTCTTTGTCTCAAATTCCAACAAAGAATATGGTCATGGATGTAGTGGTTGTTGATATCCCTCCTAATTTTGGCATGTTGTTATCTAGGTCATGGGCTGCAAAGTTGAAAGGAACTCTATAGATGGATATGTCATATGCCACCATCCCTATCTTTGTTCAAGATAGGAGATTGTAAAGGGATTTTTTGCTCAAATACTTAGTCAGTAAAAATGCCCATATGAATAACCATCCCATATACTTTGTGGAGATTGAGTTGGGTTCTTCCATTTTCTTCAATGAATTGTGTTTTGAAGAGAAAGGGCTAGATATTGGTATGGCTATCAAAGACAAATCTGATCAGCAGATTGAGAAAATTTCAGAGCAACGGGACAGTGCAGAAAATGAGATGTGGAGCATGAGATTTGATGGAGATATCAGCAGAGAGGGGGTAGGAGCTGGTGTGTGGATTAACCCCACCAGATTGGCTACAAATTTGTGCTCTTATAATATTGCTTTTGATTGCACAAACAACATCGCTGAATATGAGGCATTGGTGTTAGGATTGAAGGCTTTGAAAGAAATGGGTGCTAAGAGGATATATGTTCATGGAGATTCTGAGTTGATCATAAATCAGTTGAAGGGAATATATCAAGCAAATCACCCTAGATTAAGAGCATATCAGAATACAGTGCTTGACCTTCTTGAAGAATTTTCATAATATAGCCTCTCAGTGATTCCAAGGGGTCATAATCAGATTGTTTATGCTCTTGCTACTTTAGCTTTAGCTTTCAAAATTCCAATATTTCCTAGCAGGGGATATGAATTTGAGATTAAGCACAGACCAATAGTGCTTGATAATATTAAGTACTAGTAGGTTTTTTAAGATGATAAACAGATAGAAATTTCTCTCAAAATGGAAGATGGATTTGAAAATTTGAATATTGATGAAGAATATTGTGATGAAGAGGTAGATGCAGCTATGTTCACAAAGGATGGTTACTCTGAAAATCTGATTGTTGGTAGACATATAGTGCAGCTGAAAAGTAACATCATTCCCAAAGGTCTAGTCCCATTGGAGAAACTCTTTGATAAAAATGATGAGGACATGAGTCCAAAAATTATAGTAAATGAGGGGGATGTCAAATATTTCAACATTGGGACTCACAAATATCCCAAGATCATTAAGCTGTCCAAAACACTCAGCCCAGAATTCAAGAAAAGATATATCAATTTAATGAAATAATTCTCTGATGTTTTTGCATGGAGTTATGAAGATCTGAAAGTTTATGATACCAAGGTAATTCAACATGTGATCCCAATCAAAGAAGATCATAAACCTTTCAAACAAAAATTAAGAATAATAAATCCTTTGTTGCTACCCTTGATTGAGAAAGAGATAAAGAAGTTGTTTGAATCCAAGATCATAGTGTCTTTGAGGTTTTCCAAATGGGTGGAAAATATGGTGCCTATAAGAAAGAAGAGTGGAGAGATCAGGTTGTGTGTGGACTTCAGAAATCTGAATAGGGTGTCTCTCAAGGATAAATACCCACTGCCTAAGATGGATCACATTCTCATAAAATGCCAATGTTGGATGGTTTCTCGAGGTGCAATCAGATCATGGTGCACCCTGATGATCAGGAAAAGACAACTTTCACAACACCATAGGGTACCTTCATGTATGCCAAGATGCCTTTTGGGATCATGAATTCGGGGGAAACATTTCAAATATCTATGGACATAGCTTTTGTTGATGAGAAAGGAAAATTCCTTGTTATTTACTTAGATAATATTACTGTGTATTCAGTTTCTGATGAAGAACATCTCAAGCATTTAAGAAGGGATTTTCATAACTGTAGAAAGTTTGGCATTTCATTGAACCCCAAGAAGTCAAATTTTGGCATGGAATAAGGGAATTTGCTTGGTCACATTATTTCAAAGGAGGAGATAAATATATATCCCATAAGAGTTGAGGGGATCTTAAAAATTGGCACACCCAGAAGAAAAAAAGAAGTGCAATCTTTCCTGGGGAAAGTGAATTTTCTGAGAAGATTCATCCCTAACCTGGATGAAATCATAAAGTATATCACTAACATACTCAAGAAAGGAAATGAGATAAAGTGGACCCTAGAAGCCAGAAAATCCTTTGAATACATAAAAGTGGGATTGACCAAGGCCCCAATACTGGCCAGTCCTAATTTTGAAAAAGACTTTATATTGTTCTCTTTTGCCTTAGAGCACACCATTGCTAGTGTTTTACTACAGAAGGATGAGCATAATTTTGAGAATCCTATAGGATACTAGAGTAGGACATTGAGGGATGCCCCATTGAACTATGATATCATGGAAAAGTAGGCATATGCACTAGTCAAGGCCCTAAAGGAGTTTAGAGTATATATATTGCATTCTCATACCACTGCCTATGTGCCCAGTAGTTCTGTGAAAGACATTTTAACTCAGCCTAACCCTGAGGGAAAAAGGGGAAAGTGGATAGTTGTGTTGTTGGAATATGACCTTGAGATCAAACCTACAAAGTTGATCAAAGGACAAGGAGTTGCCAAGATGATGGAACAGAAAAATTTTGAGCTCTTGGGAATAAATTTCATTGCTAAATTGTCAGCAGATTCACAAGGAGAAAGGGTACCCCAGATATCCCAAAAATTCATTGACTCCCCATGGTATGTAGATATCATTTATCTGTTGAGAAATTTGAGGGCTCCTCCTGAATTGAGTAAAACCAAGGCCAGGTTCTTAAAACTAAAAGTAGCAAAGTTTTGTGTTGTGAATCAATATTTTTATTAGAAGGATCGAGGAGGAATATTGTTGAGTTTTTTGTTGGAGGAGGAAGAAGTAGAGAAGACCATCAGATAATTCCATAAAGGTGACCATGGAGGACACCATTATTGGAAAACTATTGTGCACAAGATATTGAGGGTTGGGTTCTATTGGCCTAGAATTTTTTATGATGTCTACAAAGAGGTTTCAAGTTGTCATGAATGCCAATTTTTTTATGGGAAGAGAAAATTATAGCCTTTTCCATTGAATCCCATATCTGTTGAAGCACCTTTTAGACAATGGGACCTTTATTTCATATAATAAATTCATCCACAGTCCTCAGCTCAGTAAAAGTTGATTCTGACAGCCACAGATTACTTCACCAAGTGGATTGAGGCAGTTCCCACCAGGTAGACCACAAATGTTGTTATCATTTAATTTTTGGAAAACAATATTTTTTCTAGGTTTGGGTGTCCAATCAAAATCATTACAGACAATGCAGCAGCGTTTAAATTCAAAAGGATGGATAAATTTTGCATTGACTACAATAAAACTCTTGGCCACTCCACATCTTATTACCCTCAAGGTAATGGGTTGGTTGAGTCATCCAATAAGAGCTTAACCAGAATTATCAAAATGTTGTTGCAAGATAAAAAAAAATCTTGGCACAAAAAGGTCATCCATGCACTATGGGATGATAGGATCACTCCAAAAAGATCTATTTCTACTTCACCCTTCCAGATTGTTTATGGCACAGAGGAAATTTTTCCTACTACATTAGGATTTCCAGTGATGAGGTTGTTACAGGAGAAGGATGTTGAAACAGATGCCACTTGAAAGAGAAAATATGAACTAATCAATGTCCAGCAAACAAGAGAAAAAACCTTCAACAATTCTCAGTTGCACCAAGACAGGATTAAAAAGGATTTTGACAGAAATACCAAGGAGGATGATTTCAAAGTGGGAGACTTGGTATTGAGATGGGATGCCAGAAATGAAGACAGGGGAAAGCGTGGGAAATTCGACCATCTATGATTGGGACCTTTCAAAATTGTGGCGTACCATGGGAATAATGCCTATCTGATACAGGAAATTAATGGAGACATCGTTGGAGGAGGACCTGTGAATGGCAGGTTCCTAAAACATTATATGGTTTAAAGGAACTATCACCCTTTCCATTCATTACATATAACCATTTTTTTTTTCAGTTGAAGCACTTGAAATTAAATCAACATAACTGAAGCCCAAAGTAAAGGCCCTAAGTTGTGTTGAGTAGACTTTGAGTTTTCTTAATAAAATGTTGGTAAATTCAATTGCAGGAGTAAATCATAGCCCAATGGGTAGGCACTCGGTCTGTCGTTCTTTTCTACCTCGCTAGGAGGATAGAATACCCAGTTGGATCCCATGTTATCACCATAAAAATTTATGTGTGGGATCCAGTTTTCAAGACTTAGCGAGGTGCTAAACTAATGTGGAGGTGTGACAAACTAGAGTACATGTCCAAGTCTAGCAAGAGGAGGCCAAATATAGTGGTAGTGCGGAGTTGATGGGACCCGATAGGGCACAAATTGTAGGAACTACATATCAATGGTTGGGGATCATTTCAGGGGGAGGAGTTGCGCGAAAGATAATTCCCGAAAGTGGGCCGAAAATGTTGGGTATGTGTTATATTCTTTACACTAGTGAAAACGTTTTTTGCCCCAGGAAACGTGTCACGTGCCTTGGGAAATGTGTCACATATTTAGGTGGTTTTTCGGCACATGGTTTTTGTCGATGGTTTTCTATTTTCGGTTAAGGAATTAGGGTTGTGGACTAATCCAGGTCATTTGGGCTAGGGTTTTGGATGTTGTTGGCTCCTATATGTATAGTGTATTGTAAACAATGTAAAAACACATGAATGAATATAGAATATGTTGGTTTTCCTGATTTGGGTTTCCAAGGGAAAAATCTATGTGTAATGTTTGTATTTGTCATTGTATCTTTTCTATTCTTTTACTGAATATATGTTTGCAGTAGATATTGTACAAGGTTAAAATCTACATTTGGTATCAGATCTTTGTTGGCTTCATGGAGATGCCTTTGTGGTCAAGGGTTTGGCTCATGATTGTGATAAGCCTTGTTAAAGTGGGAGATCTGTGGTATTGATTTTTTAGGTGAAAAGAAATGGCAAGCAATTCGAAGATGGAGATCGAGAAGTTTAATGGGAAAAGTTTTGAGTTGTGGAAGCTCAATATGGAAGACCTTTTGGTGGACAGAGATCAATGGATCGTGGTAGATCCAGGTACTGCACCTACATTAAATTCAGCAGATGATTGGAAAAAGTTGGATCGGAAGTCAAAAAGAACAATCTAATTGTTTCTCTCTGATTCAGTATTACTGAATGTGTCAAAGGAAGCTACAACCAAGAATTTATGGGAAAAGTTGGGGAAGTTGTATCAGTCTAAGTCCCTCGTAAATAAACTATTCTTGAGAAAGAAGTTGTATAACCTGAGGATGAGAGACAGAGACTCGGTGGCAGAGCATTTGAATGCCTTCAATACTACGGTAAGTCAATTAGTATCTATTGAGATTAAAATTTCAGATGAAGATAAATGTATTAGTTTACTGTGTTTTTTACCAGACTCCTGGGATAGTCTGGTTGTGGCCATAGGTAGTAATAAAATTGCCTTGAATTTTGATGAAGTGGTCTCATCCTTGCTTTTGGAGGATATGAGATAGAAGAATATGGAAGGATAGAGCACAAACTCATTATTTGTAAGAGGACGTTCCCAGGAAAGGAATAGATCTAATTTCTCAAGTGAGAGATCTAAGTCTAAGGGTAGATCTAATTCTCCCAAAAATTTTGTAAGGGTATGTTGGAGATGTGGAAAAGAAGGGCACTACAAGAAGAAATGTAGATCCAAAGTTGAGAAAAAGAAGGGATCTGAAGAATATCATTCTACAGAAGAAAATACCTCCAAGGAAGAAGGAGGGGATGTGTACTTGGCTTCTTCAAGAACACATGTAGATCATAAGGTATGGTTGGTTGACACTGGGGAATCTTTTCATATGACTCCCCACAGGGAGTGGTTCTGCGAATATGAAAGGTATGATGGAGGTAATGTTTTCTTAGGTGATGATTCGACAACTAGAATCATAGGACAAGGAAAAGTCAAGTTGAGGCTCATAGATGGAAGGATTAGAAAACTACCTGGTGTTCTTCACATCCCAGGTTAGGCCAAAAATTTGATTTTTGTAAGAAAAATGGATGATGCAGGGGTAAAAACAATATTTGAAAAGGAAACCTGCAGGATGGTTCGAGGAGAAAGGTGTTGTTGAAAGGAGTTCGGTTTGGAACTCTATATAAGCTAGAAGGAAGCATTATTAGTGATGGGTGTAATAGTTACATTGTTCCTAATATTGGAGTTGAAGAAGAAAGAACTCCTACAGTCTCTGGAGAAAAGGTTATGTTGTGGCATCAAAGACTGGGGCATATTGGAGAGAAGGGTCTTCGACTACTACATGGTAAAGGTATGGTTGAAGGTATGTCTAACTGCTCTCTAGATTTTGATTTCTATGAACATTGTCTATATGGGAAGCATAATTGGGTAAGATTCCCCTCTGGTGCAAAGAGGTCAAAAGGAATCTTACAGCTATTTCACAGTGATGTTTTTGGACCTGTGTCAGTCCCATCATTGGGAAAATCTATGTACTATGTCTCATTTATAGATGAATTCTCAAGGAATACTTGGATATATTTCCTCAGGAAGAAATCTGAAGTCTTTGATAGGTTTAAAGAGTTTAAGGCTCTTGTTGAGAATCAAACAGAGAAAAGAATTAAGGTGCTAAGCATAGATAATGGCAGAGAGTTATGTAAGATTGAATTTGAATAATTTTGTAAGAAGTGTGGTATAGAAAGGTAGAAGACTACTCCATATACACCTCAGTAGAATGGAGTTGTAGAAAGGATGAACATGACGTTGATGGAAAAATAAAGGTGCATGCTCAGTGGTGTCGGGTTAGGGCATGAATTCTGGGCAGAGGCAGTGAGTGTTTCATGTTACCTGGTCAACAAATCACCCTCATCAACATTGGATGACAAGACTCCATAAGAGGTATGGACTGGTAAGAAACCTTCTCTAACACATCTCAAGATATTTGGTTGTGATGCATATGTTCATGTTCCAAAGGAAAACATGAGTAAGCTAGATAAGAAGGCCGAAAAGTGTATCTTTATTGGATACAAAGATGGTCTCAAAGGTTATAAGATTTGGAACCCAAAAACTAAGAAGGTAGTGTATAGCTAAGATGTGGTATTTAGAGAAATGAAGGATGTTGTTAAACAGGAAGCCCTACCAAGTAAGGAAGAACCAAAGAAAATAGAGTTTGATTTAAAATATGATGAGTCAGACTCTACAGAAGAACAGGAATCAGAAGAACAAGATCCTCATACTCCAGTATTGAGGAGATCGGTTCGAGAAAGAAGGCTACCGAAAAGGTATACTCCATATGATTTCCATTCAATTTTTTCTTTTTCTATTACTGATGATGATCCTAGAACTGTCAGGGAGGCAATGGATTCAGAGGATGAAAATCTATGGAAAAGGGCCATGAATGAAGAAATAGCATATTTGGATAAGAATGAGGCTTGGGATCTAGTGGAGTTTCCAACTGGAAGAAATCCCATTGGAAACAAATGGGTATTTAAAAAGAAGTTGAATGCAGAAGGAAAAGTGGAGAAATACAAAGCTCGGTTAGTAGAAAAGGGTTATTCCCAGGTTGAGGGAATTGATTTTGGTGAGATTTTTTCTCCTGTTGCCAAGTTAACCTCCATAAGATTTATGTTATTTGTTGTTGTTGCATTTGATTTTTAAATAGAACAAATGGATGTGAAGACAACATTCCTACATGGGGATCTGGAAGAAGAAATCTATATGAAGCAACCAGAAGGTTATGTTTTGAAGGGAAAGAAGGAGCTGGTATGCAAGCTGAAAAAGTCCCGGTATGGTTTAAAAAAATCACCAAGGATGTGGTATCAAAAAATTTATACTTATATGTTGGGACTTGGATTCACAAGAAGAAAAGAGGATCACTGTGTGTATTTTAAATTAATTGGTGATCATTTGATTTATTTGGTCTTGTATGTGGATGACATGTTGTTGATAGGAAACAACAAGGAGATTATCCAGGATGTGAAAACTCAGTTGTCCTCTAAATTTGACATGAAGGATCTCGGTGATTCAAATTTCATTTTGGGCATGGAAATTAAAAGAGATTGGAAAAGGAGGAAACTCTAGTTAAATCAGAGAAAATATGTCGAGACAATATTGCATAGGTTTAATATGGAGGAATGTAAACCGGTCAAGGTTCCTATTCTTGTTGGTGTAAAGTTATCTGCGGATCATTGTACCAAAACACATGAAGGGGAGGAGGACATGTCTCGTGTTCCATATGAGAGTGTAGTTGGCAGTTTGATGTATGCAATGGTATGTACTAGACCAGACATAGCACATGCAGTGGGAGTTTTGAGCAGGTATATGTCAAAACCAGGGAAGGAGCATTGGACAACGGTAAAAAGGGTTTTCAGGTATTTGCATGGCACTGCTAGCTATGGATTGTGCTACAAAGGAAGATCGGGATTGGACAGAGTGGTGGATATACATGGCTTTGTGGATGCAAACTGGGCTGGAGATCTCGATCATAAGAGATCTACAAGTGGGTATGTGTTTAACCTGTTTGGAGGAGCAATAATTTGGATGAGCAAAAGACAGGTTGTAGTGGCACTTTTAACTACAGAAGATGAATACATGGCAGCCACTCATGAAAGTAAGGAAGCAATATGGTTACAAATATTGTGTTCAGGTATTGGGTTGGTACAACAAGCTGTAAGGATAGATTGTGACAGTCAGAGTGCAATTTTTTCTGGTGAAGAACCTAGCTCATCATTCAAAGACAAAGCATAGTGATATTCAATATCACTTTGTGAGAGACATGGTTGAAGAAAATAAAGTATTGTTGATGAAGGTGGACACTTTGAAGAATGTTGCAGATTCATTAACAAAATCTGTGAGCACTGAGAAGTTATCTTGGTGTAGAGGATCCATGGGCATTGCTACCTTGGATTGTTGTCTATGTAACCCTATAACCCCCTGTATGCAAAGAAAAAAACAAGTGGGAGAATGTTGGGTATGTGTTATATTCGTTGCATGAGTAGTGAAAAAAAAATATTCCTCGAGAAATGTGTCACATGCCTCGAGAAACGTGTCACATATTTAGGTGGTTTTTTGGCACATGGTTTTTGCCGATGGTTTTCTATTTCTGGTTAAGGAATTAGGGTTGTGGACCAATCCATGTCATTTGGGTTAGGGTTTTGGATGTCGCTGGCTCCTGTAATGTCCTCGACCATCCATGTCAGGCCACGCTATGCCAAAGAACTCTTCCTTTTCTCTCTGCGGAACATACTATAACATACCCAACATCCAAACTGAGTTATGCCACAAATTTTTTGAACTGCATGCAATTAAAATATATACACGCAGAGATCTTGCGGAAACATATATATAAAACATAAACAGACAAATACATCTGTAAATGCACGGATTCACACGAAAATAACAGTAAACATATACATGAAACATATACAAGAAATACCCATAAAATTAAACATAGTTATAACCACACATATGATAACCCATAAAAATAAGCACATAAATAACAATGCAACATGTAAATTTATCACTTATCTTGGTAGGAATGTCACCAACTGCGTGCAGACCTTCCACGGACCTCCCAAACTTAGACCACACTGTTCATCACTCTCAACAGTGATTCACCCCTGAGCTGGGACTAAACTCCACCTGGGTAAATGGATTCCTAACCAGGCTAAAGGCTCATGGACAACAGGAAAGACCCTGTCTCAGGTGCCAACTCAAACTAACAACCTACAGTCCCTCATTCCCCACATCCCTGTCCCACCCCAGGAAGTGTTCCCCTTCTCTGCTCAATAGTATTTCGGCTACCCCACTTCCCTTCCAAGGCTTCAGAAACAGTTCAGACAGGAAGTCTTAGATCCCTATAGTTGTAGTTCAGCACCTTCAGGAAATCAATTCCCAACAATTCTCTCACCTAGAGAGAAATTGATCACAATCCTGGAAACTCACCTCTTCAATATCCCACGGGCCTGACAACCCGCTTCTTCAGTCCAGTTCCCAAAGCTAACTAGCTACATGAAGAGAGAATGGCTATGGATACAGGTTCAGATACAGTGACAAGAATGTATGAAGGATAACTGATTTCATGAGTAAAAATGGTCATCCAATCATGGCTGAATGATGGAAGGAAATGATGGCCAAAATGATGGAAAAGATAGGAAAATGAACTAAGTCCCAACAATATGTATGCATGTCCCCAACTTGACACTTGTCATGTTGGGAGATACTTTGGCCTACTTGTCCCCAACTTTAGAACTTAGGATAAAATAATTATTCATACTTTATTATTTAAGAAATATTAATATAATATTCATTTTTGGCTTAAGCTCCCTAGCTTAGCCTTTTTCCTTAACTTTTAGGCCCCTCCCTTTCCCTAACTAGTGGAGTTTAGTCCTCCATCCCTTTTATCGTGGTCAATCTGTGCCCAACAATGTATTTTATATTAATTATGAGACATATACAAAAATAGGCACACTGGCCTTTAACATCTAGGCTCTCCAGCCTAATCAAAACATAAGCATCCTAGCTTATAATAATTGGCTCACCATCCTATAAATGAATCATATACACAAAGGCTCCTTGGCCTCAATATCAAGTGCACTCAATATGTTGCACATGGTATTCTGGAATGTGCACACTTCCTTGTTGTACTGTGCAGTACATGCGCACACCATGCCATGAAATGTGCATACCAAAATGATATCAAAACAGCTCACCAGCCTAAGTACATTTTCATTTACATTTCCAATTAGGTTTGGCCTTAGGGATATTACAGATCCTATATGTATATTGTATTGTAAACAATGTAAAAACACATGAATAAATATAGAATATGTTGGTTTTCCCGGTTTGGGTTTCCAGGGGAAAAATATCTGTGTAATGTTTGTATTTGTCATTGTATCTTTTCTGTTCTTTTACTGAATATTTGTTTGCAATAGATATTGTACAAGGTTAAAATCTACAGAAAAGTAAACCACGGTTTTGGGTCGAGACCATGTGGCACCACTGGGTGCATTTTGGGGCGAGAATTGGGTTGCCCCAAACCACTTCCTCGTGGCCCCAAAATTGGTAAAGTATATAAAGGGGCTCTCGTTGTTATTTTATTATTTTTCAAATACTGAAACGTTTAAATTTGGTGCGACCCCTCCATTCAAAATGAAGATCAAAAGTACACCAATATCACGCCTTTTTCACTCATTTATAGGTATTTTTCATCTCCACCATGGACCCTATCATAATGCTAGTAGCAGAGCAAGACCCCGTGTCAAACGAAGAATCCCTAATTGACCGAGATTCAGATGTTTTCAACACTGAAATCACCATTTATCCCATCTTTGTGTCCAGAGTTAATCTGTCTGATAATGTAGGGAAGAAGATACCCTTCCTTGAAGCAATCCAGGCCACTATAGTCCCTTACGCTTTCGAGGTCACGTTCACTTTCCCTGAATTCATAGGTTGGTGTGCAGAGTAGTATTCACAGGAAGAAAAAGTTGTCTTCAATAAACATGGGTCTGAGGTCTTGTGTAGGGTAGAGAGTCTATCAATTCAAGGCACCCTTGACATACCAAAGTCCTTCTTCACAGTATCTAAACTGTTTGAGGAAGAAAAAATGATTATGGTTTACAGAGAGTGTCCATCAGAAGTCAAAGACCTATTATTACATACAATTGTCAAACCAGAGCATCTTTCCGAAAGTTTGTCCCTGACAATGAGTGTGAGTGTCATGGTTATTGAGGTCCAATGGGTATGTTCCCTACTGAGTCAAATTCTAGGTTTAGATAATGACAAGCATGTGGTTGAGGTCATGTTGGGTTTTATGTTATCATTTTTCAGTCCAAGTCTAGTCCATTAGTCTGTGTCAACTTCGATCAATTCATAGCTGATAACATCCACAAACAGCTAGTGAATTTTCAGTCACTGTGACATTCCAGATATTACACATACTTGTTGAATATTTTTCTAGACACAAATAACAGATAGTTCCCTGAAGCAACATTCATATCAACTGAATGTAAAAGGATCACATTGCTCATTTTCATCAACAAGGTCATGTCCAAGATTTATAGCTTGATTTTCAACACCATCCTACCAAGAGTCATGGATGACATGAGAATCTATTTACAGCCAAATCCAGAAAACCGAGTGGGGGACTGGGTACTGTTCATGTATTCAAAAGTGATATGGATTTATGGTTGTCATGAATCCCCCTATCTTCTACCTATTTTTCTGACAGCCAGAGTCTTTTCCCTTGAGTTCATCAGGAAAAGAATCATATCAGAGATAGAGCACTTCCTAAAATTACACAAGGCCTCCAACCTCAAATTTTCTTTCATCATTGGACCCTTCATTTTCAAGACAATATCATGCTTATCTCAGGTCCAAGCAAATCTCAAAGAGTTTTGTTTTTCATAGTTACAGAGAATAAGATATGATCCACATATAATCATATCCAAGAGAAGACTGATGAAAAAATAGCCCCCCTATGAGCATGAACATGTTGAGGTTTTTGACAAATTGGCAAATCTAGATGTCTGTGCTAATATGGAAGAAATCTTGCAATCAGCTCAAACACAAGTGGAGGGAACCCTACAACAGACTCAAACACAACAAACTCCTCAAAAGTTGATAGTTAAATTCCCCAAAGTAAGTGTTTACAAAAAAAGAAGTAGTCCAAAGGCCCTGGGCACCAGTAGTCAGCAGACTACCCTGAAGAAGATGAAGATAAAACAATCTCCATAGATAGTGGATCTAGAGGAGGAATATCCTAAAGAACAAGTGAATATGGATATGGTGGAGAGTGGCACCAGCACTGTAAAAGTTGGGAAAGGAAGCAAGCTCTAAAGTGAGGGCATCTCAATAACTTTCAGCAGCAAAAAGAACATCTTTGATAAGGCATCTAGAGTAGCCTATCAATCTAAAGAATATTTGGCAAAGAAATATGTTGAGAAAGGAAACTTGGCTATTGGTGAAATAAGGTAGTTAATCCCTGAAGTAGAAAATTTTTCTCAGCATAAGTCGTCTATGTTCACGGTAAGATATATAGAGAAGAGGAAATTTAATATAGCAGTTGCAGATGAAGACAAAGTATATGATATCAAGCTAAAATATGAAAACATCGGTGCTCCATACAAAGTGAAATTCCACAAGAATATTAGTGATATGTTGTATTAAGATTACTTGGGCTTAAGCCTGAAGAATTCAAAGTTGTTAACTTGTGTAATAAAGTTGGAAGGGAAGTTAAGGCAAGAAAAGGCATCTAGCAGAGCTTGGAAAACTCAAGTCAAGAGGATAGAATCTAAAGGCCCTCAGGGAGTGAAATCCTCATTAGATGAAAAATACAAGATGATTCAAATCTTGAAGAAGAAACTAAAAATTCCTACCACAAAGCATCCACAAACAACATAATTGGTTGCTCTAGAACAGGAAAAGGAAGCATTTCGACAAGAGGCATTGAACTACAAGGCCAAGGTATTACAACTAGAGAAAGAAAAGGTGAATTGGTCACAAGGACAGACAAACTTACCAAACATGGTTGTAGTTTTACCTTCTACTATAGAAGTTGGGCCAAGAACTGGAGGACTTGTCCAGGCTATGTCACAAGTTAGCCTGAAGGTGGGAGAAATCAAAGGGATAAATGGAGACATAGAGAAATTGAAGCAAGAAATGAAAACAAAATATGAGAGGATGCCTCAATTTCAAAAGGAGAATCAATCTTTGGAGGAAAGGGTAGACAAGCTAAAAATAAGGTTGAGGGGAAAAGGACTGTTGCAGGGATCCAAATACATCATCTGGGATTCTATTGATGTTGAAGTTGCCAAGTTCAAAGTGTACTTAAACTTAATCAATGATAAATATACCATGGCCATCATAGCTAGAAGTAGGTGCACTGTTGTGAATTAGACCTTAGCAAAGAAACCATCAAAGTGGGCCCAAAATTCCATAAACCTACTAAATTCCATCCCTACTGTAGAACTTCATACCATTGGGGTGAAATATAGAACTACATTGATCATCTGGGCCAGGAGGGTTATTGCCAAGAATGACCTACAAAAATTAGTCCAAACTAAGGCCACACAGATGGAGAAAAGTGTACAGGAATTCAAGGATTTGTTTGATGAGTTGTTCATCAAAGGCCTCCCACCATTTTAGGATGATAAAGGAAAATTTTATGATCAGGAGGAATACAACTCTCACCTCTCTCAATGAAGAATGGATCACTCCAAGTTTGAAAACCTAGAGGAAAACTTGAAAGAAGCAACCCTGGTAGAAAATTTGATTATAGATTTTGAGATTTTGAATCAGTTCAAAGATGTAAATATTAGACTACCAGTCATGACATATTCTTCTTGCATTGACCTAGAGATCCTAATCAAAGAAATGATGGAATATGATATCCCTTATGACTTGCAATGGAAGGAGATAGTGCGGTTGGGTAAAACAAAGTGTAGTTTTCCAGGAACCAGTAGATAATGCCCAGGTGTCACCAAATATGGCAGATCATAAAAAAGACCAAAACATGACAAGTGGCAAAGGAAGAAGTTGAAGACTCAAAGGAATCGACAGTTGGTTCATGAAATGTTTTTTTGATTAATCATTGTAATTTGTTCCCATACTGAAACTGTCATTTGTAATTATTGTAATCAGTTTTAGAAGCTGAAACGTTTCAGTTTAGATATTGTAATCAGTTTCTAATTGAAGGAACTCGAATTGTATAAGTATTAGAAGTGCCAAATGTATTAATGTTGGCAGAAGTGAAAGGGCACCTTTTTGGTTGTTTGGAACTCAATTGTAATTTTTTGTAGATGAATTGAATACATATGAAGCCTTTGAAGTCTCTATAAAAATATTCTAATGGTGGTGATATGAGTTTTTTATTCTCTCCTTGTATGTATTTCCTATGTTCTCTAATTTCATTTACACTATCTTCTGTTTAAATTGGATAGTTTAAAGGCCCATAATTCATCTTGTGATGCTCTTGGATTAAGCAATTTAAATTGTATTAAGTTCTTCCTAACTATTTCAGAATTCATTTCATTAATTCTTTGATGTAGTTACTTGTTTTATTTTTCTTCTTACACTCTACAAACTATAATTTATAACTCTGATTCATCACCTCACTTAGCCTTTATCCTCTGGACAATTCTAGTAGCCAGTTAGTGTTTTCATTCATTTTCAGAATTTTGACTCCATATCCCTAAGTGTCCCTCCCCTTCCTTGCCAACAAATTTATAAAACCCCCCCAAAACAACAAACCTAGCCATTGATTGACAAATAAACACCAAGTGACATGAGAGAGCCCTCTCTAAGATGAGCATAATAGTACCCAGCTCTAAAGTTGGTTTGTAGGTTACCTCTGTCATTTGTCTATTAGCGAAACAAATTTATTGAGTGCTAACATGTCCAATATGAAATTACCTTTCAAGGGGAGACAATTGAGCCTATTGATCAAATTGGTCACGTTGATCATGTAGCTCCAGTTAATGTTCCCAGAGATATTGGAATAGGTCAAAAGAGACCTAAATGGGCTCATCAGAATCTACAGGAGGAAAAAGGACATGAAACTCCTTGTGGTACCTTCCAAGTGAGAAAGAGACCTCAAATATATGCATGCTATATCACAACTATGAGCCACATCATTCATTTTAAGCCTTCCTATTATGAGGAGGCAACTAGTCATCAAGTATGGACAGATGTCATGATGGAGGAGTATGAGTCCATCATGAAGAATGGTGTGTGGGATATTGTTCTAAGACCTAGTGGGAAGTATGTAGTGACTTCCAAATGGATCTATAAGATCAAACATATAGTTGACGAGAGCATCAAGAGGAACAAAAATGAGATTTGTTTCTATAGGATTCTCTCAGGTGGAGGGAATAGATTATGATGAGACATGTCCTCCTATTTCTCGATACACTTTTATCCAGATGATTATTTCCCCTGCAACATCCATGGGTTGGAGAGTACATCAGATGGATGTGAAGACATCCTTTCTCAATGGAAAGACTAAGTAAGTAGTATGCATCGAGCATCCATATGGTTTCGTGATACATGAGAAGGATTCTCATGTATGCAGGTTGAAGAAGGCCATGTATGGACTCATGCAAGAACCTTGAGCTTGGTATTTGAGGATTGATGAACACTTGATGAGTTTGGGATTCAGAAAAAAGTGTTGTTGATCCCAGCCTATACTACAATACTATTAATGGTGAGTCCCCGATTTTGGTCCTCTACGTTGATGATTTATTCCTCATCGGTACAAAGATCCTTATTTTTGAATGCAAGTATGTGTTGGCCTCTAAGTTTGATATGAAGGACCTTGGTATGATGCACTACTTCTTGGGGATAGAGGTGTGGAAGAGAACTGATGAGATATTCCTAAGTCAGGGGAAGTACACAGTTAATATATTGAAGAAGTTTGGGATGTTGATCTGGAAGCCCATGGCTACACCAATGGTGATGAATCTAAAGAAACTAAATGTTTCTTCTTCCAATTCTGACGAAATTGATCTGACTCTGTACAGACAGTTGATTGGATCATTGATGTATCTAGTTAACACCATAGCAGATATTTGTTATGTAGTGAGTACACTTAGCCAATTTATGAGTCATTGGAGACATACACACTAGATTGTTACAAAGCATATATTAAGATACCTGTGAGGCACATTTGGACATGGTCTAAGATATACTTCCAGTATTGACATGAGATTGCATGGATTTACCAACTATGATTGGGCAAGGAGTGCAGTGGACAGGAAGAGCACATTTGGGTGTTGCTTCACTTTGGGATCTGTCATGGTTTCCTAGTGTAGCAGGAAACATACTTTTTTGGCCTTGATAACTACAGAAGTAGATTACATTGCATTGAGTGTGGAAGTCCATGAAGCAGTGTGGCTTAGAAAGCTCCTTGCAGATTTATTTGGACATGTGCTAGATTCCACTGTTATTTCGAGACATGGTGCAGAGGAAGGAACTATTGGTGGAGTACCTTCCTACTGATGAGAAGGTTTTTGATGTTCTTACCAAACCAGGATGAATTTCGAGTACTTACATGACAGACTTGGTGTGGCAAAGAATGTCTCCCTCACGTAGAGGGAGTGTTGACGTTTGCAGCTTCCTGACACATTCTTCAGATCGTACTCCTCTATGAACTAAGTTGAGTTGATATGTGAGGACACTTATCCAAGAATGGATAAGTGGAACACTTATTCGAGAAGGGATAAGTGGGTTTGGGCTTATATCCCAATGTCCCTTCTAGATATCACATGAGGACACATCCCATGTGGAGAGCACATGAGGACATGTCAAGGGAGTTGACCTTGATGCCACACACTATGGGGAGTTGACCCTAGTGTTTCTAGAGGGATTAGCCTCTAGAAGTACACATGGGAGTGCCATGTGTGATAGAAATTATCCATATTGTACTCCTCTATGAACTGAGTTTAGTTGATATGTGAGGCCACTTATCCGAGAAGGGATAAGTGGGTTTGGGCTTATATCCCAATGTCCCTTGTGGAGAGCACATGAGGACGTGTCAAGGGAGTTGACCTTGATGCCACACACTATGGGGAGTTGACCCTAGTGTTTCTAGAGGGAGTAGCCTCTAGAAGTCCACATGGGAGTGCCATGTGTGACATACATTCTCCAAATTGTGCTCCTCTATGAATTGAGTTGAGTTGATATTTGAGGAATCTTATCCAAGAAGGGATAAGTGGAACACTTATCCGAGAAGGGATAAGTGGTTTTTGTCTTATATCCCAATGTCCCTTGTGGAGATCACATGAGGACATGTCAAGGGAGTTGACCTTGACATCACACACTATGGAGAGTTGACCCTAGTGTTTCTAGAGGGAGTAGCCTCTAGAAGTCCACATGGGAGTGCCATGTGTGAAAAACATTCTCTAGATCATACTCATATATGAATTGAGTTGATTTGATATGTGAGGACACCTATCCAAGAAGGGATAAGTGGGTTTGGGATTATAGCCCAATGTCCCTTGTGGAGAGCACATGAGGACACGTCCCATGTGGAGAGCACATGAGGACATGTCAAGGGATTTGACCTTGATGTCACACACTATAGGGATTTGACCCTAGTGTTTCTAGAGGGAGTAGTCTCTAGAAGTCCACATGGGAGTTCCATGTATGACATAACTTTTTCTACTACAATGGTTGTGTACCATTGGTAGAGATTGTGTGTCTCTGGACAGTAATTGTGTACTAATATGGTGGTTGTGTACCACTCATAGTGACTATGTGTCACTAGACAATAGTTGTTTTCTACTAGTAGTGGTTGTGTACCACTAGATAGTAGTTGTGTACTATTATGGAAAGACACCTCCCTAGCTAAGAGGGAGTGTTGATGTTTCATCATCGGGCGAACCTTCTCCTAGATTTGGTTGCAAAACAAGGGAGTCGGGATACATTTATCATAAAGGTGCACTTGTGTTAAATGGGCCCATGCATGGTCCTTCCTTGATAATGACAAGGAATAATATGGACCCGAGGTGCTTGAAGTGTTTTCCACGTGTTAGTTAGCATCAATATGAAATTCACTCACAGGTGTGTACCTGTGGTGAAATATCTTGGTGTGGTCTTTGTCTTAGTCATGGTGATTTGACAAGGAATGATAAAGACTCAAGATGATATATGTTATTACATGTGGACCAAGAGTGAGCCTGATCTCAAAGAGATTCAATTGGCTCAGAGGGAGAGCCGTGGAAGGAGTTTCTCCTCAGCTCAGGTGGGAGAGAGACATCTCCCAACACTGATAGACACGTGTCATGAGTCTAGGGTGAAGTTTATATACTTTAGAGACAATCTTGGCATGATGCAGAATGTCTCCCTTGTTGAGAGGGAGTGTTGATTTTTGGACAACATCGGGAAGACATTCTCTTAGATTAATAATCAATAATATAATTATTGATTATTAAATACTATATATAATAAGTAAATGATAATAATAAATAGTTATTGATTATCCAAGGGAAGCATCCTTTCATGGATGGTCATTAGATGTTCCTTATATATGGAACACTCATCATTGTAATAATATATCGATCATATCTCATATGAATAAAAACAACACAGAGGCTGCAGCTAAGTACAACGCATCATACTATAGTCCAATAGAAAGATAAAGCACAAGAAGCACTAGCACAGAAAGACCAAGAAGAGATAGTGCAGACATTAGTAATGAGAAGTGATAGGTTCAAGGTCACACAAGAGATGTTGGAAGTAGATGATAAAACAACACAGAAACCAATGAAAGACATAGAACATATGGAATTAGTTCTTGAAAACATACCCATGAAGGAACTATATGGGTTACAAGCGAGCGTGATGTAGGAGGTTCAGTCTAGAGCAAGAGCGGATTCCACCAACCTAGAAATTAGCAGGGAGGTGAATGAGATATTGTATATAACTTGTGAGAATATCACACTATATAAGGAGGAGGAAAAATAGTGCATGGATAAGTTAGAGAAGCAACTTGAAGAAGTATACAGTATCATACCAGACTATGTGCAGACACTAGAGATCACAACAAAAGAGAAGATACAAAATATTGTTCAGACAATGGAAAAATAAAAACATGAGATAGTAGGCTTAACAGAAAAATTAAATCCAAGAACACCCTCGGGCATGCGGGAACAAAGAGAACAGGAAGATAATATGCATGTAGATAGCATTGTGCAGGAGGTAAAAGAAGTGACAGAATTACATGACAGGACTACACATATTTGGACCAACGTGGAAGAGGATGAGAAGATACAACAACTAGAGAAGAAAGAGGGAAAATAAACATGGCAGTTCAGGACCTGAAGAAGAGGCACAAGACCATGGCCATATCCCTAAGGCTGAAGGCCGCGTAGGAGATGAAAAAACTACAGGAAGAGGTAAAGACCGCACAGGAAGAAAAACAAGCAAGGAAGGATCATTTGGATCCATTTCAACAAGAGTTCGAAAGGATGATAGAAGAGCTCCAAAAAGAAAAAGGAAGACTAGGACATGCACTGGCATAAAGTAGAGAAGTTTTGAAAGAGCACATGACAATGCAAGATTTGGAGATACTAGTAGGAAAGAGCACACATGCTAAGGAGAAAGTGACAGAATTGGAAAATTCATTTCATACGCTGGAGGTAGCACTGCAAAAGGTGAACTAAGTGACTCGGGAGGAGACACATGTTAGTGTTGGGGGCCTATAGGTGTAGGACTATGGTGGAGAAAAGTCAAGATTGAGAATAGTGTAGCAAACGAGGCAGATTGGACCAACAAGGAGAGCATGCCATATTTTGAGGAAAAGTAGAGCGCATGATAGGATTTTCACAAATCCATCGTAGATGTGGACAATCCTAGACATGTTAGGGTTAGGGATTTTGATGTCTTGTAAGGGTTTTAACCCAATTTTGTAGTATAAATAGAAGAAGTCTAAGATAGATTGAGGAATCTATGTCTATGTGTGAGATCTTTGTAAGACTTTTTTCATGATGAAAATACTTGGAGAACCATTTTGAGTCTGAATTTTGTATGGTTGAGAGATGAGGAGCTCATATGGAGTCAATATGGAGATGCAATTGAGGGTCAGTTAGCAAGTTGTGGAGCTTGGTGCGACCCTGGTTTTCCTCAATACTCTCTACTATTATATGATGTAATACGCGTAGAGAAAATTTTGATGAATAAGAAATAAAATAATATCTTTGTGGACGTAGACCCAGGGGGGTGAACCATAGTAAAACCCGTGTGTTGCAATGTAATTCTTTTATTTTTGTGCAATTATAATTAATGGTTAGATGAATGAATGATTTAAATTACAGCATGTATGCATAATGAATATCATAACTGAATGAGTTAGTAGGTATGATGAATGGTATGATATAATGTATGGGTAAGTAGAAATAGAAGTAAGAAGAACAACCCCAATCCCTTCCATGATTGCAAACACCTGTGTCCCAAAGTCACCCATAAACCATCTCAGATGAGACTACGTTGTGCACTCTGTACGCAGTGTAGCCTTCTGGTTTACCAGAGGGGTTGATGGTGAAAAGGGTTTTGATGGAAAACTAAGGTAGAACCCGGGTCAGCCCATATGTCCAACATATCCTATGAACAGAAGTTGAATAGAGCATATATCTTGGTCTTCTTGACCTATATCGTGATTTGGAAGAGTTTAATCATATCATTCTCTTCCCAATGATGAAGGCTACTCAAATTCACCTCTTTCTGCACTAATGTGAATACAATATTCTCATGCACATTGGAGCTTCTTTCAACAATATTTCTCGAATCAGTGGCTAGAAGATTATTTTTCTTTCCATCCTTCTTGCAATTCTTTGGGTTCAACTTTGGATGTAGTTTCCAACATTTTTCCTCATTGTTTTGATTAATATTGAAATGGTTACAATTGTTGTTGGGATCCTTGCACTGATGTGTAGTGGTTGTTTTCTTCTTATCCTTACCCCCTTTCCACTTATTTTTCCCCTTCTTGGAATATTCCTAGTGCTCTTTCTTCTTGGAACCACTTGGTCTCCCTTTCTTGTGGCCTATGTTTTCCAGATAATGTGCATATATGCATGCCTCGTCCATTGTCCTTAGCTTGAAAAGAATCACTTGCTTTGGCATATGACTATGTAGACCCCCTAGATACTTAAGGAGTACATATGGGTTCTTGGGAAAGATACTCAACATGATGGACATCTTTCTAAACTCAGTGGTGTACTCATGTCCACTATGCCCCTTCCTTTTCCTGAAGTAATTCCAACGAATACATTGGTCCTCTACATGCCCAATAGGATAGAACTGGGACTTAATGAGGTTTTTGAAATCATCCCACTTAGTTACTAGAGGATCACCCTCCATCCTAAGTGTGATCGTATGGATTTCCCACCAGGTTAAAGCATGGCCCTCTAACTTCATTCTAGCAAATGATATCTTTTGTTATTCAGATACATGGTGAACGTTGAAATAAACTTCTAATTATTTCCACCAATGATTTAGTTTTAATGCATTGATATCACCTTGGTATGGCTTTATGTCCACTTTTGCTTCCATATTGAATAAATATTTTGGATGGTTTATGGCACTAGAACTCAGATTCCCTTTCATGGGTTATTTCCACAACTCCTTTTTTGGGTCTTCATTATCTCTTGATTTCCCATCTAATCTGATCTCTGAGTTCGAGCCTCCAACATCTCTAAATGGTTCAATCTTGCTTGCTAAAGCCTCCATGAGGAGGGATGTATTGAGGGATATGTCAGTGAATTTCTATTCCAACCTTATAATCTCTCCTTTTTTATATCTCGATGGTTGTTATGAATAGACTCGTCATCCATGACTAGGATTCTACGACTTTCTTCTTAAATCAATTCCTGGATCCCTACAAATTTCCACAAATGCCCCAAGAAAACCTTCTATGATACCAATATGATCTATAAAGTTCCACAAATATTCCACTGGACAACTCGTCACAACACACCTAATAAAATGTTGAAATCTTTACTATGAAGATTGATTTCCTTTAAATCTCATATTTTTTTAGTTATTATTTTTCTACTTAAAATGCATGAAATAGTTGAAATGAAAAAAAGTAGAGAACATAAATAAATACACACAACATCCACAAATAAACACAAGAAATGACCTGGGAAACCTAATATGGAAGAAACCCCAACCAGAAGGTTGTAGAATGTGGTGAGTACTTAGACAAGAGATCTAGCTAGCAGAAGAACAAACACAGGTTGCAAAATAGAGAAGACGAGAGAAAAAAATGGAGAGAAAAGAATGAGAAAATGCATTAACCAAATGAATGAATGATAATGTACACATGATATACTTTTTATAGCTCAACTAATTTGCACTGGAAGAGAATCCAATGCACCATAGTGGTGGTCTAGAGAGATATCGACACACACAGGCAGTTACTGGGGTTAACTACCACCTAGTCCTAGTTAACTAGTCATGCAGTCTTTAGTTAACCGAGTCACACATGTGAAAGTGAGAGAATAACATGCAACTATTGGTGATAAAACCAAGGTTTCCATGCATGAGTGACTTCCACTAGTATAACTAAGTG
>ML780874.1:130113-191039 GCA_009831015.1 Picea engelmannii | reverse complement strand
ATGTCAACAATCTATTCATAGGAAGGATAGAAATGCATGTCGATGATCCTCTCGTAGACTAGATATCTGATGTAGTGCATATGGATCTCGATATTCTTTGTTTGTTTCCACTGCATGTTGGAATACTTAGAGGGGGGGTGAATCAATATGAGAACTTTTACCACTTTTAACCAAAATATACAAACTTCAACTTTATCAACAGTATATCATCAATGTCTCATCTATGATTGCATTCAATATTTCATGAGCATATAAAAATAAGCAACATCACATCAAATACAAAGTACACCAGAATATATGTGGAAACCCAAATGGGAGAAAACTACATAATGATTTCTTATATATTGTCAAGAATGCATTCATTGGAAGCACCAACTTCCCAATTCTCCAACCGCAATTGGAAGGAGGCTACAACCCCCTATTTACAGGATCCAACCTGAAGGAATCTACAAATCCCTGAATTCTCTAGCTCCAACCAGAAGGAAGCTAAAATCCCCCGATTCTCAGGCTCCAACCTAAAGGAAGCTCCAACACCCTGTGTTCTCTGACACCAACCGAAAGGAGGCTACGACCCCCTTTCCTTGCCTCGTCATGCCTCCCTGAAATATAAGTGTAGACCAAACTATCACTACCACAATCACTGCCACGACCATTGTCATTTCCATTGTCACATCAACCTGTCACTATCAACCCATCATATCAACTTGTCATTGTCAACTTGTCATTATATCCAATCTATCACATCAACCTATCACTGTCAACCTATCACATCAACCTATCACTGGCATCGATACCCAACATCAACGAAACCAGATCCATGATCACCAAGAACATCTCTCAACTAGATACTCAAGCATCACCAACATATGCCTCTACCAAGCATGTACCAACATCACCAACATATGCCTCTACCAAGAATATAACAAGATCACCAACATACCTTCACAATATATGTGTCTCAATCATGTACCAGAACATCAATGATATGCAACCAACCATATACCTCAAGCATATGCCAAACCATGTACCATGTATCAACCATGTACATAAACACACGTACCATACCATATACCAATCATGTACCATACCATGTATCAATCAAGTACATCAACATGTACCATACCATACATCAATCATGTACATCAACACATGTATCGTACCATGTATCAATGATGTACCATATCAAGTAGATCAACCATGTACATAAACCTATACCATACCATGCATCAACCATGTACTACACCAAGTACATCAACTGTGCACTATACCAAGTACATCAACCATGTATCTCCTCATGCATCAACCATGTACCATATCATAAGATATCATCAATGAAGTGGCTCAAGCATAACCAAGATACTAATATAGCTAATATGTGCTACTAATCAATGTACCATAACATCACTAAGGGGTACCAACATGTACCTGCATCACCAATACATGCACCTCATACATGTACCAAGAATATGCCTCACACCATGCATCAAATATGTGCCTCATACATATACCAATACCTCAACAAGATACCAAAGGCATGACCATCATAACATCAACATATAACCAATATGTACCTCAATCCATGTGCCTCAAGTATGTGCTAACAACCATAAACCATGTACCAAGAGATACCATCAAACATGTTCCATATCACTCATATACCATATATGCCAAGTATCCAAGATGTGGTTCTAACAATGTATCATACCATCACCAAGGTGTACCATGCACAATCACTACCATGACATTCGTCAAGCATGTACCATAAAAACATAATAATAAACCTTAAAAATAACACATAAGCATACCTTTGATCCTGTAGACACCCTACTCTATCAGATAACAGATGAGAAAACCAACCTGAGCATCAACAACCTAGTACAAGCATCACTTCACACCCTTTCACAAGCTTTTCACATATCTACAACTTTCTCTTCTACTACCCACGGAAATCCATGCTTTCCTCCACTACAGCCTGCATACATCCACACCTTTTTGACTTGCAACCCATGGATAACCCCAGAAACTAGGGTTACTCATTTTCCTGCAATTCCAAGACTTTCACCTTCGACCTTCCTTCGCAACCTCATACTTGCTACCTCATATTCAACCTCAGATTTGCCAATAGGCCAAAATATTCTCACAAGATAGATATACAATGAATGTGTGTGTGAATGTACTTATGAGAGACTTCTTGGGGTGTATTTATACTTTTTCTTAGTAAACTCTCTCCTTATTTTAGGGGTTTCTTGTTACAACCACTTTACCCTTTCATTAATGACTTGTAACCAAATAGGATCTTCTTAACCATTCTTCAGGGATTCCAACTTCATGAGGCCATAAATCCTCAATCATGAGGAACCATGTGGCGTACCACCTATCACCAAAAATGGAATGACGATTAATATCCATATATGATTGTATTACTTGCATTTACATTGTCGTTCATGTCCTTATTCCTCGATCAACTTTGGGTTCCATAACCACACCTCTAGGGATTCTTGTAGACTTATTCAACTTCACCCATCACACATATTGACATCAACCACTCTTGTTGACATCAATGACAACTAACTTACCATCAATATCGATCACAAATCTGGGTTATCTCCAATGCTCCAAGTATTGACATAAATGAAAAGAATTGTTCAAACCAAATGTCCAACACTGCACTGGGTCTCTGTAAAACTTGAGAGTACTCTGGTTGTCACACCAAATGACAGTCGATCTGTGGAACTAGATTCCAACTCTGTAAGGAATTTTTGTAGCCACAATTCTTGGATGGCGATGTTAAATACTCCTATGTACTCGGCCTCGGCTAAATATAGAGTAATAACATATTGATTCTTTCTCGACCAATAGATAGGCCCTGAACCCAAAATGAGATTGTATTCAGATGTGGACTTGTGATTAGTTTTGTCGCCAACCTAGTGAGAATCTATGAATCCAATAAGATCCAACTTGCAACATGTTGCATAGTGGATCCCATAACTGAGGGTACCTCGAATGTATCGAACGATATGTTTTGTATTCTTCCAGTGTAAATCATGTGGCTCCTACATGTACTTGAAGACTTCTTCCACTATTTGGGAGTGGGAGAGATACAACAAAGTATTTTAAACCATTGGAGTGTCCTCTCCATCCTCAAGTCTCACCCCAAATAGGAAGGGAGTAGGGGTATACTTGTAGTCTGTCATTTGAAATCTCTCCATGATATCCTGAGCATACTTGGATTGAGATATCTTGATTCCTGAAGCATCCTGACTAATCTCAACACAAAGGAAGTAATGGAGAGGACCCATGTCTATCATCAAAAATCTATCATGCAGAATCCTCTTCACCACAACAATCGATGAAGTAGAGCAGCTAGTGATCAAAATATCATCCACATAAATAACTAGAATCAAAATTGAATCAATCATCCTAAGCATGTAGACATTTGGATCATATTTTCATCTCACAAAATTATGGGATGGTAGGTAGGAATCCATCTTGGTGTACCATGATCTCGGTGCATGCTTGAGGCCATAGAATGACTTCTTGAGCTTGCAAACCAAAGATGAATCTTGTATGAAGCCAAGTGGTTGCTCCATGTAAATATTCTCTGAGATATCTTGGTGAATAAATGTAATCTTCACATCTATCTTATGGAATTCCCATCCTTTGGTTGTCTCAATATCAAGAGACAAATGAATGGAATCCATATTCACTATTGGAGTGAATGTCTCAACGTAGTCTATTCCATGAATCTATTGAAATTCTTTGGAAACTAGTCTTTCCTTGTATCTGATAACTTGACCATGTGTTTCACTCTTGGTCCTATAGACCCATATGCATATGACAAGATTCCTTCCTGAAGGAAGTGGAACCAGATCCCAACTTTGGTTCTCGAGGAGGGAGTTGTACTCATCCTGCATGGTTGATTTCCAAAAGGGATTCCCTGCAACCACTTCATAGGTCTACAGTTTTGAAGACCGGGCCACATAACAATGCATAGGAAAAATCGTCTTAATGGTTGTGAGTACATGAGGAGGCTCATTGAACTAAGATCAATTTCTCCTAAGATCCATCAGATCCCCAACAAGATCTCATTAATCCTGAAGAGTGGTTTCTACCCACTTGGGCCTCTACTCTAGCTCCTCATCTTCATGTATTGACTATGCATCTGCATGTTTTGAATCCTCTAACTTTTTATCAAAATTGAGATCTGAAATAGAGCCTAAATGTGTAGAATCATCCTCTCGAACTGATGGAAGGACAAAAGTACCTGTATGCGGCTAATGTGGAGCATGCAAGAGACTTTCCTCAAATTGAACATTGCACTCAATGATGAGTTGTTTTGTAGAGGGATCAATGAGTCTGTATCCCTTCCACCATGTGGGTATCCAAAAAAGATACATGTAGTACTTTATGGATCGATTGATTTCCTCTTTTCAGAGGGAATTTGGGCCCATTCACATGAGCCAAAGACACAAAAGTAGGTGACTTCTGGTTTGTTGTCTCTCCAATCCTTGAAAGGAGTCATGTCCTTAACATATTTTTGAGCGGATATGTTCTAAATGTGATTGGCATAGTAAAGTGCATCATCCCAAACCTTTGGAGGAAGTAATATTGCATGCAACATGTAAGAGGCCATCTCTTTGAGAGATCTATTTTTTCCACTCAACAACCTTTTTCTATTGTGGAGTATATGGTACTGTGTGTTGCAACTATATCCTAGCCTCAAGACAAAGATTTTGAACATCTCTATTTACATACTACCCCCCATTATCTGTATGGAGGGATTTGATATTTGTCCCTGATTGAGTCTCAACAAGTGCTTTGAACTCTTTGAGATGCTCAAAGACTTCAGAATTTTTCCTCAAAAAAAATACCCAAGTATAATGTGATTAATCATCCAAAAATGTGAGCATGTACCTTTCCTTATTGATGGTTGGATGCAGGAATGGACCCATGAGATCAATGTCTATTAGATCTAATGGAGAGGAGGCTATGTGAGCCTTCCCCTTCTTGAAATTATCTTGAGGGTTCTCTCCAAGGACACATCCTTCACAAACCCCTTTGGAAAATTGGATATCAAGTAATCTGGTGACCATCCCTTTCTTTATAAGTTGTTGCATGTACCTAAAGTTCAGGTGACCAAACCTCTTGTTCCATAGTCTACTACTATCATCATCATGCATAAATAGTACATAGGAATCGTGTTCAATAAACTTAGAAAAAGTGTATACCTGAGATTGATGATTTACCTCCCCAATATAAATCCTAAAGTTGTCTTACATGTCGAATATGGACACGAAGTCTGGTGTGAACTCCACCTTTTTCCAGAGCCTAAGTGTGTGATATGATACATTGAGAACAAATTCACAGAAAGTTGAGGAACATGGAGAACATTCTCAAAACTTCCATGATCTAGTTATACTCTCCTTTTTTCGGAGACCTCTATTGGAGATTCATCCCCCATGAGGATAGGAGTACCATTGAATGCAGTCAAAGAAGATAAGATATTGTGTGTGGCAGCCATATGGTGGGATGTGCCTGAATCCACAATCCAAGAATCAGGTGAAGAGTGAACAACAACTAGTGCATGATGATTACCTTTGAGAGTTTGATCTCCTGCCTTCTTCTTGGCACCATTAGTAATTTGATCCCCAAGGTTGTTATTTTGAATAATATGAGTCATAAGGTCTATTTAATTCTTCATGCATGTGGATTCTGGATGGAATCCTCGATTGCAGTAGGTACACTTTTTTCCTTTCTTCCCTTTTCCACTTTTGGATCCCGAGGAGTCATTGAATGGTTTGGAGTACCCTTCCTTCTTTTGTTCTACATGTGCCTTTTCTTTTCCTTTCTTTTTGTATTTATGATGTTGATAACTATTGCCATCAGGTGCATCAAGTCCATGCACTTAGGATTTTTTTATTACACCCATCTTGATGATTTTGTCTTGCTCTTGAATCAAGGCCTCAATGAAGGTCTCCAAAGAGGGTATATTCTAGGATTCTCTAGCAGTCAACCTCTAAGTGTGGAAAGTAAAAAGAAAAATTGAATAATTTGGACCAAGTTTTGACAAAATGGTGAGAACCATTCTCTTTTCCTCCTTTGATTTATCAATCCTGCAAGCCTTGAGTTGCAACAACAAATCATTGTACCTTGTGAAGAAATCTTGGATGTTTTCAAATATTTTCGGATCTAATGAAAGTAATTCCACCTCGATCATGTGGCCTCTCATCTCATATTTTTTTCCAAATATTCCTCCCATGGTAGTCCAAATCTCATTTGGATTTTTGCAAGAAGATACATGAAACAACAACTCAAGGCAAATGTGCATTTAGAGGGCTCCATATGCCTCATCCATTCTATTGAGGTATTTGTATTTATCAATGGCTTATGTGGGTTATATTTACATAGCCATGGTTAACCTATACAATCCTATACCTCACAACAAAATCTCCATCTTTTTGTTCCATTCAAAGTAGTTGTACAGTGTTATCTTGACAAACAATGAAGATTACATTCTTCCTGCATTTTTCAATCTTCAGTACCTGCAAATAAAAAATGTTGTTGTGCCTTATTCCTAGAAACTTGTGGGCTCATATACCATGTATAATGTAGTGAGTACCTACACAATATATCTAGCTAGTAGAAGAATGAACACAACCTGAAAAATAGAGAAGACAAGAGAAAAATTGGAGTGAAAGAATGAGGAAATGTATTAACGAAATGAATGAATGATAATTTACACATGATATACTCTGTATATCTCAACTAATTCACACTGGAAGAGAATACAATGTGCCATAGTGGTTCTCTAGAGAGATATGGACACACACAGGTAGTTACAAAAGTTAATTGCCACTTAGTCCTAGTTAACAAGTCATGTAGTCTTCAGTTAACTAAGTCACACGTGTGGAAGTGAGAGAAGCACATGCAACTGCTAGTGATAAAACCAAGGTTTCCATGCATGAGTGACTTCCACTAGTCTAACTAAGTGTAGCTAAGTGTAAATGGTTCTCTAAATTGAAGAGAATATTCTCCTATAATGTAGGAGAGGTTCCTAAAAAATAGGAGACCCTTAATAATGACTAATAAACATAGGAAAATAAGGAAAAAATATCCTAGGTGTCTGTAATATATCTAACACCCCCCTGAACACTACAATGTGGTAATCAAGAATGGATCCCAGCAATAAGGGCCATGTTAGGTACCCATGAACAATGCAACTAATGAACACTAAATAAATAAAGTGAGGAAACAAGGAAAACCTCATGGGAAAAAAAAACCCTCAAAGTAAAATGTATCAAAAGAAGAGAAAGACAGTTGCTAGGAAATTGTGTCCTTCAATCCAAGACGATCATGCAAAGAGTGAAACTTATGGTCAGTGAAAGTCATGGTGAATATGTCATTTGCCTCTTCATATGAAGGACATAACTGTAGGTCGATGATCCTCTCGTGGACTATATCTATGATGTAGTGCATATGGATCTCGATATGCTTTTTCCGTTATTGTTGCACTCAGTCTTTGAAAAACTTAAGAGTACTCTGGATGTCACACCAAATGGTAGTCAGTCAACGGAACTGGATGGATAACTTTGTAATGAATTTTTGTAGCCATAATGCCTGGATGGTAATGTTCACTACTCATTTGTACTCAACCTCAACTGAAAATAGAGCAATAACATACTGCTTATTTCTCGACCAACAGATAGGCCCTGAACCCAAACTAAGAGTGTATATGAATGTGGACTTGCGATCAATGTTGTCTCCTACCCAGTCAGAATATGTGAATCCTATAAGATCCAACTTGCAACTTGTTGCATAGTGGATCCCATAACTTATAGTGTCCCAAACATGTCAAAGGATATGTTTTGAATCATTCAGTGTAAATTGTGTGATTCCTGCATGTACCTGTTGACTTCTCCCACTACATATGATAGGTCTAGCTGGGAGTGGGAAAGATACAACAAAATCCCCACTAGTTTTCTATACAGAGTGTTGTCAACTAGTGGAGTGTCCCTGCCATCCTCAAGTCTCACCCTAGAGAGGAAGGGGGTAGGGGCACATTTGCAGTCTCTCATGTGAAATATCTCCATGAGATCCCAAACATACTTGGCTTGAGATATCATGATGCTTGAAGCATCCTGACTAATATCGAGACCAAGGAAGTAATGGAGTGGACCCATGTCCGTCATCAAAAACCTATCATGTAAAATCCTCTTCACCGCAGTAATTGAGGAAGTCGAGCAGCCGGTGATAAAAATATCATACACATAAATAACTATAATCAAAAGTGAATCGGTAGTCCTAAGCATGTATACATTTGGATCAAATTTGTATCTCACAAAATTCTTGGACAACAAGTAGGAGTCCATCTTGGTGTACCATGCTCTTGGTGCTTGCTTGAGGCCATAGAGAGACTACATGAGTTTTCATACCAAAGATGAATCATGTATGAAGACAGGTGATTGCTCCATGTAAATATCCTCTAAGAGATCTATGTGAAGAAATAGATTCTTCACATCCATCTGATGGACTTCCCATCCTCTTGTTGCTTCAATAGCAAGGACCAAACGAATGGATTCCATCTTTGCTATTGGAGTGAATGTCTCATCGTAGTCTATTCCATGAATCTATTGAAATCCTTTGGCAACTAGACTTTCCTTGTATCTACTAACCTAACCATTTGTTGCACTCTTGGCCCTATATACCCATCTGCATCTAAAACACTTCCTTCCTTAAGGAAGTGGAACCAGATCCCAAGTTTGGTTCTCGATGAGGGAGTTGTACTCCTCCTGCATGAATAATTCCCAAAACGGATTCCCTGCAACCTTGCCATCGATCTATGGGTCTACATATTAGGCCACATAAAAATGCATAGGAAACATGGGCTTAGTTGTTTTGAGTACATGAGGAGGCTCCTTAAACTGATATCGAGTGCTCCTAAGATACGTTGGATCCCAAAAACAATATCCTACATCTTGAAGAGTGGTGTGTGCCCACTTGGGCCTCTGCTCTAGCTCCTCATATGTCTGTACTAATTGTGCATCTACATGTTTTGAATCCTCTTAATCTTTATCGGAACTCGGATTTGAATTAGAGTCTAAATGTGTAGAATCATCATCTCAAATTGGTGGAAGGACAAAAGTACCTACATGTGGATCATGTGGAGAATGCGAGAGACTTTCCTCAAAATGAATATTATTCTCAATCATGATTTGATATGTAGAGGGATAGATGAGTCTGTATCCCTTCACACCATATGTGTTTTAAACAAATATACATGTTGTGCTCTGTGGATTGATTGATTTCCTCTTTTCAGAGGGAATTTGGGCCCAAGCACGTGAGACAAAGACACAAAAGTTGGTAACTTCCAATTTATTGTTGCTCCAATCCTCAAAAATATTCCTATCATTAACATATATGTGAGGGGATATATTCTAAATGTGATTGGAACAGCTATTTCCTCATCCCAAATCTTGGGAGGAAGTGATATTTCATGCAACATGCAAGAGGCCATCTCTTTGAGAGATCTATTTTTTCGCTCACCAACCTCGTTTTGTTGTGGAATATATGGTAGTGTGTGTTGAAATTGTATCCCAGCCTCAAGAAAAATATTTTGAACAACTATGTTTATGTACTCCCCCCCATTATTTGTATGGAGGGATTTGATCTTTCTCCCTGATTGAGTCTCAACAAGTTCTTTGAACTTTTTGAGATGCTCAAAGACCTCGGAATTCTGGCTTAGAAAAAATACTCAAGTATAATGTGAGTAATCATCCAAAAATGTGAGAACGTACCTTGCCTTGTTGATGGATGGATGCAGGAATGGACCCTTGAGATCACTGTGAATCATATCTAATGGAGAGGAGGCCCTGTGAGCCTTCCCCTTCTTGAACTTCTCTTAAGGGATATTTCCAAGGACACATCCTTCACAAAACCATTTGGAAAAGTAGATATCATGTAATATGGTGACCATACCTTTCTTACTAAGTTGTTACATGTACCTGAAGTTCAGGTGAACAAACCTCTCGTTCCATATTCTACTATTTTCATCAGCATGCGTAAGTAGTACAAAGGAATTAGGTTTAATAAACTTAGAAAAAGTGTATAACTAAGATTGATTATTTACCTCCCCAACAACAATCTTGGAGTTGTCTTGCATGTCAAATATGGCAACGGAGTCTGGTGTGAACTCCACCTTTTTTCCTAGGCCTGAGTGTGTAATCTGATACACCGAGAGAAGATTCAAGAAAATTTGAGGAACATGGAGAATGTTCTCAAAAATTCCATGATCTAGTTCTCCTCTCCCTTTTTCGGCAACCTCGATTGGAGAATCATCCCCCATGAGGATAGTAGGACCATTACATGCATTCAAATAAGATAAGATATCTTGTGTGGTGGCCATATGGTGGGATGTGCCTAAATCCATTATCCAAGCATCAAATGAAGAGTGAAAAAAAACTAATGCATGATGATTACCTTTGGGAGCATGATATCATGGCTCATTCTTGTAACCCTCAGAAATTTGATCCCCAAAGTTGTTCTTTTGAAGAATCTGAGTCATAAGGTCTATCTTCTTCTGGATGGAATCCTTGATTGCAATAGGTACACTTATGTCCTTTCTTCCCTTTTCCACTTTTGGATCCTGGGGATTCATTGAAAGGTTTGGAGTACCCTTCCTTCTTTTGTTCTACATGTGCCTTTTCTTTTCCTTTCTTTTTGGATTTCTGATGTTAAGATTTGTTTCCATCATGCGCAACAAGTGCATGTGCTTTGGAGTTTTTTATTACACCCATACTTATGAGTTTTTCTTGCTCCTAAATTAGGGACTCAATGAAGGTCTCCAAAGAGAGAATAGTCTAGTATGCTCCAGTAGTCAACCTATGAGTGTGGAAAGTAGAAACAAAAATTGAATAATCTGGACCAAGTTTTGACAAAATGGTGAGAACCATTCGCTTTTCCTCCTTTGATTTACCAATCCCACAAGCCTTGAGTTGCAACAACAAATCCTTGTACCTTGTGAATAAATCTTGGATGTTTTGAAATATTTTTGGATCTAATGCAAGTAATTCCACCTCGAGCATGTGGCCTCTCATATCATCTTGTTTTCCAAATATTCCTTCCATGGTGGTCCATATCTCGTTTGGAGTTTTTCAAAAAGATACATAAAACAACAACTCAAGGGATATGTGCATGCAGAGGGCTCTGTAAACCTCATCCATACTATTGAGGTATTTGGGTTTTTCAATGGTTGATGTGGGTTATGTTTTTGTATCCATGGTTAACCTGTACAATCCTCTACCTCAGAGCAAAATCTCCATCTTTTTGTTCCATTCAAAGTAGTTGTACGGTGTTAGCATGACAGATGATGAAGATTTTATTCTTCCTATGTTTTTCAACCTTCAGTACCTGCAAATAAAAAAATTAGGTGCACATTCTTCCTAGAAACATGTGGGCTTTGATACCATGTATAATGTGGTGAGTACTTGCACAATATATCTAACTAGTAGAAGAACAGACACAGCTTGAAAAATAGAAAAGACGAGAGAAAAATTGGAGAGAAAATAATGATAAAATGTATTTGTTATCCCCCACCCTAGGGATAACTAAGGATATCATGTCTCGAGGCCCGTAGGTATTAGACATGGAGTACAAAGAGTCAAATGACTTGAGCATGGCCCCAGAGGGCCCGTCCTTTCTTCAGTGAAACCTATTATCAGCAGCAGTAGTATCCATCCCACAAGCATGGTCCTAAAGTAGTAGTAAGTGTTGCTCCATGAGGTAATGAGTCTAGGTATGATTGTATGTGTCACTCTGATTCTTGAAGCACTTGAATATGTTGCATTGAATTCTCCTTCATTTCATAATTTTTTCTTGGAAATTATGCTCTTTGACCTGTTCACACATGGAAAGGTGACATGGTGCCCTAGTCAGTAGATCTCCCTTTAGGATAGGTTGTCATTGGGTTGGTATATGAAAGGTCATCGTTTGTTCCCTCCATACTTACCACTTTCCATATTTATTCCTCTCATCTCCCCCTACCTTTGTTTGGGAATTGGGATTGGCCACACTAGGAAGGGTTGTACCTTTCCTTGTGGGAAGAAGGGGATAAAGGCCCAGAGGGTAAAAGTAACTGGCCAGAGTTAAAATCCTTTAAAAAAACTTTGAGATGCTTCACCCATGGATTCTTGAGATAGTAGTAAAAATATTCTCAGTAAGAAAAGGAAACCCATAAGAAAAACACTCAAGGTACTAGTTGGTGGATAGGAGGTCTCATCACGAGCCAACCTATTATGACCATGGGAATGTAGCGGTATGACACTACCACCTATATGGTCACAAAACTAGGGTAGTGGCTCTTGGTGGCATAGCCAAGAGAAAGGGGGTTTCATAACAATCCATCCTTCTCATCTCCGTGAAGTTTTTCTTGATAACATTGTCACCTCTGGTCATCAAGCCAGGACAGTGGCCCTCAACTAGTTCCCTTGAAGCACAAAAGAAAAAGATCAAAGAAATAAATATAAGATTAAAAGGTAGTAAATGGGCTAGGAAACAATGGAATCTATGACAATATGTAGTTCACCCTCTAAAAAGGCACCCACAGGTAAGACTTACATTTCCATGTTATCACTGCACCCCATGCACAAATACTTACCCCGTGCCACCTCATACACTTACATGAACTGGATTCTCTCTCACCTGGGAAACACCCCAAACTTAAGGAGGATTAGCCCAATAGGACACCCTGAGACCTTCTCCAAACCTTACTTGTCAAATTACATAATGTATTTGAGAATTTGTCTAGGTAAAGGGGGGTTTGATGCACATTTTTGGGTAATTTAATTATTGGATGTGATTTACATGTTATGATCCATGTGACTTATGAATCCCTGGAGGGCGTACTTTTTGTTGTTGTAGGACCTCCCCCAGTGGATAGTTACACATGAAGGAATGATTAGCTTGGACATTCATGGGCCTGAAATCCCACAGATGAATGTTGTAACCCCAGCCAGGGGCAAGAAGACATCAGATATTTGCACTAGGAAGAAAGAAGGACGTCACCTTTGGAGGCACCCTGACAGACCTAGACCCAGGGGTATCTTTCTCTTCCACATAAGTGTTGGCCCTAGAAGTCCCATGACATCATCATCATGACCTTGGACGTTATCCATAGCTAGGGTTTGTGTTTTGGAGGCATTTATGATCCTAGTGGGATGTGTGGGCTTCATCTGGGGCCTTTGGAGGCAAAGTGCCCTACCTTTTAGGCCCAACGTTCCACCTAAGGGCCTCAACGTCACCCTAGAAGGAGATGACATCACCCTTGGAAGTGTTTTTAGATGATAATTAATTTTATTTATGTCTAAATTGAATTTATTTGTAAATTGGCCAAGTCGGCCTTTATTTGACCTGAAATTAATTAAAGGTCACCAGTTTTGTATAAATAAACATAAAGTACATTCATTTTTACATCACAAGTCCTCACACAAGAGGAGAGATCTGAAATTTACGCCCTACAATGGCTATTGGATGAAATTACGAGGTGCACTCTTGTATAAGGATAATTGTTTTCAATTTGGATCAATCTTGGAAGTTTTTATGGTGATCTTTCATGGTATTTCATGATTATTCTTGGTTCAAGTAGATAAAATATGCATTTTTTTTCATTTATTGAATGGTTCATGTATGGTTTTATTTTCTCATACAAGATTATGAAATTGCATGATATGCTTAATGCTTGAAGTAAGGAACTTAAATTGATACTTTCTTACTTTCTATTTGCCAAGATTTTCATTGAATTAATCTAGTAACTAGTGAAACCCTAGAGCCCTATTTTCCTAGCACTCAAAGGTTTTGACCTAGTTATGTTTGACTAAGTTCTTATCCCATAAGAAGACGAAGGAGATCAAGGTGTTAGGGCCTAGAATTTCCTACACCCTAGTATCTTTTTTCTTGAGGAAAATGTATAGGGGGACTTAAGTTACTATTTCCCCTTCGCATTATCCCTCTTGGACTTTTTTGCACTATCAAAATTGATTTTCAGCCTTGGAAGAAGCCGTCCACTTGACTCCATAAGCCTTAGAAGGCACTAGTTCTAGCCTCTCTCTTATTGAAGGATTGATTAAACACTCAAACACTCTTATCCTAATATTTTACTAACTATCTCTAACCCTAGTTTAGCCTAGATCACTAACCTATTTGTTGTTGTTACAAAATATTGCTACAGCCATCTAACTGTAGAAAATTTTCTGCAAAATTGACCTTTAATGCTACCTAGACACTACATAAAATACTTGTGACAATTGATTATCATCTTGCCTAGTTAAAGCTACATTGTCATTATCTTTTCAAGTAATTATAAGGCGTGTTTCTTGTAGTTGTTATAAAATACTTATTGTTGTTGTAAACTTTCATATAGCTGCAATTTTATATCAGCCAGCTTATTTTTCAAAGGTTCATGGTCTTATGAAGCACTAACATCATTTTGTACTTGAAACCTGCCATATTTTTTTTTTGTTGTCTTGTTCCAGGTAGGTACACTTCATCTTTAGCTTTGCTTAATCTCTTGAAGACATAAAGAACCTTTGACTTGAGTGACCAGTGAAAGGGGGGTATTCTTGATTGTTTGTCTTAGTTCATCATCCCTTTAGGTCACTAGGGACATCTCCCTTGGGGTAATATTAACATACTCCTAAACAGAAAGGAGTTTCCTATTAAGGTGACAGTGATAGGTCACCCCCTTGTTACGCCAATATTTCCTCACTTTCCTTGGACTTTGGGAAATTAAATATCGTGCAATAACATTTTTGTCATCATTATCAGGGAACATTGATTCAATATTCCTCAACAAAAAAAATTCGGTAAGCCTTTCCCTCAAATCCTTCATTTTACGAAGCTTACTTGGTGAATCCATTGAGGGTGATTCCCTCACTCCCTTTGATCATCCTTAAGAGGATATCTGGTGACTCCACTAACCTTTTCCAAGGTGCCACCTTACTCTCAACTTTGTGATATTTCCAAGATATGGGATCATGGCACCCTGGGAACAAGTGTATCCGACTATTGATTTCAAAAAATTTCAAGGATACCCACATTGTTTTGATATAAAATGGTTAAACAAATATCCAAGATTTGGAGGCCTCCCAATTACTCACATTGTAGAATTCTTGAAGTATATAAGTGAGATAGAATTTGAAGAGGAGGATGTTCTTGTAAAATTATTCATACTTTCCCTGTCGTCCTTTTTTCAAGATTGGATTAAGGGTTGTTGCGAAGATAAGGGTATATCATATTTTGTAGACCTCATCAATAGGTTTATTGAGTTTGTGAAACTACAATTCCATACATATGAAGATTCCCTTCAAAATCTCTCAATATCCGTAGAGGACAAAGGATTCACCACTGATATTGTGGAAGATCTCAGGGATGTGTACCATACTCAATACCAAGAGCCCTTTGATATAGAAGGAGATATTTATGAAGAAAATTGTCAACCCCTTGAAGAGGAGAAATATTTTTCCCATGATTCAATAGAATATAGTAAATACCTAACTAAAGAAGTGAGTTATGCGGATGAAGCACTAGTATCCGCTCCTTTGTCTGATGAAGCTCTCCAAGATCCTATCTCTCCTGCACAAGGCGAAGAGAATGAGGTGAATCATTTTCCTTTCTAGGTTTTTGATGACACTTTGTTCCTTGATTTAGGAAGTGAAGAAGTAAAAGAACCCTTGGAAGAACTAGGTCCTTCATTTTCTGATGAAGGCGAAAAGATGATTAAAGAAATGAGTCTTGGGGATGATGTACTAGATCCTGTTCCATTTGATGAAGTCATCCAAGTCATTGAAGCTCCTGCACAGAAAGAAGTGAACACGGTAATTTATTTCCCTTTCCAATATTTTTATGATGCTTTATTTTATTATTTGGAAAGTGAAGAAGTACTAGAGGAGCCCTTGGATGCATTAAATCCTTCATGTTGTGATAAAGGTAGTGACATGGTTGATAATATTGATGAGTTCATACATGTTGGAAGACATAAGTGGGATGTGATTGGTTTTGATGAGGATACCATTTAGGATATGGAAGGATATCTTTGAATGTTTCCTTTACAACAATCATATGATGTTCCTAATAATTTTGACGTTTGGAAACAAGATGATGATATAATTACAGAAGTTTTCCAAACACCCAAGAATGACCCAGTGCAATGTTCTCCTGATGATTTTTGGTCATACATTGAGAATTTTGATGAGTATTCCTTTGAGCACATGGATTTATTTCATGAAGAATATTATCAACTGTTGTTGTGCTTAAATTTTTATAAAGGTGAGGATGTTACTTTCTTGAAGCAGGATACTTGTGACAAATTTGTCCATCTCCCTCTGATTGATTTACATTGTTATGTCACTAAGGATGTAGTTGGGGAACATGCATCTTGTTTTAGGTTTTCTGTAGGGAAAGACTTTTCGTTAGAATTCAAGGGGAGTTTGAATTCCTTAAGAAGTTTATTATTTCACTCTTTCATCTTTCCCTTAGAAAATTTATGATCATCATCTAGGTTCTTTCTAGTCCCTTCCCAAACCCCGGGATATGATGGTGTCCAAGGTATCCACCCTTCAAACTCTTTGAGTCAATCTTTTGAGCCTTTTATTTGTCACAATCCCTTTCTGAGGTGGATTGAGCACTTTCCTAGAAGTGTGATTTGGCATAATTTTGTCCCTCCCTCCCACCTCCATGAGCTAGACTTTACAATTTTCGATGATATGATACATGCTCTAACTCATGTTATTTTTGTTCTTAACTTGTCATTGTTTTGGTTTATGATAAAACATAGAGGTAGGTATTATGAGATATTGCTAGGATGGTTTCACTGGTTATTTGACTACACCTAGCATTCGACCAACAAGTAAGTAGAGGTAGGTAGGAATTTGCATCCATTGTATATACCATATGCATATCATGTTAGCATAGTTTTAGTTACATTTACATATTATTTCGTCTCACTTGTATATATGCATGCTCATGATTATATGCTAGATTAGAGATGTTCTTTTATTTATTATATCATATATGAACAAGGGGTGATAGAACCACCCTAAGGATTACAAATACATTTGTTCAGATTTAGAAAGCACAATTCATACCAGAGATGTTGAGGTTCTCATGCGCTCTAAGGTGAGCATATGTCCCTGAGTTGGAGCCAGATTCTATAACCTACCCTAGTGATAACTAAGGAGATCACGTCTCGAGGCCCGTAGGTCTTAGACATGGAGTACCGAGAGCCGGATGATTTGAGAATGGCCTTGGAGGGCCCCTCTTTTCTTCAGTGTAACCTATTTATCAACAACAACAATATCCATCCCACTAGTCTGGTCCTGAAGTAGTAGTAAGTCTTGCTCCATGAGGTAATGAGTCTAGGTATCATGTTATGTGTCACTCTAATTCTTGAAGAACTTGAATATTTTGCATTGGACTCTTCTTCATTTCATAACATTTTCTTGGAAATTATGTTCTTTTACTTGCTCACACCTAGAAGGGTGACATGGTGCCCTGGTCAGTTGATCTCCCTTTAGGATGGATTCCCATTGGGTTGGTATATGAAATTTCATCATTTGTTCCCTCCATACTTACCACTTTCCATATTTATTCCTATCATCTCCCCCTACCTTTGTTCGGGAATTTTGATTGGCCACACTAGGAAGGGTTGTACGTTTCCTTGTGGGGAAGAAGGGGAAAAAGGACTAGAGGGTAAAAGTAGTTGGAAAGAGTTTAAATCATTTAAAAAACCTTTGAGATTCTTCGCCTGTGGATTTTTGAGAAAGAAGTAAAAATATTCTCAGTAATAAAAGGGAACCCATAAGATATACACTCAAGGTATTAGTTGGTGGATAGGAGGTCTCATCATGAACCAGCCTACTATGACCATGGGCATGTAGTGGTATGACATTACCACCTATATGGTCACCAAACTAGGGTAGTGTCTCTTGGTGGCATAGCCAAGAGAAAGGGGATCTCATCATGAGTCAGTATTCTCATCTTCGTGAAGTTTTTGTGGATAACATTGTCACCTTTAGTCATCAAGCTAGGACAATGTCCCTCAACTAGTTCCCTTGAAGCACAAAAGAAAAATATCAAAAGAAATAAATCTAAGAATAAAAGGTAGTAAATGGGCTAGGAAACAATGGTATATATGACAAGATGCAGCTAACCCTCTACAAAGGCACCCACAGGTAAGACTTACATTTCCATATTATCATTGCACCCCATGCACAAACACTTACCCCACGCCACCTCATACACTTACATGACCTGGATTGGATCTCACCTGGGAAACACCCCAAACTTAAGGAGGAATAGCCCAATAGGACACCCTGAGACCTTCTCCAAACCTGACTTGTCAAATTGCATAACGTCTTTGAGAATTTGCTTTGTTAAAGGGGAGTTTGATGCACATGTTTGGGTAATTTAATTATTGGATGTGATTTACATGTTATGATCCATGTGACTTATGAACCCCTGGAGGGAGTACTTGGTGTTGTTGCAGAACCTCGCCCAGTGGATAGGTACACATGAGGGAATGATTATCTCAAACCTTCATGGGGCTAAAAGCCCACATATGGATGTTGTAACCCCATCCAAGGGAAAGAAGACATCAAATATTTGCACCAGGAAGAAAGAAGGACATCACCTTTGGAGGCACCCTGGCAGACCTAGACCCGAGGGGATATTTCTCTCCCACATAGACGTTGTCCCTAGAAGGCCCATGACCCTGGACGTTATCCAGAGCTAGGGTTATGACATCATCATCATGATCTTGGAAATTATCCAGTGCTAGGGTTTGTGTTTTGGAGGCATTTATGAGCCTAGTGGCACGTGTGGGATTCATTTGGGGCCTTTGGAGGCCAAGCACCCTACCTTTTAGGCCCAAAGTTCCATCTAAGGGCCTCAACATCACCCTAGAGGGCATGACATCACCCTTGGAAGTGTTTTTAAATGATAATTAATTTTATTTATGTCTAAATTGAATTTATTTGTAAATTGGACAGGTCGACCTTTATTTGACCTAAAATTAATTAAAGGTCACCAATTTTGTATAAATAAACATAAAGTACATTCATTTTTACATCACAACTCCTCGCACAAGAGGAGAGGTCTGAAATTTGCGCCCTAGAAGGGCTATTGGCTGAAATTGTGAGGTGCACTCTTGTGTAAGGATATTTTTTTGCAAGTCGATCTAGGAAGCTTCTATGGTGATCTTGCATGGTATTTCATGATTATTCTTGGTGCAAGTAGGTAAAATATGCATTTTTTGTCATATATTGAATTGTTCATGTATGGTTTTATTTTCTCATACAAAATTATGAAATTGCATGATATGATTAATTCTTGAAGTAAGGAACTTAAATTACTACTTTCTTACTTTCTATTTTCCAAGTTTTTCATTGAATTGATCTAGTAACTAGTGAAACCCTAGAGCCCTATATTACTAGCACTCTAAGGTTTTGAACTAGTTATCTTTTCCTAAGTTCTTATCCCATAAGAATCCTAAGGAGAGAAAGGTGCTAGGGCCTATAATTGCCTACACCCTAGTATCTTGTTTCTTGAGGAAAATGCATAGGGGGACATAAGTTACTACTTGTCTTATGCATTCTCCCTCTTGGACTTTTGTGCACTATCAAAATTGATTTGCAGCCTTGGAAGAAGTCATCCACTTGACTCCATAAGCCCTAGAAGGCAATAGTTCTAGCCTCTCTCTTATTCAAGGATTGATTAAACATTCAAACACTCTTCTCCTAAGATTTTACTAACTATCTCTAACCCTAGTTTAGCCTAGATCACTAACCTATTTGTTGCTCTTACAAAATATTTCTATAACCATCTAACTGCAGCAAATTTTCTACAAATTGACCTTTAATGCTAGCTAGACACTACAAAAAATACTTGTGGCAATTGATTATCAAATTGCCTAGTTAAAGCTACTTTATCATTGTCTTTTCAAGCAATTATAAGGCGTATTTTTTGCAGTTATTATAAAATAATTATTGTTGTTGTAAACTTTCATATATCCTCAATTTTATATCATCTAGCTTATTTTTCAAAGGTTCGTGGTCTTATGAAGCACTAACATCATTTTGTACTTGAAAACTGCCATATTTTTGCTTTTTTGTCTTGTTTCGGGCAGGTACACTTCATCTTTATCTTTTCTTCATCTCTCGAAGACATAAAGAACCTTTGAATTGAATGACCAATAAGAGGGGGGTATTATTACTTCTTTGTCTTAGATCATCATCCCTTTAGATCACTAAGGATGTCTCCCTTGGGGTAATATTAACATACTCTCAAAAAGAAAGGGGTTTCCTATTAAGGTGACAACGATAGGTCACCCCCTTGTTACGTAAATCTTTCCTCACTTGCCTTGGGATTTGGGAAAGTATAGATTGTGTGATAACTGTTGATTAATTGGGTTGGTTTTCATTGATGTCAAACCTTGAAGAAAGTCTGGTAGTGAATTCCAGTAATGGACCCAATTTTGTTTGATGATAATGGTATGATTTTTTATATATTTGCAGGTAAGACTATTCTAGATGGATAGTACATGTCATTCCATTTCTGGTGGTATGTGGAATGTCACATAACTTCTCACGTTTAGAGAGTTATAGCCATGTGAAGTTGGAGAACCCTCATGAGTCATCTAGAAGCCCCAAAAGGTCAAAGTAGTCAAAGCTGTTGCAAAGAAGAAATTATTTAAATAATAAAGTGAAGTGATGAGTGTACTATAAGATAAAGTGGATACAAAAGAAATTATTTAAATAATAAATTTAATGGAGAAACTACTAAGTGGACAAGTGGTTAGAAGTGGGTTAGCCCTAAAATAAGGAAAGTGGTTTAAGAGATTTTAGAAGGTAAATAATAAAGTGAAGTTATGAGTGTACTATAAGTCATAGTGGATACAAAAGAAATTATTTAAATAATAAATTTAATGTTGAAATTACTAAGTGGACAAGTGGTTAGAAGTGGGTTAGCCCTAAAATAAGGAAAGTGGTTTAAGATGGTTAGAAGGCAATCCCTTAAGGAAGCTACATAAAAGTGTAATAAGAGGTAAGGGTATCTCATTTTAATCACACTTGAGCATATTGAATATCTACAAGTGACTAAGGTAACCAAATGATATCTAAGCTGAATTTTAGAGGGAAGGTGAAGTAAAGAAGGCCAAAATTCAAGAGAGGATAAATTCTTTTGATGATGCTTTCTAAGGTGTGTTATTTATAGGTCATCTCACCATTTCCGCAATAAATTGTTTTCTAGAATGATTCAGACCATGAAATTGGGAGGTTATTGAGGAAACATATCCAAATAGTTGTGATAACAATTTCAGTTTGTGGGTCGTTGTATTTTTTGAGTTACACTCCATCGAAAATAGTGTTTGTGGCTAGTCCTTAAACTAATCTAAAATAGGTGTTTCGGGTAAAAACGTCATAACTTTTCATAACAGATCCAAATTCAGTAAGACCAAATGTGTTAGTTAGAGTACATTTTTTATTATGTTGTGTTATATTTTCAGATCTATACAACAAATATTATGTGTGGGGCATTCTTTACAAGTTCAATCTCTAGAATAAGTTAGAATTCAACAAGGTATGTCATTTTTGCTATAACTCATTTTCTGAGAGGTTCCAAGTAGTGAAATATGGAGGAATTACATAAAAGACACTGAAGAACATTGTGTACCATTTTCATATCTTTATTCATTACAGGTACATAGTTATGAATGTTGCAAGTTAGGGTTGTTGACTAATCCAAAATTAGTCATGTGAGACTAAAGTAAAGTTTGATAAAATACTAGTCTCTTTTTGTTAAAGTTAAGGAAGGTTTGCAGGTATGTGATCATATACACCAGGTCTATTACAGAGTTACAAATCATATTTGGATGATGAAATTGATGAGGGATTTTGGTTGAGGTATGTTACATATAGAGGTTGTATAACAGTGAGGTTGTGACACATGGTTTGATGTAATCGTTTATGGTATTTGGTTATGGATAGTGTGATGTATTGCTAGAGAAATTTTGATGGTTATATTGGTATATGGTTGAGGTACATGGTTGAGACAAGTAGTTGATGAGTTGGCACATACATTAGGTGTATAGTTGATGATATTGGTACATCTTGATGAATCATAGTTTATGTGTATTTCATGCATGATTTGTACATATTTGGTGCATGGTTGATACACTCATTGATGGTATAGCTTGAGGTATAGGTTTTTGCATGGTTGATGCACTTGTTTATGGTATAGGTTGATGTATGGTGCATGGTTGATGCACTTGTTTATGGTGCATGCTTATTATAGGTTGAGGTACAGGTTGGGGCATGATTGATGCACTTGTTTATGGTACATGATGATTACAGTTTGTTTGATATAGGTTGGTGCATGGTTGATTCACTTGTTTATGGTATAGGTTGATCACAGGTTGATTAGTACAGGTTTACAGCAGTATATCTCACAGTGATAGTGTGACAGTGGTTCCATCATTCTACTTCTACATCATGGAAGTTGGACGGGGCAAGGATATGTGGTTGTAGCCAGAGAACATAGGGGGTTGGAGCCTTCTTCTAGTTGTAGCCATAGAATTGGGGAGTTGGAGCTTCCTTCAGGTTGTAGCCTACGAAACTATGAGGTTGGAGCCTCCTTCTGGTTGTAGCCATAGAATTGGGGAGTTGGAGCTTACCTCAGGTTGTATTCTGAGAAACTAGGGGGTTGGAGCCTCCTTCCAGTTGCAGCTGGAAAACAAAGGAAGTTGGTTCTTCCAATGAATGTAATTCTTAAAGACATATAAGAAAAAGAATTGTGTGGTTTTCTCCCGCTTTGAGTTTCCACGTAAAACATTGTTTTACTATGTATGTGTATGATTGTTCATTTGTTCATTGTTTATTTACTCTACAACTATTGGATGATAATGCTACATTGATATAACACTTTCATTTTATGGTGAGAAAGGATTAAATTACTCTATTACTAATTCACCCCCCCTCTCAGTAATACAACAATTGGTATCAGAGCAGGTTCCTTCAGGAAATAGTTTAACCACTGGAAGGAGATCATGGATTATTCTGAGAATGGAGTACCAATGTTTAATGGTCATAATGGTTTAAAGTATGAGATGTGGAGTAGAAGGAAGGAATTATTTTTACAGGCACATGGACATTATATTTGGCTATCAGTTGTTATAGGATATGATAGTTCAAAAAGGGAAAACACTACAGCCAAGAAGGAATTGAAGAAGAATAACAAAATAGAAATGGATTTCATCTAGGAAGGATTACCTAATCTGGTAAGAGAAAATGTTGGTAAATGTTCATTAGACAAAGAACTTTGGGATAAGTTACATGACATATATTCTTCACCCATCAAAGATTCAGAAAATGCTAAAGAATATGCAAATACAGATCAAGAAGAATTATGTTCACCATGTCAAACAGATTCAGAAGATGAAGAGTACATAATCACCAGAGGTATGTTGTTTTTCTTTAATTGTGAAAAATGCGGACATCTTGAAATAGAATGCCATGAAGGAAATGAGACAGAAAAACTAATTGAAAAAGAAGACAATTATGAAGTACAATTGACTAGTGCTTTAGATGAACTAAGAAAACAAAATAAGTCACTCAAGAAAGAATTGATGAAACAAAAGGAAAGTGTTCACAATTTTGAAGACGCCCAACAAGTCATCGAGAACTTAAGAACTCAGTTAGAAGAAGCCAGAAAGATCAAAGAAAATCTTGAATATCAAAATAAGTTTTTGGAAGCCAACATAAAATCAAAGAAGGAAGAAGCATAAATGAGAGAGAAGATATTGACAGATCATCTTAAGAAAATAACTAACGATCTAAACCAGATTGAGGCAGAGTTTGGTCAAGAAGAGAAAGGACTTGAAGAAGAAATAATCACATTAAAAAATCAACTTGAAGAAGCGAAAAGAACAGAAGAAGTCATGAAGTCTTAGATAATGAAGAAAGAAGAAGAGGTTGAGAAGCTTGAAGAAGAGGTTGAGAAGCTTGAAGAAGAAGTTGTCACATTGAGAAGTAAAATCGTCAAGCTCAACAAGAACATTGAAGAGACAAAAACATCCACATCAGTTATAGAGAATTAAGAGAAGCACTCTAGGTTGCTAGAAAAGAAGAATGAAGAAAATAGAAAGAGTTATGTAGAAGTACTCAAAGGAAAGATTCATGGTCAACCAGAATCTAAGAAAACTATTGAAGATACATCTTCAAGAAGACCATCCATGTTCAAGCCAAAAAGAAGCTTCAATCATGATCATGATCAGTCAAGGCAAAAATTCAGAAGGACTATACCACAAAGAAGATCATTCACTCCCAGGCATGCAAATTTCTTGTATGGTCATTATTTTTATTGTACTAATTTTGGACATAAGGTTGCAGACTACGGGGATTATAAAAGAAATGTTCAAGCAAGAAATTCCTAAGTGGCCCCACCCGACATTGAATGTTACAAATGTCATAACTATGGACACATAGCTAGTGATTGTAGAATCATGATCGATACTTCCATGAAAGAGAACAATAATATTAGATATAAGAAAGAATGGATAAGAAAACACGAAGAACAGGTGAACAAAGACCACGTCCCAGAGATCACAAGATTGGAAATAAAATGAGATGAAGAAAATTCTACAGAGAAAAAGAAACATGTCAGATACAGAAATGTTTGGAAAATAACTAAAAGAGAAGGAAAGGTAAATGAGGAACAGGTTCAAGAGATTGTACTTTCAGGCATTGTAGTGAAATATGAATCCACAGACAGAAAGAAGGAAGTCAGAGATCAGAGATATGATGAATCTACTAATGAAGATGATGATGAATACACATCAGAGAAGGAATTGTTCTGATCCATCTGACTTATAGACTCCCAGGTAATATGAATATTAGATAGGGGGAGTCTATGTGATAGTTGTGACAGACCAAAGAACCATCCTTCGAGCAGCTTGCATATTTTGAGAAGATAGATCCAAAGAAGTCAATTAACAGAGGTACAATCAGTTGTAGTAGTGAAGACTTCATGATAATATAGTGATAAATGGGTTATCATTATGGATAGTTGTGTAGTAGAGTCTTGGACATTGTGGAAAGAGATGGATTCGTAAGAACACTTAGCAGGTTTGGATAGATATATGACATTGGACAAGAGTGTGAATTCATAGATTGGTTCAGAGAGTGGTTCAGAGACAAAGGAACATTATGGATGTTAATTACACAAGAAATGGCTCGTACAATGCTAATGGATTCCAAATTGAAAGATATTTTTTTGGACACATACAATGCATACAACATTTCACATTCAAAATAGAGTAATGCTCAAAAAAAATAATGAAAAAACTCCCTACAAGCTATGGAAAGGAAGTGCATACAACAACCTCTACATCAAGGTAACTCAAGGTAGTATTTTATTAATTGAAATTTATGTTGATGATATTGTTTTGGAAGTACTAATGACAGGTTAAGAAAGAAATTTGCAAAGGACATGCAGAATGAATTTGAAATGTCATTACTCGGAGAACTATCCTTCTTTCTGGGTCTTCAGATATGTCAAAGCAACTGAGGAATTTTGTTTCCCTCAATCTAACTATATCAGAGAAAGGATAAAGAGGTTCATAATGGAAGATTGCAAACTAGTTACCACTCCTATGCAAACAAGTTGCAAGTTAAGCAAATATGATGATTTAAAGTCTACATACTAGAGGAAATATAGATCAATGATTGGTAGCTTATTATATGTGACAGCATCCAGATCAGATGTAATGCAAGTAGTTGGACAGATGGCACGATTTCAAGGAGCACCAAAGGAATCACATGTATTAGCAATGAAGAGGATTTTTAGATATCTCAAAGGAACATAAGAGTTTGGATTATGGTATCCAAAAGGAAAGGATCTATCACTTATTGCTTACGTAGATGCACATTGGGAAGGTTGCATTGATGATCGACGATGCACCAATGGAGCAACGTTCTACTTGGGTGAGTGTTTAGTATCATGGCTAAGCAAGAAGCAATCATCATTATCCTTATCTACAGCCGAAGCAGAGTATATTTCAGCAGCATCATGTTGTACATAGGTTCTATGGATGAAATAAACTCTGATAGATATACAAGTTGAGTATGATAAGCCCATTCCAATCTATTATGATCATACAAATGCCATCAGTATCTCAAAGAACTCGGTGATGCACTCCAAGATGAATCACATTCCAATCAAGTATCATTTTCTATGGGAATAGGTTGCAAAGAATAACATCAGAGTTGAATATGTGGGCACAAAAGAACAAGTGGCAGACATCTTTACAAAACCGCTTCCATAGGAAGCCTTTGAGTATCTTCGTCAGAGACTCGGAGTAGTTTCTACTCCAAAATGAATGTTTTTGAATGCTTATCTTATAAGTCTTAGATTTACATGAGGAAGCACCATAAAGAGGACAGTTCAGGTTGGGAGATCAGTTTCAGGAAGAGTTCAGTCAGGGGGAGTATCCCCAGGGACATTTCAGTTAGGGGGAGCAGCCCCGGATGGAAATATAACTTTTCCATTGATGACAAAGGGGGAGATATTTATCAGATGCATAGCAGAGAAGCATGGTTCCAGGGGGAGCGATGGTCATAGGGGGAGCATGAGTGATATGACTTCAGTATTGCATGACATGAATTCAGTATTGCATCAAAGTGTTGCCATCAATGCCAAAGGGGGATATTTTTTATTAATTGGGTTGGTTTTCATTGATGTCAACCCTTGAAGAAAGTCTGGTAGCAAATTATGGTAGCACAAAGGTTTGGGTAATGGACCCAAGTTTGTTTGATGGATAATGTTATGAGTTTTGATATATTTGCAGGTAAGAATATTCTATATGGATAGTACATGTCATTCCATTTTTGGTGGTATTTGGAACGTCACATAACTCCTCACGGTTAGAGAGTTATGGCTATGTGAAGTTGGAGAACCCTCATGAGTCATCTATAAGCCCCAAAAGGTCAAAGTAGTCAAAGTGGTTTAAAAAAAAAAATTATTTAAATAATAAAGTTAATGTAGAAATTACTAAGTGGACAAGTGGTTAGAAGTGGGTTAGCCCTAAAATAAGGAAAGTGGTTTAAGAGATTTTAGAAGGTAAATAATAAAGTGAAGTGATGAGTGTACTATAAGTCAAAGTGGATACAAAATAAATTATTTAAATAATAAATTTAATGGAGAAATTACTAAGTGGACAAGTGGTTAGAAGTGGCTTAGCCCTGTCCCCGAGGTGTAGGACAGTCGGTGACGGAGTGTGTTGTTAAGCCACTCCTTGATGTTAAAGTCACCGGTTCGAAACTTGCGGGGACAAAAAATCCAACCATGTTAAGGTTTGGTGTGGCTCAGGCCGGGTGCGATCCCCGGGTGATTTTGACGGCTTAGATGCCCCTGAGTCGCGGTTTCTCAAGCCACAGGTTAATCGCGTAGCCAACAGGTCCCACACAAATTAACAAACAAAAAAAAGAAGTGGATTAGCCCTAAAATAAGGAAAGTGGTTTAAGATGGTTAGAAGGTAACCCCTTGAGGAAGCTACATAAAAATTAAAATAAGAGGAAAGGGTCTCTCATTTTAATCACACTTGAGAATATTGAATATATACAAGTGACTAAGGTAACCAAAGGATATAGAAGCCTAATTTCATAGGGAAGGTGAAGTAAAGAAGGCCAAAATTCAAGGGAGGATAAATTCTTTTGATGATGCTTTCTAAGTTATGTTATTTATAGGTCATCTCACCATTTCCGCAATAACTTTTTATCTAGAATGATTCAGATCGTGAAATTGGGAGGAAGTTGAGGAAACATATCCAAGTAGTTGTGATAAAAATTTCAACTTATGGGTCGTTGTATTTTTGGAGTTACACTCCGTGGAAAATAGGGTCTGTGGCTAGTCCTGAAACTAGTCTAAAACATGTGTTTCTGGTAAAAACGTCATAACTTCTTCATAACAGATACAAATTCAGTAAGACCAAATGTATTAGTTAGAGTACAGTCTCTAGTATGTTGTGTATGTTTTTCTGATCTACACAGCAAAAATTTTGTGTGGGGCATTCTCTACAAGTTCGATCTCTAGAATAAGCCAGAATTCAACAAGGTATGCCATTTTTGCTATAATTCATTTTTTACGAGGTTCCAAGTAGTGAAATCTGGAGATATTGCATAAAAGACATTGAAGAACATTTTGTACCATTTTCAAATCTTTATTCATTACAGGCACATAGTTATGATCATTGCAAGTTAGGGTTGTTGACTAATCCAAAATTAGTCATGTGAGACTAAAGTAAAGTTTGATAAAATGCTAGTCTCTTTTTGTTAAAGTTAAGGAAGGTTTGTAGGTATGTGATCATATACACCAGGTCTGTTACAGATTTACAAATCAGATTTGGATGATGAAATTGATGAGGCATTTTGGTTGAGGTATATTACACATAGAGATTGTATAACAGTGAGGTTGTGGCACATGGTTTGATGTAATGGTTTATAGTATTTGGTTATGGATAGTGTGATGTATTGATAGAGAAATTTTGATGGTTATATTGGTATATGTGTTTGGTATATGGTTGAGGTACATGGTTGAGACAAGTAGTTGATGAGTTGGTGCATACATGAGGTGTATAGTTGATGAGTTGGTGCATACATGAGGTGTATAGTTGATGATGTTGGTACATCTTGATGAGTCATAGTTTATGTGTATTTGATGCACTATTGGTATATATTTGGTGCATGGTTGATACATGCGTTGATGGTATAGGTTGGTGCATGGTTGATGCACTTGTTTATGGTACAGGTTGATGTATGGTGCATGGTTGATGCACTTGTTTATGGCACAAGATGATTACAAGTTGAGGTACAGGTTAGTGCATGGTTGATGCACTTGTTTATGGTACAAGTTGATTACAGGTTGTTTGGTACAGGTTGGTGCATGGTTGATGCACTTGTTTATGGTACAGGTTGATTATAGGTTAATTGGTACATGTTTACAGCAGTATATCTCACAGTGATAGTGTGACAGTGGTTCCAACATTCTACTTCTACATCAGGGCAGTTGGACGGGGCAAGGATAGGTGGTTGTAGCTAGAGAACATAGGGGGTTGCATCCTCCTTCTGGTTGTAGCCATAGAATTGGGGAGTTGGAGATTCCTTTAGGTTGTATCTTGAGAAACTAGGGGGTTGAAGCCTCCTTTTGGTTGTAGCCAGAGAATTGGGGAGTTGGAGCTTCCCTCAAGTTGTATCCTGAGAAACTAGGGGGTTGGAGCCTCCTTCCAGTTGCAGTTAGAAAACAAAGGAATTTGGTGCTTCCAATGAATGTAATTCTTAAAGACATATAAGAAAAATCATTATGTGGTTTTCTCTCACTTTGGGTTTCCACGTAAAACACTGGTGTATTTTTTATGTGTATGATTGCTCATTTGTTTATTGTTTAGTTACTCTGAAACTATTTGATGATAATGCTACATTAATATAACACTTTCATTTTATGGTGAGAAAGGATTAAATTGCTCTATTATTGATTCACCCTGTTGGAGCATAACCCTAACTTACATTAGTTTATACCTAGCCTAGACTCCTAGATATTAGTTAATACATTCATTTACACTTTATTTCACCTAATTTGGCCACATAGAGAAGAAGGGCGCCTTATCCCTAGATTTTAGGGAAAACTGTTAATTTTAGATCAAGACTCAACTCCTGGTTCTTGATTTTCTTGATTTATTCATGATTTATTCCAACTCCCCCATGAAAAAACTCATCTATTATTAGAAAATGTGCACCTCCTCTTTGAGTGAGAGATTTATTCCTTAATTAATGATTTTTTCCGTTACTATTATTAGTAACTACTATTTCAGGTCAGTTAAGTGAGTTGGAACTGCTTCTCTTGTCAGTTAAGTGAGATTAAGTGAGCTAATGTGCATCACTTAACTCTTGTGGAAATTAATGAGTGTGTGACATGTATCTTTAGTGGTCCAGGTCGAACTATGTGGTCTCCCTTAGCTTATGACACCTAGTTTAGCTATTTCTAGCTTTTTTTGACTAGAATTTCTATGTTGGAAATTCTATATATTCACCTCCTCTCTTCTTTTTTGAGGATGGTTGTTCATGTATATTCATTTTTTATTAATATAATTCTCTAATTTATGGAGCAAAAACTTTCTCTCATTTCTTGAATATCAGCAAATTGTTTGTGTTCAATTTAACTAGAATTCTAGATCTATTGGGGTTTCTGCAAGAATTCTACATGGTATCAGAGCTAGATTGAATCTAGTGGATTGTACATGGTTTATTTGCAGGTGTAGATCATCAGGAGGTGTAAAAAGTAGAAATGGATCATCTCTCTCATCCCACAAAAATCATTCTAAATCCTTTCAATTACTTCGAATGGAAGACAGAGATCTCTCTGCTCCTCCGAAGCAAAGGGATTTACCGGGTAACAATGGGAACGGAGAAAGAACCAACTGCTACAGTGGAGAAGATAAAGTATTTCAATAAATTAGATGAATCAATTAGGCTGATATGCCTATAAATTTCCAAAGATCTCCTCTTTCATGTCAGTGGAGCCACTACTCCTGATGTGGTCTGGACCACATTGGAAGGACTATTCGGCAAGCAGGATGCAATGAGAGTGCATCAACTGGAGAATGAACTCATATCCCTAAGTCCAATTCATTTCAGAAACCTGAAATAATTATTCACCAAGTTCAAATCCCTCCTCATTGAACTTAATGCATGTGGAGTCACGAAAGGGGAAGAACAACTCATCCTTTCAATTCTCTCGAAACTAGGCCCTGAATATTTCATATTTGTGTCGTCTTTTCAAGCATCTAAATTGACTCAGGAAAAATGGAAAATGCCTCCATTGAATGATTTCATTGCAACATTGACTCAAGAGAAAGCTAAGTTAGTCCAAACAGGTTCCATCAAGCATTCCAAGAACCAAGCACTTGTGGCTACTGATGCTCCAAAGAGCAGTGGAAAAGACAAGGAAAAAGGAACGGGTAAATTTCTTGAATTGAAGAAGGAGAGATTCGCACAATCTTCAGAGAACTCTTCTGAGCCTAAGGGTAAGAAGAAGAAGAATGAAAGAACACTTTTCATCTATTGTTCCAAATTTTTTCATCCCAAATAAAATTGCATGAGGAAGACTATCGATGAGATGGCTAAGCAATTGCAGCAGCACAATCTCACAGTGCCCGAAAATGCAAAGAAGAAAGATGATAATAGAATGGGAGGGAGAGCACGAGATGGTCATGCTTTAATGGCTATCACATCCACTCCATCATCTTGGATCCTTGATTCAGGTGCATCAAACCATATGGCTGCATCAAAAGATGAATTTTCCTCCATCGAAGAAAACACCAAATCCCCAATTTACTTGGGAGATGCCACACCCGCAAAGGTGTGCAGAGAAGGAATTGTTGATCTTGAAGGGGGCTGCTTCAAAAATGTGCTTCATGTACCCTCGCTGTCTACAAATCTTCTCTCAATATATCATATCACTCATTTCGGCTCTGGAAGGAAGGTGGAGTTCACTCCGGACTCCGCAGTGATTACCAACATTTCCAGAGGCTCACAGCTTGCACATGGAATTGCAGATCACAGTTCTCGTTTGTATTTATTCTCCCACTTTGTTCCTAAATCTATTAGCACTGTATTTCTGTCACAATCTAATGATATCAGCAGGTTATGGCATGAAATATTTGGCCATCTAAACTATAATTACTTGCATCAACTCAGCAAGGAAAACATGGTAGAAGGATTGCCAGCTATTAAATTCACAAGCAGTGTATGTCAAGGATGCATTCTTGGCAAGCATCCAAAGCAAAAGTTTGAAAAAGGGAAGGCACAGAGAGATTCTTCACCACTTGATATGATTCAAAGTGACATTACGATCCCATTCCCATAGCCTTCAATCAGTATACAACTGCAATACACAGTGCCATATACACCACAACAGAATGGTGTTGCGGAGAGGAAAAATTGGTCCTTAAAAGAGATGGCAAATTATATGCTACAGTCGAAATAATTAGCTCCCAGGCTATGGGATGAAGCTATTAATTGTTAAACATACATTTAGAATTGATTTCATCACAAATCACTCAAAGGCACCACTCCTTTTGAATGTTGGACCGGTAAGAAACCGAAAGTGTCACACTTTCATATTTTTGGTTCACAAGCATGGGCTCACATTCTGACAGATAAGAGGAAGGCTTTGGAGCCTCAAAGTGTTGAATGAATATTTGTTGGATATCCTGAAAGTGTTAAAGGATATATATTGTTGGACTCTCACACTAAAAATTTCATTCTAGCTCGAAGTGTGAAGTTTGAAGAAGAATCACTGCATGATTTTTCAGAAGACCCTACCGAGGAACCGCTTGTTGTCACTGATGAGGAGGAGTCAGAAACTTCTTCAAGCACTTCATAACATACATTAGAGAATCCTTTTAGGTATGATACATAGTATTAGGAGCAGGTCATGTCTTCTCCAACTCAGTTTCCAACTTGGGCAGAGAAAACCCTTCAACATGCGGGTGAACTAGTCGGTGATCCTATGGATACAAGAAGGACTAGATCACAGCTTTTTGGGGATCCTCAAGCCCTGCCTGCCATAGAACCTTTGATTTCCATACATTTCTATATGTCACTTGGTTCAGATCCAAACTCACACTATGAGTTTGCAGACATCTTCACCAAGTCCTTCACTGAAAAGAAATTTTCAGAACTGAGAGCTATGCTTGGAGTGGTGGAGACAACTGAGTAGGTCACTTTTGGCCACTCAGCATTTTTTTCCTCTTTTGGGCGTGGGGGGGGGTGTTTCCAAAGAGGTTTTCCCTCTTTCCTCTTTTCATGAGGAATTCTTTTATGTAATGAGTACCTAAAATGGCCAAGTTGTCGGGACTCAAATTTTTTGTCATTACAGTTAGGCTTAAGGGGGGTGTTGGAGCATAACCCTAACTTACATTAGTTTATACCTAGCCTAGACTCCTAGATATTGGTTAATACATTAATTTACACTTTATTTCACCTAATTTGGCCACATAGAGAAGAAGGGTGCCTCATCCCTAGATTTTAGGGAAAACTGTTAATTTTAGATCAAGACTCAACTCCCGGTTCTTGATTTTTTTTATTTTTCTTGATTTATTCATGATTTATTCCAAATCCCCCATGAAAAAATGAATCTATTATTATGGAATGCACACCTCCTCTTTGAGTGAGAGATTTATTCCTTAATTAATGATTTTTTCCGTTACTATTATTAGTAACTACTATTTTGGGTCAGTTAAGTGAGTTGGAACTGCTTCTCTTGTCAGTTAAGTGAGATCAAGTGAGCTAATGAGAATCAATTAACTCTTGTGGACATTAATTAGTGTGTTACATGTATCTTTAGTGGTCTAGGTCGAACTATGTGGTCTCCCTTAGCTTATGACACCTATTTTAGCTATTTCTAGCTTTTTTTTACTAGAATTTCTATGTTGGAAATTCTATATATTCACCTCCTCTCTTATTTTTTGAGGATGGTTGCTCATGTATATTCATTTTTTATTAATATAATTCTCTGATTTATGGAGCAAAAACTTTCTCTCATCTCTTAAATATCAGCAAATTGTTTGTTTTCAATTTAACTAGAATTCTAGATGTATCGGGGTTTCTGCAGGAATTCTACACACCCCCCCTCTTAGTAATCCAACAATAAAAATATTAACCAAATGAATGAATGATAATTTACACATGGTATACTTTGTATAGCTCAACTAATGCGCACTTGAAGAGAATCCAATGCGCCATAGTGGTGGTCTAGAGATATTTGGACATACACATGCAGTTACCAGAGATAAATGCCACCTTGTCCTAGTTAACTAGTCATGTAGTCTTCAATTAACTAAGTCACACATGTGGAAGTGAGAGTATCACATGCAACTGTTGGTGATAAAACTGAAGTTTCCATGCATGAGTGACTCCCACTAGTCTAAATAAATGTAAATAAGTGTAAATGGCGCTCTAAACTGAAGATAATATTCTCCTAGAATGTAAGAGAAGTTCCTAAAAAATAGTAGACCCTAAATAATGACTATTAAACATAGTAAAATAAGGAAAAAATATCTTATTTCTGTGTAATATCTCTAAAAAAGGTGAGGTCTCTCTTCTTTATTTTCTTCAAATGCAAGTACAAATAAAGAGGCACTCTCTATGGAGTTCCTTTTACACTATCTCCTATATGGATGCTACAAAATCTCTCCTTCTTTATTATGCTCATGGAATACCACTCTATGATGTTTTTCTCAGCTATGGAACAAGATACAATGAAAAATAATGGAACCCCTTCTCCTCCTAGTGGTCCATTATTTAACATAGCCTAATAGTCTTCTAGGGTTAGGGTATTGACTTCCTCAAACCTCAATTATTGATCAGGTTTGGACCTTCTTTAATGTTCTATAAAATCCACTACATGGTTATCCCAACATGTTTGAGTAATGGGGGATGACGTGGAATCCACTCACACCATGTTGATCAATACGGTAGGTCAAATTACGGGAGGCATAACTTTCACAGACAAACTCCAATTGAGGCAATTATTTCATCGTTGGAAAGGTATTAGTGTGTAGAATATAAACACTTGCTCCATCATAAGGTTTGGACCACCAAAAAGTGTTGTTTGATGCCTAAAAATGGCTTCGGAATTTTTCAGATGTTTTTTTTGACCCAAATTTCCAAATTGGGACCAACTGCTAAAACAGCTTTGTAAGTTGATTCCTCCAATTTTTTCAACCATAAAGCATCGAGATAGATGAAAAATAATAAAATGATCTAATCCATATCAGAGACTTAGAAACAATTTGAGAATTATTGTGTGTCATACAAACAAAAATGTTGGTGTGATGCAATGTATCACACCAAAATAATTTTGGTGTTATACAATCACAAGGGAGAGAAAATTGTCGCGATACAATGAAAGAAGAAGTGTCGCAATGTAATGAATTTTCTTGAGGTGATATGTATCACATTGAAATCATTTACAATGAGATACACCAAAACATTGTAAACTTTTCCCAAATGTGATAAATAAGGAGTTTTCACACCAATATTATTTTTGGTGTGATGCAATGTATCGTGCTAAAATGATTTCTTTGCAATACACCGTAAAGGAAGATTTTTTCGATCGAAACACCACAAGAGATGAAGTTTTCCTTCTTGCGAGAAAGGTTTCAATACTTAGAAAACTTTTGAAGAAACTTGAGATATTCTTGTGTGTCACACAAAAAAACATGTTTGGTGGGATGCAATGTATCACACCATAATAATATTGGTGTGATACACCACAAGGAAGTGAATTTTTTTGTGATGCAATAAAGGAACAAAAATTCCCTTTATTTTGAGGAAATAAAGATGGCAATGAAACGATAAAGAAATGGATGAAAAACATGTCACACATAAAATATTTTTGGTGTGATGTAATGTATCGCACCAAATAAAATATTGGTACAATACACAACAAGGAGGCAATCTTTGTGTCACATTATAAATATTTTTTGAAGCAATGGGATAAACAAAAATGTTCTAAGAAAGGTATATCAAGAGTACAATATTTTCCTCGCCATGCGATACATCACATGAAGAAAAGATTCTCATGTGGCAAAGATCTCTTGGATAGTGCGATAAAAAAAATCTAAGTAAAAGACTCATTGCAAGAGAAATATTTTTATGGCCATGTGATACATCACATGAAGTAAGACAATTCCCATGTGACATGTCACATGGGAAAACGTTTCTCATGCAACAAAGAATTTTTTTCCACGTAATACATCGCATGAAGAAAAGTTTCACATGCGATAAATATTTTTAGGGAGACACGATATGTCACATTGAAAAATATTTCCCATGTGACACATCACAAAATGGAATAAAATGTGTATATCACATAGAAGATAAAATCATTGTGACAAGTGGCCATGCCAGATCAACCAGTTGTTGCATCAGTGAAGAGAAGGCATAAAAATAAATAAATAAAAGTTGGAGCCAAAATCTTGGTTTGGCCATAAAATGAGTAGAAAACCTCATATCCATGTGAAATTTTGTGGTTAAGTTTTCAATTAGGAAGCATAGAAAGTGTCAATGAGGGCCACTAACCAATTCTGCTCCAATTTTCAAAAAAATCCAAATTAATGGTTTTTTAACAAGGTCGTACTCCTTGACAGAGACCTTGTTCATAATGAAATTTTTACAGCGAGTCAAGAAAGTATACATGATGAACTCAAATGGATATTTTGGTCAAATTTCAAGGGGTCTAGAATGGGGATGCATAAACATGCCAAAATCCACTATTCCGGGAGACTTTTTGGATATTTTTGGGATTTTCAAAGGAGGAAAAGGGACCTTAGATCACAAAAATCAAAAACTTTGTTTATTCAACATTTTACCTTCTCAACAATCCAGACAACTTTGTATTGCTAAATTTTACCCATTTTTTCTCCAATTGGGAGATATCAGTTTTTGTTAAAAATTCCAAGTCTGGAGAAAATGCAAAAGGGACAAAGTTGATGATTCTAGATTGATGCAGAATTTGACTAGAGAATCAGATCACCAATATTAAATTCGTTGTGTACTCACAATCAGGAATACTATATTTTCCCATTATAAAAATTGTCTTGGTTCTTTCTAGTTTTCCTTCTACAAGTGGAAAAAGTTGGCCAACAAGCCAAATTGTACCAGTGAGAAAAGGGCACAAATTAGTAGAAATGGAAAATTTATAAAGACATAACTTCCAGGTCATAACTTGAAATAAGTCATTAGTATAGCCAATGTAAATATTATTCATAGGAGAATATGTCTAAAGGCTTAGGATTTAGATTAGTACATCATTATTCTTCATAAATTAAGATGGAGAAGGATTTGTACCCTAATTAATGAAAATTAAGGATTTGCAGCCTAATTTCTAAAAGTGAGTGTTGTTTGCACATTTTTTCATAATTAAAGGTACAAGCAAAATAGACCGGGTTCAGAAATCAGGACTAGAGAGATGGATGATGCATAGGGTTCTTAGAGCCATGGAGATGAAATCGAAGGACTAAATATCAGCCTAGGATATGTAGAAGTGAAGTCTAATGGGCATAGAAGAAAAGTAGAGTCAGTAGAGCTAGTTGAGAAAACGAAAAGACTAAAGAGGGAAGTGTAGAGATACATAGCAGATAATGAAAGGATGATAAGATATCATGAGGAGTAGAGAAAAATTAATACTCAGTTGTTATAGAGTCTAAATAATTTTCAAATACAAATCAATAAGGATTATAGAACAAAACATGCATCCATTTCAAGACATGCAACAATATCCATATCTCATGATAGGAGGGATGATCCCATGGGATCTAGGAACTCAAGGAGTGTTAATAGAAATCATCATTCACCTATACATTCAACCAGAAGAGCACATGCATTTTCATAATCCAAGAGTATCCCAAGTATGTCTCATGTCAGACATTAGAATAGAAGGCTTGATTTAGATTGTTTGCAAGGAGAGATCGAGAAGCTCAATCCACCACCATTTGATGGAGAGAATGGGAAGGGTGAATATTTTGAAGCCTGGTTGTTGGGAATGATAAAAAAAATTCAGTTGCATAATTATTCATAATATTTGGAAGAAAGGATTTATATATATCATCTTCAAGGGAAAGCTTCAATGCGGTGGGACCAATTGAAGTAGGTCAAGCATATTGAGGAGAACAAAATTTCTTGGAAATAGTTCAAGAAATATTTTTAGTAGTACTTTTAAAAACACTATTATGACAAGAATATGTAGTAATTATTTGAGCTCAAGATAGGAAACATTGCTATGGGGGATTATGAAAAGAAATTCTTGGAAATATTGAGTTAGGTGGATTTCATTAGGGTTGAGAAGGTTAAAATTTAGATATTTTTTAGTGGACTACCATCATTATATAATGATAGAATTTAGTTTGTTGAGCCCAAGAATTTGGAGGAAGGCCAAATATTTGTATGAGCATAACAAAGGAAGGTCATCTTTTCAAAAATATTAGGATGATAAGAAGAAAAGAAAGATTGATCAGAGGAAGAAAGAATTCAAGCCACCTTTCTTCAAGAAATACTCTCAAGAATATTATAAAGGGAAGCAAACACAAAGTGAACCTAAGATGATATATTCATTGGGGAAGAGGCCAAGGCAAAAACCCATAAAGTGTTGGGAATGTGAAGGAGACCACATGTATAAATATTGTCCTCATAAGGAAGGTAGGATTAGGACTATGCATAGCATTCAAGAAGATACTATAGTGGAGGACATGGGTAGGAGTGTGCCAAGGGTTTATGCATCCTTGGAAAACTAACAAGCCAACTATCAACCCCACATGATTGGGGTGGAAGGTAAGATTGATAATAATCCCATATTTATTTTGATTGATTCTATATCTAGTCATAGATATATAGATCTTAATATGGTTGAAAGGTTTAAATTGAAGATATGTAAGCATGAAAAGTCTTGGTTGGTTCAGCTAACCACTGGAACCAAGAAAAGAAATTATGAGCTTGTCAAGAATTTCCAAATTAACATGAATGGTGTCATCACTAAGGTAGCTTTAAGCATCATACCACTTGGGTAATATGATTTTTTGATTGGTATTTATTGGTTGGAAAAGCATCATGCTATCCTATATTTTTACAACAAGGATTTCACATGACTTGATGAGGAAGGGAATTTAAGTGTAGTTAAATGTATTCCAAGGATTATATCCATCATAGTTATTTCATCATTGCAATTGAAAAGAAGGTTTAGAAAAGGGTGCTAGATATATGTATGTCATATTGAAGATCCATCCAAGGATAAGGTGTCATGTATTGAAGGAATATAAAGATGTGTTGGGGGAATTTCCAAGATTTCCACCAGAGAGATACATTGACTTCTCTATTGACTTAATGCCTGGAGTTTCCCCAGTGTCCAAGACTCTCTATAGAGTCATCCCACCAAACATAAAGAGTTGTAGATGCATCTAAAAGAGTTTTTCAATAAGGGGTACATATGCCCAAGTGTCTCACCTTGTAGTGCCCCGGTGATTTTTGTAAAGAAAAAGGATGGAACTCTAAGGTTGTGTATTGACTTCAAACAAATGAACAAAGTTATTGTAAAGAAGAAGTACCCTCTGCCAAGTATTGATGATATTTTTTATCAACTAAAAGGAGCAAGGATATTTTCCAAGATTGACTTGAGGTTAGGTTACCATCAGGTGAGAATCAGAGAAGAAGATACCAGTAACACAACCTCCTAGAAAAGGTATGGCCAGTATGAGTTTGTATTGGTACCACTTGGGTTGAAAAATATGCCATGTACTTTTATGTGTTTGATGAAAGGAGTGTTTAAACATTACCTAGACAAATTTGTTATTGTCTTCTTGGATGATATTTTTATCTACTCCAATATAGAGAAAGAGCAAGAGAATCATTTGAGGTTGGTGATAAAGGTGTTGAGACAACACCCATTATATGCCAAGTTGAAAAAGTGCACTTTTTATCAGAGACAAATCCACTATTAGGGTCACATTGTCTCATAGGAGGGCATAGCAGTGGATCTCAAGAATATTGATACAATGAAAGGATGGCCTAGACCAAAGAAAATTTTAGAAGTAAGATAATTTATGACTCACATAGATGATTTTAGAGGATAAATTTCGCCAATGAGCTAATTTTCCATGGCTTTTACCAAAAAAATGATTCGCCAATTTCCATTTTTTATAAAAACGATTCACCAAAACTCCATAGAATAAAATTGTTTTACCTTAAAATTCGCCAAACTTTTATAGAAAGTATATAAAATCCTTAGAAATTTGAATATTTTTACGAAATTATCGCCAAACATTTTACATTTTGTGTATTAAGGACTAGTAAGATTATCCTGTATTTCTGCATTTTAATATAAATTTCCATCCTTAAAATCATCCATGTTTATGGGTCTAGCTAGTTACTATAGGAGATTCATTAAAGGTTTCTCCAAGATTTTTCATCCAATCACTTCACTACAAAAGAAAGGAATAAAATTTGAATTGACTAAAAAGTGTGAAGAGAATTTATGGCACTTAAAAGATTTATTAACCAGTGCACCTATTTTAAATATTGCATATCCAAATGATGACTTTTTTGTGTGCACAGATGCATGTAAAGAAGGAATCGGTGGATTCCTTACCCAAAATGGGCATGTCATTTGCTATGAATCTAGAAAACTTAAAGACAATGAAAGAAATTATGCTACCCATGACTTGGAGCTTGCAACTATTGTTCATGCATTAAAAATGTGGAGGAATTATCTCATGGGTAGAAAATTCAAGTTGAGGATAGACCATAGTGATCTAAAAATACGTGTTTGAGGAGTTAACACTAAAGGTAAAACAAACTAGATGGATGGAATTTCTTAGTGAATATGACTTTGACATCAAGAACAAAAAAGGAAAAGAGAACAAAATGGTTGATGCACTCAATAGGAGGGTGCATGAAATGCATGCTACAACCATTAGTATGTGTATCTCAAATTTTAAAAGAAAAAATTTGGAAGTTGTAGCATCATACCAAAATTATGTGCAAGTTAAAGAAGGTTTACAGTGGGGTAATGTACAGTTGAAATTTATGGACTATAGGATGGAACAATTTTGTACATGAACAAAATTGTTGTGCTAGCAACAAACCCTCCTCATTTTTTCTACTATTCCTTTCAAGTTGAAATATCATGGGGCCCCTCCTTCTTTTGTTCAACTTTTCATGGTCTATTTTTCCTAATTTTGGTTATTTTGTCTTGCAAGTTTTCCTAAGCGCACCAGTTCTAGATTTGCATTATCCCTGAACTAAAAAATCCTCCAAAACGATTTGATTCTAAAATATTCATCTCTCGTCGATACACGCTTTATCATTGGCATAAATCCTTATTGGAGATTGTTGTTCTAGAGTCTATACTTAAGGCTATAAAGTATAGAGTCTAGGCATCCGAAAAGAGGGTAAATGATAAACGAGGAAGAAAACAACTTTTAGGAAAAGAAGCTAAGGCTGATTTCTGAGTTGTCTATGTCTAGCTTCCAATTGTTATTGAATGCTTATGTATTGTTCAATGGCTACCCATGAATTTTCGAGTTCAACCCGGGTGGTGCCAATTTTCAGGATGGTGTCAAATAGGTTTAAAGCGATGTTGGTTTGATCTGTGAGACCGGGTTCGATATTGGGATGTCTTGTAGCAGACACAGTTATGGAGGAACATAAATTTAAGGGATGTTTCTTTTTAGGTTGTTGATTCTATTTTAGATTGTATGAGAAAAATTCCCAAAACTTTGAATTAATTGTATAACAAAATCAAATGTCATTTTTCGTATCTGAGTTAACCTTGAAAATCATGTATGAAACGAAAGAAAAAATAAATTTGTTGAACAATGTGAGGCATCCATCAAATAAAAATCTCACCTTGCGAGAGAAGAATAAAATAGACAGGAAAACTTTAATGAAGCATAAGATATAGAAATATAAGTAATTCACGGGTCTTGTACCTGTTGATAGTCGATACAGAGGAAAAGTTGTAAATGAATAGATGAATAAAATAGTTTATCACCACAATAGAGGTTGTACTAAATTGCAGCTAAGCATTCATCAAAGATATATAAAATAAATGATGCTAAATACGAAACAATGAAAGAAAACACATAACTCAATCTTGACGGAATATGGAGTCTTCAATTTCTCTTGTATTAATTCTGGCGAAGGAAAATTTCTCTGTTACAATCCAGCCAAAAGAAAAAATACCCCCCTTTGTTCTATTTTCAAAATGTATATTTATACAAGATTAAAATGCTTCGAATTATAATCATTCTAAATTTTTCAGTTACAAATGAAAAAATGAAGCATTTCACTTCATGGTCCCTTGTCTTCCTCCATGTGGGCAGGGCGTCTTCTTTTCTTCATTCTCTAGCTCCAAAAATAGGATGGAATAAACATTTGTTACTATTTGCCTCCAGAAGTCTGCCCTTTCCCTTGCTTAATACAAGTGACACACCTTTCTATCAACTAGGCTATCAACTTGGAAGGTTTTGTTTGGTTGTTCACCTCGAAAGTGTAACAATTATTTGCCAACTGTGGCAATCTTTTCCCTGCTTGTCGGTCTTCTATGATGATGGACCATAATTGTAAGCTTGGATTTATTAACCACTTATCCACTTGGACAATATCGACCTGACTTACCTGGGATAATTCAACTTGTTCTTTTTCCACATTTTCCTTGACATCAACAGATGTTTTGCTATGTCAATTTTTCCCAGTGTTCCAGCACTACTTTCCTTATCGAGATCTAACAAATTATTATTTGCCAAGACGAATGTTTATTCACAAGCATCTCTCATATCTTTAGCCTTTTTTTCTGTTCTCAGATATATTATGCTCCCACGCCTTCAGCAAGATGTTACCTCTGGTTTGCTCTGGAATGGACAATCTGGAACTAATGACCATTTCTTCTTTAGTTGTTGCTATAACAGCCTCCTGGAAAGAAACCCGAGACGCCTCAGCTTCTCTTTCTCTCAAGGAGATATCATTTAGAACTTGTTATATTGTCTGAAAATGATTCTGAATGGTTTCTACTTTAGCAAGTAGATCCTGTTGAGCCACTTCGAACTTCTTTCATATTTTTGTGGCTTGGGATTGGAATAATGTTATGTCTATGACCTGGCTTTCAGCAAAAATTAATTTAGCTTGCAGTTGTTTTATTAACTCCTCCTATTGATTTATATGTGTTTGGTTTATTTGTGCTGACTAATGAATCTGCTCGAGATCAGATTTTAGTTGTTCGATTTCCTGTTGATCAGCTACTTTGGCTTGCTTGAAATCTTTGTTTGCCTCATTCTTGGAATTTGCCTCTACCATTTATAATTGATCCTGCAATTTGATGATTAACAGGTTCTTTTGTTTCAACTGTCCCTTCAAGGTTCCAACTAAATATTGGTTGGTCGTTGCATAATCCCCCAATGTTCTTGCTATCTCATTGGCGAATTCTTCCTCTTCTAGGGTTTCTCCATCCGTTAAAATTTTCTATTTTTTAACTGTTGTGCCTACTCTTTGGTATGTTTCTTGCTTCACCACGACCTTCCTTTTCTTTCTAAAAAAGAATTCGTTAAGAGGTAAATCTTCTACAGAGATAGGTGTTACATCTTCTTTGACTATTATCTCTACATCGGGGTTCCCCTTTGTAAATTGTAAGGGTGTGACGGATGGAATGGGGTTGTCGATTTCCTTGTATGATTGTTTCTTGGTAGCGTCTGTGGCCAGATCGCTTGATGTAAGCAACGATATGTCACCTACCCCATTTAGGGGTATCTCTACTTGACCTTTGACATGTTTACCCAGTGTAACTATCTTTGGGTTTCCTTCTTCTTGATTGGGGATCTCGACTTCCTGATTCGAGGTCTTAGTTTCTTATGCCTTTTCCCGAGTCTCTTGTTTTCTAGGGTTTGTGTTCGTTGAACCTTTATATTATGCTTGCTATGTACCTAGAGGTTTTGAGGTTCTGCCCTGTAAAACCTTGGGGATGCAACTTCTTCAATGCTCCTAGAATTTATAGAAATCAACCATATCTTCAGGCAGTAGAGCTTGAATATGACTTAAGACTTTTGAGTAGGACCTCTCTCCTCGGAAGACTTCATCATGAGGTGAGTCTTCGTGCTCATATATTTTTAGACCACAACTCGCCATGTGATTACTCACAACCTTATCAGGGTCATGTTTCTTAAACTCAATGTCTACTAATTTCATTTCCTCCAAGGCCACGGCCTCCTCTTTGGCATGGCCGAAATCTAATAAAGAATATGTACCAATGTGAATGGGGAAGGGTGGCCATACCTTCTTCTGAACTCCTTTGAGATATTTTCTTATCCCACCAGGCATAGTTTGCCTAGAAATCTCCTGACACACTAGCTTATCTGGCAAGAATAGCAGTAGGGCATATGAGGGAACAAAGCTACCAAAAACCCTAAGATACAAAAAATCTGCTTCTATATACCAATCTACCACGCTGCTTAGGTTGGCCATGATTTTATCTAAAATCCTAGGAGGCAGATGGTCGAAGATAGAGACATGCATTGGTACCATTACCTAGTTGAAAATCTCATAGATGAATTATTTGGCTTTATCTTCTCAGAGTTTCGAGTGGTGCACATGAATAGGCTCTGCATTATTTGGAGTCCTGAGCTAGCTCATTAATGGGAAAGGTGTCATGAAGAAAATAACATCCATAATGTAAGTAGACATGAAAAATGAATATACTTTCCCACTCACCTTTTGTGCTCGATATTCTGTAATCCGACTGGCCAAACCATCTGACAACAATTTGGCCTAGTTGAAAGAGAATCCCTCAGCTACTGTGTGAATAAGTGGTACCCATGGGAGAAATAAGTGAGAGGTGTCCTCCTTCCCATACATTCTACAAACCATCATCGCTATATACATGAATTGTGGCTCTAACAATGAGATTGAATAAATTCCATTGGAATTGGATCTGAATTTCGTTGGGTGTGAACAACAGTCTTTGATCAGGTCGAATAAGCTTTTCCCAAATTGCTCACATTCTTTCTTTTTGAAACCCTCTAAGAATTTGGTGTTGTGAGTAAATCTTGGTGTGGGAGACAACTTGTACATTTCCTGCAGATGCTCTAGCATGAATTTCCCAATTGCCACCTTTTGCTCGTTGAATATCGTCCTAGTCAAGATATCTATATGGTCCAGTGCACATTTGATCATATCATAATAGGGAAAGAGTCACAGCCTTGCTGCTATATTGTGTATCTCTGACTGAGTGACAACTTTGTATTTGTTGGATAAGTCATGTTTTTCATTATCACTAGAATCGTCTGGACAATTTATCAACTCAAATTGCAAAATGTTGGAGACCTGTGTCCATGTTTTAACAGTGTTGATGCTTCTAGGCGAGGTATCAGAAATAATATATGAACCTTGACTTGAATTCTCGCCAGTTATCTTGGGAGTTTTCCATGAAGCCATGATATAGAACCTTGCAATTAGGTCTCCTGTCAAAGAAAATGAAAACAAAGGCAAAGCTTATCTCAGTAAATCGCCTTTGTGAAAACTAGAAGAAAAATTAAAATAATGACGGAAAACCTTCCATTTTGAGCACTCAAGTCTATGCGAGTCCTTGCTGACAGAGCATTTAAATCATTTAGTAGAAATATTTGGAGATAAAACAAGATCTTACTATCAATCATTTCATTAATTTTCTTATAAATGTCATAAATGTTTGATAATTCGAGACTTGGGAAGATTGCAGAAACATTTAATTCTTTGTCCATAAGTTGTACAAGTTCAAAATTATTTAAGGTTTTGATTGATCCAGTTTAATCCTTTAATTAAGTGTTATTATTTCTTAATTCCTTTTTCAGTGTTCGTAGTCTCGGATGATTTTACTCTTAGCCTTTGATCATGAACCTTGAATCTGCGATATTGCAATTTGGTTCACTAACTGTGATTAGACTTAGGTTTTTAATTAACCATGATCAATTAACAAATTTTTTGATCTCGGGTATCGGGTTACAAACATGTTGCTTCGAGGTAAAAACCACCGAGTCGCGAGATCGCGATAACAATTAACTATGGCTTAATTAAAATTATTCTTGTGATTAACCAGATTTATTTTAAGTTGATTTCGCAACTTTGCACGTCGGGAAATTGAAGGGAATTCGAGGTGTGACTTCCGAAACGTGAAAGCACATTGTATTAAAAGTGATAATCCCTGCTTAACAGTTTGATAATCGTGATTAACTTAAAACAACTTCGCTACTTTGCGTGTCGGGACATTGAGAGTTTTGATATGTATAACTGTAATATCTACGAAATCCTGAAATCCAATTTTTTTAAGGCTTATGTGTATTGCTTTGCTATTTAGAAATTAGGTGGCTCCAACCTTTTGATAAAAGGAGTACCTGAAAAAATACATGTGTTCCAGCATAGGCTCCAGCTAGGGATCTCGTCTCCTTGCGGAACAAGAAGAACAGTAGACCAAGTGCCTTTATTGGGTAAATGGAGTCATTAGTTCACTTCTGCAAAACTTGTTCAGAAAGGGTATAGAGAGAATTGGAGATTTCATCTTTATCCCCTGAAAGATTTCAAAAATCACACGCCTTCCAATCTCAACTTTAGTCCATTCTATGACTTCCTCTTCCCTAACACTGACTTTGGGTCTACTTAAGATAATCAAAACAACCTTAAGAATTTTAACAGGTTCTGTTGATTTTGCGTGCATCAAGGTGAAGTAATTTCAACATTCTCAATCAGGGAGCCATGCAAAAACTTGTGATGTAGATCAAGTTTCAAATAAAACTAATTACCAGAGTATAGTATAATTCATGTATAACAACCTTACATATATCCTAGACATTGCTTCACTGCCAGCGAGCCTGTTCAGTACCTCGATGAAGTTATCTGATTCCCTTTATTGAATTTCTTTTCACCACTTCAAGTTGTTACTTTGCATTTAAATGCCGATATGAGGGAAATCATTTTATGAATTTCCTTTCATCATCTCTTCTCGGACTAGATGGGGCCAATCAATTTTTTGAATTTCCTTTCACCATCTGTCTTCTATTTTTCTTTGACATGAAGTGGGGGCAATCAATTAGTAAAGAGTATACAAGGGGTGATATCTGTGTATAAAATTTCAACAAAGGTCTATTAACTCACTTTGATTACTCCGGATCATTTTTCCTTTGAGCTTCAAAATATCTTAGTCTGCAGGAAAACTTACGGGAGAAGTTGTTTTTTAGGGGCCTTATTTTGAGCAAGACTAATCATTAAAACTTGTTGAAATAACTAAGAGAGTTAGGATTATCCCATGCATATCTTAGTTCAGTAAGAGTCGAGGAGATATGAGGACCTCACCCCGCTTTTTTAAAGAAAATTGTTTTTTAGATTTCAGAGCTAAAGTGTAACCTCTTCTCCCTCTGTGGAGGCCATGGGAAGGCATCTGGATTCAGGGAGGAAAAAACCAAATATTTGGAAGATAGTGACAGAGAAGGTTTCAGATTTCATAAGAAGAGTCGTTATAACACAATCCTGACTCTTGGAACTTTTTTCTTTGAGGACGCTTTACTTCTTCTTCTTATTCTAATCATTTTTATCTTATCCAGTGGAACTTTTAAGAATCCACAGTAAAAATTTGTTCTTTTGATAACACATCGAGCGAATATGTTCATACTCATGAGACCTTTGTTGCACCTAAGTGACATTCATTTTAAATATAGATATTTCAAGAATTCATACCTTTAGCCTTACCATTTCGTTATCATCTTAGTAATTTATATTTTATCACATGTTTCAGGTGAATCAATTTCTCGATACATGACCATCCATTTTCTTCTTTTTGATGTTTGGGCTGTAAACCAGAATTCTATAAGAAAACAACATGAAGAGTGTCAGGGTTTTAAGATTTATGGAATTCAATGTTTTGAATATTTCATATCCCTACTTCCAGGAGATCACTAACCTGTTTTGCTTTCAATGAAAGTAAAACTTACCAAAAATCTACAAAAACAGAAAACATAAACCGGTATATACAGTGGAATTTTGGAAATCATTTATTGCATATAGTGCTTCAGATAACGCCCATTGATAGGGGAGTTGAAGATTTTACTGTCCAAATTTTCTAACAAAAACGAGTTCTTCCCTTTAGAAGCTGTGACTTTGAATGGTCCATACCAGATATGATCAATTTTTCCATGTTTTTCCGAGTCTAAACTCCTAGCATCCCATTTCAAAACCAAATCACCAGGGAGGAATTCCTTGTCTTTAGCCTTATGATTGAACAGTGCTTTCATGTTGTCTTGATATTCCTGCAGTATTTTTTCCACTTCCATTATGTTTTGTTGAACTTCGATCAACTGATTTATTCTTCTTGTGATGTGGTTCGATTCTTCTTTCTCATCCTGCCAAAGTATCATCATGGGTAGGGCCAAATTTATGGGTAACACTACGTCAGTCTCGTATACCATTTGAAATGTAGAAGTGCCAATCTATTTCTTGGTGCCTATCTAATTCTCCCACAAGGCATACTTCAAATGCACATGCCAAGATTTTTTGTTTCCGTTCAACACTTTCTTGATTATGGTAATTAAGATTTTATTTGATGATTCAGCGAGCCCATTTCCTTGGGGGTAGTATGTCGTAGAATGACCCAGTATAATATTGTATTTTTGGAAAAATTTGACCAGTGCAATACATTTGAATGCCTGAGCATTATCTGTAACTATTTTTCGGGGACAACCAAATCTAGATAATATGTTTTCTTCCAGGAAATCTATCACCATTGAATCTGTCACTTTTCTAGTCGGAATAGATTCCACCCATTTGGTGAAATAATCTATAGCGGTCAAGATCCATTTGTGTTGAGCGTTGGAATGTGGGTTAATTTCGCCTATAAAATCCAACCCCCATTGTTGAAATGGGGCTTCTATTTTAACCGAGACCAAAGGTAATGCTAGCAGTTTCTGCTTGCCTGTGAACAATTGGCAAGAGTTACAGGCACTAACTTTGGCGTTGACATCTAAGAATAGTTTAGGTCAGTAATATCCTACCCTTAGGATTTTATAAGTCATTTCTCTCCATGCGTGATGTCCTCCACAAACTCCTTTGTTAAATTTGTTTACGACCTTTTCTGTTTTTGATTCTACTAAAAAAACCAGTAGAAAACCTAGAGGGTCTTTCCAATACAATTGGCTTTCGGATATATAGTACTTTACCACATGAAATTTCAGTGTCCTGGCCTTAGATGGAGACAAATCACTTGGGCACTTCAGGGTCAGAAGGTAAGATACTATGTCTTTATACCAACCCAATGAGGCAAACTTCTCTTTGATTCTAGTTGCATCTATTTGGTCATCGAATTCATCTATGTCCACACATCCTTCGTATTCTTGCAGGCCATTTATTCCGAGGGCTCTGAAATTTGATTTGGCTAAGAGCTTAGCCAAACCCTGTCCTTTTACGAGCTTCATCGGTTTCACCTCTACGTCAAATTCTTGAATTTTAGCAAGCCACCAACCCCTCTTCCCATCACTGTCGGGTTGAACCAATATATCTTTTACAAAACCGGTGGGCACATATGCAATTACCTTGGAGTGTAACACATAGTTTCTGAAAGTCTTTAGTGACTTCACCATAGCATATGCCTTCTTTTCCATTATATCATATTTCAATTATGCGTCTCTAAGACTTTTACTGAAGAATGTTATTGGTTGCTCGAAACCCTCTTCATTCTTCTAAAGGAGTATTGTCGTAATTGTGTGTTCGGAGGCAAATCAGAAAATCTGAAACTCTTTTAGATAATCAGGGTTGGCCAACACAGGCGCTTTGCCTATAACTTTCTTGATACGTGCAAACAACGCTTTATCTTCGGTCGTCCATTTGACTTCGTTGTTCTTCTTCAGCATATCTGTGATCAATTTCACGATTTCAACAAAGTTCGGGATAAATCTTCTCAAAAAAATTATTTTTCCTAAAAATGATTGAATTTCCTTTACATTTCTAGGAATATTTATAGTGTCTATGGCTTCGACCCTTTTAGGATTGATTTTAATTCTGTCTCGAGAAACAATATGGCACAAGAGTTTACCTTCTTACATCGCAAAGTGATATTTCTTGGGATTTAAAGACAAACCAAATTTGCGACATTTCCCAAATGTTTGCTTGATATGTATCATATGATCTTCATCAGATTTGGAAAAAACGGTCAGATCATCAAGATAAATAACCACAAATTTATCTCTTTCACCAACAAAGGTGATATCCATAGCACATTGGAAGGTAGAACATGCATTCATTAAACCAAAAGACATTTTTTCATACATAAATGTGCCCCAAGGGGTGGTGAAGGTTGTTTTTTCTTTATCGTGATCATTGACAGCAATCTGATTGTAACCAGAAAACCCTTTGATCATTGACATTCTATTTTCCCCAACCACCTTTTCCAGAACATGATCCATTTTGGGTAGCGTATAATTGTCTTTGAGAGAGGATTTATTTAGATTTCTAAAATCTACACACAGTATGATCTCTCCACTCTTCTTCCTAACCAGGACCAGGTTAGCTACCCAGTCAGAGTATCTCAGTGGTACAATTATTTTTGCGTCCAAAAGCTTTTTAACTTCCTTTTTGATCACGGGCAATAAAATGGGATTGATTTGCCTGAGTTTCTGTCTGAAGGGTTTAACACTGGGCTTTAAAGGTATCTTGTGTTTGATCACAGTGGTGTCATAAGTTCTTAGCTCATCATAAGACCAAGTGAACACATCCTTATACTGCTCAAGTAAATCTGCATACTTACCTTTCATCTCAGGAGGAAGATACTTTGATATTTTTACTATTCTAGGCTCCTCTTTGGTCTCGATGTCGCAATATTCAACTTCTTCTAGTTGAGGTTGCAAAGTGTATTTTAAGGGCATGTCATTTTGGTCAAACAATCTTTCTAGAGGGATTAGTCCTTTAGGGATATGATTTTTTTTTAATACTAACATGCGGTGATTCACGATCTTTTCTTGGAACTCCTGAGGATCTTACCCCTCTTACATAATCCATGAATGGTCATTTTGGTTTTCCTGGTCAATGTGAGTTTCAGCGAAATCATCCACCATTTCAAGGAATTTTCTGATCTATTTGTCATCTTCGAACACCTGCCAGTGTTGTATATTGTTCGGTATGGAGGGTCTGTGCCTCACCTCTATGTGATAATTTAGTTTGAAAGTTGTAGGGGGTGAAAAAGTTGAGGCTGCTTTGGCTAATGAATCAGCTCATATATTTTCTGTACGGGGAATGTAATGAACCTTAACCGATGAGAATAAATTTTCCATCAAATCCCAGGCACAGTTCCTATAAGATCTCAATCTCGACTGTTTGGCCTAATATTTCTGATTCACTTGCTTCATAATTAATTCCACATCTCCATAGACTTGCAATTTCTTTATGTTGAGTTTCTTGGCAGCTTCCAACCCCAAGACTAGGGCTTCAAACTCACATACATTGTTTGTGTAATCTATGTCCCACTGTAGTCTGTAAGAAAAGGGGATAACAAATTCATTTTCAGGTGCTACAAAAAGTACTCTTACGCCCGCTCCTTCACATGACGAGGCACCATCAAAAAACATTTTCCAAATTCCAACGCTATATAAATTTTCATCTATCTTTTTTGATTTATTTTCCTCTATATAATTTTCTTATGTACCACTATTTACACCATGATCAAAAGATAAAATACAATTTCCTAGGTCTTGATTAGTGACATAAACAGGGTAATTATTGGGATTTTGTGGATCACTTACTGTATATGCAAACCGTGTTTCCCTATATAACCAAGTGAACTATCTGCCAAAAACAGGAATCGTGGTGTAGGTCATGTCTATATAAAGAGATCCCCCAAGCTTGGCTCCCCAAGACCTAGATAATAGAAAACCATACTTCAGAGGTATATCAGTGATAACTACATCCATTAGAACACTTTTTACCGGAACTTGTGCAAGAGTTATCACTAAATCTTTGATCATGCCCATACACTTAACTCTCCTTGAATCGAAAGAATACAGATCCCCATATGGCCTGGCGATTTCGAGGCCTAGTCTATCCATAATAGACTTTGGCATCATGTTATGTGAGGCTCCAGAATCCATCATGCAATTATGCAGTAGACGATCATGCACATTTAGTGTAATGTAGAAGGGGGCGACAGTATCTCTGGCACCTTCAAAATGTGAACCAAAAGTTATATTAGGCTTATCATCTTCCAAATTTATCACGTCAGACTAACTCTCTAAATCCAAAAATTTTATTATTTTGGTTATTCGCTTTCGGTACGCATGATTCTTTGCCAATTCGACTAGGGGTATTGGTATCTTGATATTATTTATCTTTATTTCTAGGTTGAAGCCTCCCATGAGTTTATCTGTTTCTTTGATTGAAGCTTTAGTCTCATTCCTTTCTAACTTATTTGTTTGCATTTCTTTATTTTCAGTTATTTTTGTTTCTGACGTGTGTGTTACAGCTACCTTAGTTTTCCCAGCCTAGATCTCAGCCTCCTTTATTTTGGTATTTTGTATCTCGATGTCTTTGGGAGCGGGCTCATATGTTTCGCCTCTTGGCATGATTTTCTTTGGCTGGGTAGTCGATATAGATTTGTTTTTAGGCCTTAGATTGTACTTATGTTGGAGCTCGGTCATTATAGTATCGTCTATTCCGTGATATGCAGAATCATCTGTATTATTTATGTTTCTATCTTTATTTGACAACTTTTCTGTGTTCAGAGACCTCTCATAATATTCCTTAGTCAAATGTGGTTGTAGACAATCGTCACCCAAATTATTCACATCTTCTTCTAGATCCTCAAGTTCTTGCATATCATTCCCTCCTATGAATTTTTCATTTTCTAAAGGAGTTTGCACTTTTTGATCTTCAGTTTTAATCTGTCTTTGTTGTATCTGAGGATTTGTGTTTCTTCTGAAATCTCTCTTAACCAATTGATCTGTTTTGGATTGATCTAGCTCCATCCTTGAAATTTTATTTGGTATCTCTTTTATTATCCTATCCATATCATCCATTTTGTCATCTGAGGACCTCCCAGATCCTGAGGGTCCCGCTTGTTCTCTAAAACGTCTAGTCTCTCTGTTTCCCATTTCTATTTTTGTTTTTAATTTTCTAGAAACCATCATGTTTGATTCAATCTCTATGGCATCATCTTGCATTTGGTTTAGGTCGGACCCTCTTCTTTCTCTTAATAATAATGTGAAATCAGGTTAGAAGGCTCCTGCAAAGGTTACCTTGGTTGCAGGCTGGGATGGTTTAACTTCGACTAGGATTTTATTATATAATTTGTTAAACCTTTGTATGAATTCGATAACAGTTTCTGAACTTTTCTTTCTTAAAGCCCCAAAAATGGTTAAATAGTATAAGTGATCTTTTCTTTCGCCCAATTGTCTGAGAAAAGAGCTTTCTAGAGAATCGTAAGATAATATCGAACCTGCAGGCAGACTTCGAAACCAGGTTCTCACCTGTCCCTTGAAAGTTTGTACAAACAACCATGAATACATGTCTTCATGTTTGAGACCTAGGATATATACGAATTGATCAAAGAAATTTTTATGCTCGGACACGGTTAGGTCTCCTTCCCCTGTAAACTTAGGTAGGCTTTTCATGTAGTTTTTGGGTAGATCATGAATAGGTACTGGGAGGAATAGAGGATTGTATCTGGAAACTACTTTAGCGAAAATACTAGGGGGTGGGGGTGGCCCTTGGCCCCCCACTCCTCCTCCTACAACAACCCCACCTCCTCCTCCTCCACCAGCCGTCATAGATATTCTAGGAGAGGAAACTGGCACATTGTACAAAGGGTTTTGGAAGATGTATAGTGAATATTTAGCTTCCTTGGGAGACAAGAAAACTGAAAAAGGGAGGAATGCGATACGGGAGCTAGGATCCTCTGATTTGCAAGAGACGTAAATGGGAGAACCCGCAGGCATGGAATCTGATTATATGGTATACTCTTCAAGACTATGTGAGGTCAAGAAACATAACTGAAGATTTGTTGGCATATCAATCGACACAAGCTTTATTGAGGGATTCTCACTTTCAATTACGAAGGAGGTAGTCGAATGAGTTTCAGATTTAATTTTCGAGAAATCTAAATTTGGTTTCAGGGTTTCGACCTCAACTATCTTGGTGGACGTTTATCTGAAAAGGGTTTTGGTGGGAGATTCTTGAGAAGTTACAGTTTCAAGTGGAATATTAGCCTTAGGTTCCATGTGCCTAAGTTGGTAGACCGTAGCAGTTGTCTTAAGGGAACCTCTTGTTTTTAGTATTTTTTTGGGATCGAAAACATGCATGGTTTGTTTACCATCTGGGTTTTGTCTAGTGTTCCTTCGACCAGATGCCAGCTTACTTAAACGTGGATTCGCCAAGTGAATAATAAAAACTTATCCTTTAGAGGGTGTCCACTCTTTGTTCACTATCAAAGAGTAGAAACCTGCAAATGTCGTTCTCCCAGGGAAAATCATTTCATGTCTCTATCCCTGACAACGATGCCAAAAATATGTTGTTCCAGAGTCTGTACTTAAGGCTATAAATTATAGAGTATAGACATCCGAAAAGAGGGTAAATGATAAACGAGGATAAAAACAACTTTTAGGAAAAGAATCTAAGGTTGATTTATGAGTTGTCTATGTTTAGCTTCCAATTGTTCCTGAATGCTTATATCTCGTTCAATGTCTACCCATGAACATTCAAGTTCGACCCGAGTGGTGCCAGTTTTCAGGATGGTGTCAAACAGGTTTAAAGCGATGTTGGTTTGATCTGTGAGACCGGGTTTGATATTGGGTTGTCTTGTAGCAAGCACAGTCATGGAGGAACATAAATTTAAGGGATGTTTCTTTTTAGGTTGTTGATTCTATTTTAGATTGTATGAGAAAAATTCCCAAAATTTGAATTAATTGTATAACAAAATCAAAGGTCATTTTCCGTATCGGAGTTAACCTTGAAAATCATGTATGAAACAAAAGAAAACATAAAGTTGTTGAACAATGTGAGGCATCCATCAAAGAAAAATCTCACCTCGCGACAGGAGAAGAAAATAGACAGGAAAACTTTAATGAAGCATAAGATATAGAAATATAAGTAATTCATAGGTCTTGTACCTACTGATAGTCGATACAGAGGAAAATATGTAAATGATTAGATGACTAAAACAGTTGATCACCATAGTAGAGGTTGTACTAAATTTCAGCTAAGCATTCATCAAAGATATATAAAATAAATGATGCTAAATATGAAATAACAAAGGAAAACACATAACTCAGTCTTGATGGAATATGGAATCTTCAATTGCTCTCGTATTAATTCAAGCAAAGGAAAATTTCTCTGTTGCAATCTGGCCAAAAGAAAAAATCCTCCCCTTTGTTCTATTTTCAAAATGTATATTTATACAAGATTAAAACGCTTTGAATTCTAATCATTCTAAAAGTTTCGGTTACAAATGAAAAAATGAAGCGTTTCACTTCCTGGTCCCTTATCTTCCTCCATGCGGGCAGGGCATCTTCTTTTCTTCGTTCTCTAGCTCCAAAAATAGGATGGAATAAACATTTGTTACGATTTGCCTCCAGAAGTCTGCCCTTTCCCTTGATTAATACAAGTGGCACACCTTTCTATTAACTGGGCTATCAACTTGGAAGGTTCTGTTTGATTGTTCGCCTTGAAAGTGTAACAATTCTTTGCCAACTGTGGCAATATTTTCAATACTTGTCGGTATTCTGTAATGATGGACCATAATTGTAAGCTTGGATTTATTAACCACTTATCCACTTGGACAATATCGACCTGACTTACGTGGGATAATTCAACTTGTTCTTTTTTCACATTGTCCTTGATGTCAAGCATATGTTTGTCTATGTCAATTTTTCCCAGTGTTCCAGCACTAATTTCCTTAAAGATATCTAACAAATTTTTATTTATCAAGCCGAATGTTTCTTCACAAGCATCTCTCATCTCTTTATCCTTTTTTTTGTTCTCGGATATATTATGCTCCCACACCTTCAGCAAGATGTTACCTCTGGTTTGCTCTAGAATGGACAATCTGGAACTAATGACCATTTCTTCTTTAGTTGTTTCTATAACAACCTCCTGGAAAGCAACCCAAGCCACCTCATATTCTCTTTCTCTCAAGGAGATATCCTTTAGCGTCTGTTCTAATGTATGAAAATGATTCTGAATGGTTTCTACTTTAGCAAGTAGAACTTGTTGAGCCACTTCTACCTTCTTTCATATTTCTGTGGCTTGGAATTGGAATACTGTTATGTCTATGACCTGGCTTTCAGCAGAAATTAATTTAGCTTGCAGCTGTTTTATTAACTCCTCCTATTGATTTACATGTGTTTGGCTTATTTGTACCGACCAATGCATCTGCTCGATATCAGATTTGAGTTGTTTGATTTGTTGTTGATCAGTTAGTTTGGCTTGCTCCAAATCTTTGTCTGCCTCATTCTTGGCATTCACCTCTATTGTTGTTAATTGAGCAAGCAATTTGTCAATTAACGGGTTCTTTTGTTTCAACCATCCCTTCAAGGTTCCAACTGAATATTGGTTGGCCATTGCATAAGCCCCCAGTATTCTTTCTATCTCATCGGCGAATTCTTCCTCTTCCAGGACTTCTCCATCTGTTAAAATTTAGTATGTTTTAACTGTTGCGCCCACTCTTTGGTATGTTTCTTGCTTTACCATGACCTTCCTTTTCTTGCTAAAAAATAAGTCGTCAGGAGGAAATTCTTCTACAGAGATAGTTGTTAGATCTTCTTTGACTATTATCTCTGCATCGGGGTTACCCTTTGTAAATTGTAAGGGTGTGACGGATGTAATGGCGTTGTCGATTTCCTGGTATGATTGTTTCATGGTAGCATCTGTGGCTGGCTTTCTTGATGTAAACAATGGTATGTCACCTACCCCGTTTAGGGGTATCTCTGCTTGACCTTTGACCTGTTTACCCGGTGCAACTATCTCTAGGTTTCCTTCTTCTTGATTGGGGATCTCGGCTTCCTGATTCGAGGTCTCAGATTCTTCTGCCTTTTCCTGAGTCTCTTGTTTTCTAGGGTTTGTGTCTCTTGAACCTTTATCTTCTGCTTGATGTGTACCTGGAGGTTTTGAGGTTTTTCCCTGTAAAACCTTGGGGAGGCAACTTCTCCGATGCTCTTGGAATTTATAGAAATCGACCATATCTTCGGGCAGTAGAGCTTGAATCCGAATTAAGACTTCTAAGTAGGACCTCTCTCCTTGGAAGACTTCAACATGAGGTGAGTCTTTGTGCTTATACCCTTTTAGACCACAACTTTCCATGTGATTACTTACAACCTTATTAGGGTCGTGTTTCTTAAACACAATGTCTACTAATTTCATTTCCTCCAAGGTCACAGCCTCCGCTTTGGAATGGCCAAAATATAATAAAGAATATGTACCAATGTGAATGGGGAAGGGTGGCCATACCTTCTTCTGAAATCCTTTGAGTTATTTTCTTATCCCACTAAGCACAGTTTGCCTAGTGATATTGTGACACACTAGCTTATCTGGCAAGAATAGCGGTAGGGCATATGGGGGAACAGAGCTGCCAAAAACCCTAAGATACAAAAACTCTGCTTCTATATACCAATCTTCCACGCTACTTAGGTTGGCCATGATTTTATCTGAAATCCTGGGGGGCAGATGGCCAAAGATAGAGACATGCATTGGTACCATTACCCAATTGAAAATCTCATAGGCGAATTCTTTGGCTTTATCTTCCCAGAGTTTTGAGTGGTACACATGAATAGGCTCTGCATTATTTGGAGTCCAACGCTAGCTCATTAATGAGAAAGGTGTCATGAAGCAAATAGCATCCATAATGTAAGCAGACATGAAAAATGAAGATACTTTCCCACTCGCCTTTTGTGCTCGATATTCTGTAATCCGACTGGCCAGACTATCTGACAACAATTTGGCCCAGTCGAAAGAGAATCCCTCAGATACTTTGTGAATAAGTGGTACCCATGGGAGGAATAAGTGGTACCCATGGGAGAAAGAAGTGAGCAGTGTCCTCCTTCCCATACAGTCTACAAAACATCATCGCTATATACATGAATTGTGGCTCTAATGATGAGATTGAATAAATTCCATTGGAATCAGCTTTAAATTTCATTGGGTGTGAACACCAGTCTTTGATCAGGTTGGATAAGCTTTTCCCAAATTTCTCACATTCTTTCTTTTTGAAACCCTCTAAGAATTCGTCGTTGTCAGTAAATCTTGGTGTGTGAGACAACTTGTACATTGCCTGCAGATGCTATGGCCTGAATGTCCCAATTGCCACCTTATGCTCATTGAATATCGTCCTAGTCGGGATATCTACATGGTCCATCGCCCATTTGATCATATCATAGTAGGGAAAGAGCCATGACCTTGCTTCTATCTTGTGTACCTGTGACTGAGCGAAAACTTTATATTTTTTGGATAAGTCATCTTTTTCATTATTGTTGGAATCGTCTGGACAATTTATCAGCTCGAATTTCAAAATGTTGGAGACCTGTGTCCATGTTTTGACAGTGTTGATGCTTTTAGGCGAGGTATCATAAATAATATATGAACCTTGGCCTAAATTCTTGCCAATTATCTTGGGCGTTTTCTGTGGAGTCATGATATAGAACCTTGTGATTAGGTCTCCTGTCACGGAAAATGAAAACACAGACAAAGGTTATCTCGGTAAACCAACTCTGTGAAAACTAGAAGAAAATTTAAAATAATGACGGAAAACCTTCCGTTTTGAGCACTCAAGTTTGTGCGAGTCCTTGCTGACAGAGTGTTTAAATCATTTAATAGAAATATTTGGAGATAAAATAGGATCTTACTATCAATCATTTCATTAATTTTCTTATAAATGTCAAAAATGTTTGATAATTTGAGACTTGGGAAGATCACGGAAACATTTAATTCTTTGTCCGTAAGTTGTACGGGTTAAAAATTATTTAAGGTATTGATTGATCCAGTTTAATCCTTTAATTAAGTGTGATTAGTCCTTAATCCCTTTTTTGGCATTCGCAGTCTCGGATGATTTTACTCTTAGCCTTTGATCATGAACCTTGAATCTGCGATATTGCGATTTGGTTAACTAACTGTGATTAGACTTAGGTTTTTAATTAACCATGATCAATTAACAAATTTTACGACCTCGGGTATCGGGTTGCAAACATGTTGCTTCGAGGTAAAAACCATCGAGTTGCGATATCGCGATAACGATTAACTATGGCTTAATTAACATTATTCTTGTGATTAACCAGATTTATTTTAAGTTGATTTCACAACTTCGCACATCAGGAAATCGAAGGGTGTTCGAGGTGTGACTCTTGAAACACGAAATAACATTGTATTAAAAGTGGTAATCACCGCTTAACAGTTTGATAATCGTGATTAACTTAAAACAACTTCGCTACTTTGCGTGTCAGGACATTGAGAGTTTTGATATGTATAACCGTAATATCTACGAAATCATGAAATCCAATTTTTTTAAGGCTTATGTGTATCGCTTTTCTATTTAGAAAGTAGGCGGATCCAACCTTTTGATAAAAGGAGTACTTGAAAAAATACATGTGTTCTAACAGAGCAGATACACCCTTTATCATTGGCATAAATATTATTTGGCATCAATAGACCCTTTATCACTAGCAGAAATATTTCCTGGCACTCATACATCCTTCATCACCCAAAATAACATATCTTGGTGTTGATACAATGACGCAGCTGCACCCGCAAGTACGTCCGCTCATAGGATCTTCTCTTCCCTTGACCCGAAGAACACTAACCGGTCTTTTTATTTCCCTATCGGAAATTCTTCACCCACAGAAATTTTCGTGCGATCCCCTCTCTGCACTCGAAGGATCGGACTTCGCGACTTCACGAGGTCAGTGGTCGAAATTCGCACTCTCGGATCCCCGAGACCCGATACGAATCGATGTTGACCCTTCCTTTACTCTGTCGGGACTTCTCCTATTATGAGTTCGGCATTCGTGGTGTCGAGCAACTCGATTCTCCGACTCTCGAGTCCCGATGCGTCGAAAGTCCGACACACATGTGAATGGACTATTCAATCGCCACTTCACTCCATCAACACTTCGGAGTTCACGGTATCACGAATCCTAATGCAGTGAATTCAGGACTTCTCACTGTGAAACCCCAAAATAGTATGCCACCTGTCTATGTCACCAACTCTTGTGGTCCCACACTATTCCTTTTAGCTGTCGGGATATCGTGTATCGCGATTTCACAATTCCCGTTGCAATCTTTTGGAGTTTCAACCTAAGAAACCCCGATACCTGATATACATGTGGACCCGGTGGCCCTTTTGACTCGGATCAACGGCTCTGCCCTCCTGAGCTTTTAGCCTTTAGAGAAATATGACATCGTATCTCCCTTGCACCTTCGCAAGATCTAACGGCCCACAGAATTTCGTGAATTCTCCTCGGAGAATACTGACCGTCCTTCCCTCCTTATAAAATCTACGAAACGATTAAGTGTTCCTCCATGGAACTCATCCCCCTGCGCACAAACTTGCGATGCTTCTTTGCCGACCTTCAAGGCATAACTTCTCTGTGTTGTCCTTCAATGAATTTGAAGGCCTATCCCTCCTGATCTTTCCCACGACCTTCAAGTCCTTCAGGAAAATCTTGTACGCACTCCTTGCGGCAACCTTCAACCATGTCTAAGTGTTGAAGTCTTTCGACTCTACGCACTCCTTGCAGCAGCAGTCTTCAATTCCTCTGCTCAGAATCGCAACTCTGAGTCTCAACTCAGCCTACGCACTCCTTGCACGGATCCTATGCTCAACTCCACTTTTGGGGACTTAGAACAAAAGCTATCTCTATCTGAACCTTCTGTCAACGCACTCCTTGCGGACACTTCAACTGCACTCCTTGCAGGAATTCTCTGGCTCAAAATAGAGAAACAATGGAAACTAATTCCTCCTTCCTCTCAGACTTCAATTCAAACATGAAATCATATACATGACACATCAGCAAGTGTGTAACAGGAAGCAAACATTCATGAGCATAACATTCAAAGATGCATACACAGAGAATATGAACACCATGAGTCTGAATCAATTTCCTTCTATTAATTCAAGATCTGTACATGGAGTCTACTACACAGCTCTCTCTGCTTCTCTCTATGCTCTTCAGAATAATAAATATGTTGTTGCTAATGTTACAATGATACAATGAGGGTGTCTATATCCGTTTTCCCTCCAACTCCTAAAACTGTCTAATCTAGAATTAAATTCTATCTACCTGCATTAACTACTTTAAA
>ML780874.1:48085-116595 GCA_009831015.1 Picea engelmannii | reverse complement strand
GTGTTGCAAAATATTGGTACTATGGCATACAAATTGGAGTTGTCTGCATCTTCACGAGTACACCCAGTTTTCCATGTTTCATGCTTAAAGAAGGTTATAGGTGACAAGATCCCAGTTCAAACTATATTTCCAGAACTTGACGAGGAAGGTAAAATCGTATTGGAGCCTGAAGCCATCACTGACACAAGAATTCACCAACTGAGGAATAGATCCATTTTAGAGTATCTCATTAAATGGAGGAAACTATCGGCTGAAGATTCCACTTGGGAAGATGAGTCTTTTATACAGAAGCATTCAGAGTTACTCAAGCGTTGCGGACAACACTTGTCTCAAGGGGAGGGGCATGTTAAGCCCTAATATTGGCTCATTACCCCTTAATTGGGGCATATTAGATTAGTAATGTTATTTTATTTATGTCATCTTTAGGCCATTAGTTGTAATTATACCTCCTAATCTCCTATATATACCAAGGAGACATTTTCATTTTGAATCATCTGGTACTTGAACATTTTAATTGGGGTAAAAGGAGGTTGCCCCCTCGAAGAGGCTTATTATCTGAAATTCTCTCTTTTTCAAGGCATTGAGTACTTTTTCTAAGGATTTTCTATGCTATATTGATATTTGGTTCTTAATAATACTCACTTGAAATGTGACTAATACTCTTTTAGGGCTCCAACTAGTGCCATGGAATACCTCACATGTTGTAGACAAAGTTTCATATGTATTGTGTTTGCTAGGACCTGAAACTTAATGAGGAAAAGAAGAACTCACTACCTAATTTTAAAATCCCCGCTTCAATTCTGGGTCACCATGTTGATTCTACTAGGGGTTCATAGATAAGAAACTCTTCAAAGATACACTCTATCTCACTTTAAATTTACAATTGTTTAATGTGAATTCTCCAAAATCTGTAGATGACTTCTATCCTATGTTTCTCTTAATTAAACAAATCATATTTGAACTTATCAAATCAAAGAAATGAATATTTATGAACATGAAACAATAATACATATAGTTGGAAAAGGAACAGTGGAAGCAATAAATGAATAACACACCTGCACATTGATTTTCCCCTTCAAATAATCTTATCATTCCAATGATTAAAGATTACAAGGTACCTCCATAGTGTGATGTTACTTAGAAAATGTATGGTAAACAAAACACTATAGAACATAGAAGTATAACCCTCTAAAATAGAAGTATGGCTCTGTTGAAGAAAGAATGTAGTAGTTATTATTGTACGAATGTATGGCGCTGCTACTATATGGATTCACTCTTGTTATTTGCACATTGTATCTACACTTTCTCCTCTCAGGTGCACTCTCCTTCTTCTCTTGGTCTTCGCCTCTCTCAATTGTTCCCATGTTTGTTTCAAATTCTCCCATCTTGTCCTATTTATGATTTAAGAGAGATAACTAATCTCCTCAATACTAGCAACTAATCTCCTTAATCCTAGAAACCACCTTATCTCAACAATGAGGTGTACAGGTAAGATTAGAACAATTCTAACTCACTAATATTCTATAATATTTCATTTAGATTTCTAAGACCAAGAGAACATGGGAAATTTGACATTCACTTGTATTTATTTAAGTGAAATTACAAGATGGTATTATTTCCCACTTTTCCTAAGTCGTCACTAAGAAGTCGTCTCAAACTACTTCTCATGCATTTACACGTAACCTATGAAAGAAGATCCTACTTGAGCTACATTTCTCAACACTCCATCTTAGAGAAGAAGGAATTCTGCACCAATCCAAGTATGTCTATGAATGCTTCAAACTTCCCTTTTGCTAAGGGATTGGTTAGAATATTAGCTACCTTCTAATCGGTGGGAATATATTGGAGCTTCATTGCTCCCTTTTTAATATTATCTCTAATGAAGTGATATTTTATCTCTATGTTCTTGGACTTGTCATGAAACACTGGATTCTCATAGAGATTGATACAACTCTAATTATCACAGTAAATCAACATAGGATCCAACTCCTGATCAAATAAACCTACAAGAAACTTGTGAAGCCAAATGGCCTCACAACTCATTGTACTAGTTGCCATATACTTTGCATCTATTGAGCTAAGTGCATAGGGGTAGACCCAAGGTTCAACGCTACAACAACGCACCAACAAAGCCCTAACTACCGGCCCTTTTGGCAACACCTGTGAAGCATATGAAGTCTCACCTGAGGTAGAGGCAGGGGTGGTTGCAAGACTCGGGTGTTTGCTACCTTAGCTAGGACATAGATTTGTGATTCTAATACTTAATAAAGCACTCAGCACCATCAGTCCTCAATATCCAAGCAATATACACTTCACTAATAGAATAGAGCTTCGTAGTACTCACACAAATATACTGTATTCAAGCACTTAGCATAGGAAAATAGATCAGATTGAGTAGATCAGGCACTACATATAACCATATATATTAGATCTAACATTCTCACATCTAATAAGCACAAAGCACAAGTAGATTTATCTAAATACATCCAAGCACTTAGCATATAACATGTAAATCACATAAGACAAAGCAAAAAGCATCATAACACATGATTTACATGGTTTACCCCCACCTTGGGGCTACGTCCACCAACTCTTCTTCTTTATAGACTTCAATCAATCGGTTAAGAGAACAGGGCCTCAAAACCATTACTCCGCATAGGACAAAAGATCTGTGCAGCTCGCTAGATCCTTCTTCCTTGCATTACAGCACAAACCCTTCTACAGTCTCGCACAAGGAATTGCACTCAACTCTGCAAGTCTTACACAGAATGCACAAATCCCTTACAATCCACACTAGCACTTAGCTTACCGGCCTAGTAGTTCTCTTTCTACATTGTATAGCCTTTTATTTATACTTTACAAAATAGGCCTAAACATGGGTAAAACCCATGGGCCAACATCCCAATCCCATTACATTATCCCCAAAAAACCAAAAAGGACCCAAAAGTGGGCCGAGATCCCTTGATCTCTGCTTCATCTTGCACTCCTCCTTCGACAGGTTGTCGAAGTCCCAACATAGGTCAATATGAACACAAATCTCCCAAAACTTGGTCAAGGGCCAACAGGCCCTCAACACTCACCTTTGACTCATCTCGAGTCACTCTGGTCTGACCAGTTATGCTTCGAAGGCCTTGATCTTGGCTCGAGATGCTTCATTGTGATGTTGTGTGATGGCCTCTTGATTGGTGAACTCCTGGATCATTGCGTCATTTACTGGCCCTTCTAGGCATTGTTCTGTTGCATTAAATACTTGTTCTAGCTCTGCTCCTCGGCTTTCAACCTCTGTAAATAGTTTACCTGACTTATCTTGCACAGGTTGGATTCATTGATTAACTTCCATAACTTTGCTCTGGATCGTATGGATCTATTGTTGGGTTGTGCATTGCTCATGAGACCTCTTCATTCTATCTACAGCTGACAGATCTTTTAGCTACGCCCTTAGTGTGTCTGCATGATGCTTTGCTTCCTGGAGTTGTGACTCCAGCACCTGTAACTATGGGTTTTCGGTGAGGTTTTCATATGTTTGGGCGTTGCAGTTACTCAGCTGCTTGCACTGCAGTTACACATATGTTTTATTCTGTCAACCGCACTGCAGGCAGTTGCTTCCCTTTGGTCTCTTACATATTGAGGAGTCTCGAGCACAGTGCAGATTTCCAAGTCTGCTATGCGTTGTTGTAATTGTTGAATTATGTCTTCAATTTGTTCCACCTGTTGTGCAACTCTCTCTTCATCCTTTACTTTGACGACTATCTTAGAGCAAAGTGCTCTAGTGACCCTTTCCTTTACTTTGATTTTCTCTAAGAGCAATTGTTTCTTTTGTTTATGCAGTTGAGATGTTTCTTCATCGAACTTTACCTGGAGGGCGAGCTTCTCTCATTCTGCAGTACTGCACTTCTCTAGGAGGTCTTCTTGTGCTTGTGCTAAAGCCTAGGTGGCTTGCATTGTATCCTCATGTGCTCATCGAAGGCAAACTTCGACTATATCAGTGATTCAGTGGAGTTGAGTTGGCTCATCTCCCAATTCTAGCGTTCCCAATGGCGGAGGCGCAGTGGAAACTACGTGGCTGGGTTGTAGTGCCTGTTGCATCCCTTGGAGTTCAACCTTGATAGGATTGTATATCTCTTCTTGTAGAGCTTCTTTCTTTTCTACTATCTCCAGCGAAGCATCGTTCAATGTTGCGACGATGAAGTCCAAGTCGTCCAAGGTGAGGGTGGTCTGCATTTTAGTCATATGTGCTTTTAATTTCTTCCTTGAAGAAGGTTTCAGAGGGGAAACCTTCCTTTTCTTCGAGGGGTCCTCCTCATCTCTAGGCGGTGTAAACTCGCCTTTCTTCTGTTCAACTTCTGCACCATCTATCTCTCTACCATCTCCTCCTTGCTATGTTGATATGGAAGTGGTCTTCATGGATGCGTTGTATAAATCATGGACCTCTTCAATCTTCTTTATCTTGCTAGGTCCAGGTGTATCATGTGTTGCTTCTAGACTATCTAAGTCATACGTCTCCGCAGGGTCTGCTGGAATGAGGAGGTTCGTCGACCAGTCCTTGGTGATCTCCTCCTAGTCCTCCTTTTTTAGCTTGTAGTAAGACTACAGTTGTTCCTTATGTTCATCAGCTCGCGTTGTGATATAGATGAAACGGCAGTCCACACTAAACTTCATTAAAGGTCTGAAATGGTGGAGATTGTTCGGGGTTATACGCGGCTCATACTAGATGGTTGTCTTCAACTGGTTGTAATATGTGTGGAACACGGCATTCGAATTCCATTGCTTATTCATGTCGCTAGAGTACCATAGTGTACTGAACATTGAGGTCAAAGGTTCAAAGGGATTGATGTCTGGGAAGGTTGCACCTTCTGACATCTCCCATGCGATGAAAGTGATCAGTATAAGAAGCCAGCTGAAGTGGAATTCATATCCCTAATCTTGCGCTTCCTTGCAGTCCAGTTCCAACTAGTTCACGAGGTACCTCACCAAATTCATTTGTAGGCCCTCTACGCACTTCCCTGCGAGGTCGACTACAAATCCAATCACTTGGGTGGGTCAGTTCTTGCAAACTTTCCTATGATCAATTGATAGGAAAGGTGCACTGCACCGCTCTAGATAGAGGCTAGCTTATAACCTCGTGTTCCCTTCTCAACATCTCCATAGGTTTCTTTAATATTCTGTGCAAGAGTGCGATCCATGGATTTTCTAGGGTATAAATCCTATGGGTCAGGGCCTTGCATGCTTAGCATTGTGATCTAATTGATCAACGTTGAATCCACTGTGATAGGGTGGTTTAACCATAAATATCTGCCATGGTAGCAGGACAATAGCAGTTTGATGCATGCGTTCACTTCTTGGTTCCTTCCGAAGTGAGGAATCTTGATGACATTGAGCAGTGTGCATTGCGCGAGGTTCGTGGTCCATGATTGGGGAACGATCTTTGAGTTCTTTCCTTTGGTCTTGGTCAGATACTTATGTGGCGCAAGCATGTTATATACCTTCATGTCACCAAGGTTGAAGTCACTAAACTTCAATGATGTGATCTTATCTTGGTCTGCGCGTATCCCTTTCGGGAGGTACGCAGTGACCAAAGCGTACTCAAACTCTCTGGGCACACTATCTCGATTGATTGCGCCGCTCAGGGGTGGTAGATAGGCAGGTAAAATACTCGGAATCATCTTGGCATTTGCGAGATCGTATCTGTGCTTAGTTTGTTTTTCATTTGTTGTCTACGATGGTCCGGCTCAAGCAGTGGACAGAGATGCTTGCTCGGCTCTTGTAGATGAAGCCTGGATACCTTCAGACATCGACATGACTCTCTCAGTCATCAAGTCGAGGAGTAATTCTATTACTGATTCTTCAATTGCAGTGATCTCGTCGGACATCCGCACTCAGGATTAATAATATTGGTTCAAGTTAGCTTAGATACTACACTATAATAATCAGCAAGAGCGCAATGATCACAATATACAATAGAAACTTAGTCTATGGGCTCAAAATTCTCAGTTAGAAAAAGTGTTCTCGGTGCATGGTGCGATTAGATAAATAGGTAACCTGACAATGGTTCGCTTGCAACGGTTATGAGCCTCCATTAACTCTTGTTCGATCTGTTATGGCACAGTCTGACGCTCTGATGACGAACCTTTATTTCCTTTCTGCCCATTCAGAGCATCGATCGAATAGTTATAATATCCCCAACAGCTATATTGTTTCGCCATGGTGAAGTGCCATGTGTCGATGTTCTAATATCCCGGTGAAGCTCAAGTTCTATAAATTTTCTATCTGTGAAGTTCCCTCTCGAACCTTTTGCAACTTATCTCTCTTCTTATTTATTTTTCTATCCTTCTTTCCAGTGAGCTTTGTCTCGGTAGTTCATTTTCCATTCTGATTCTTATCTTCTGTGGTCTTATCTACTTCGCATTGTTGATATTCTCTCCTAGGACTTAGGGTTAATACCTTTTCTTTATCTAAGATAGGTACTTCAGTCTTTTGTGAGTCTTCTAATGTTCTTGCAACTTTGACATCTGGGTTTCTAGTGTTAAATAGCTTCGATTTTTCCTCCTGTTCTTCGATCAAGTGTGCGATCCTTCTAGTCATGAAATATTTTAACTCTTGTTTCTTATGCTCCAAGACTTCTTATTCTTTCTTTCGCTTGGCTTGATCTCTGTCAATCCAATGTTTTCCTATTAACATGGTAAACGGGGTGCGGTCTTTAACAAATTTAATAATCTCAAAATCTTCCTCCATCGAAGTTCCATTGACAGTCATAGGTATCTGGGTGAGCCTCCCACACAGGTTTACCAATTTTCCTCTGAATAACCCTATTCCTCCTAATGAGGGAGTCATAGAAGGTCTCCCTATAGCTTCCCAAGTTCTCTTGGTCATGACATTCACCTGTGTTTCCTCATCTAGAACACAGTCAATGTCGAAGTCTCATATTCTTGCTTCAAGGCATTCCTTGTCCTTAAAGATCTCTGATAATGTAACATGTCGGTGGTTATGCAATACCTTCTCTGATTCTTTCTGGGGTTCTTCTATAGACTTAGTTTCTAGATATGCCTTAGGGTTTTCTTGTCTTCTGTTCATACTTTCAAGCTTAGTAATCATTCTAGGGAAATACAACACTTCATGGTTCATAGCTTTACAACAAAGACAACCAGGTATTTTCCCAAGGCATGCCTTAACAAGATGTCCCGGTCTTCTGCAAGTGTAACAAAGGGTTAATCCTCTCTTTCTTTTAAATGGTCCCCAACTTCTCTTGTACTGCGTGCTAGGATCATAGGAGCTAACCTGCAATAAAAATTTTCTAGGATCCCGCATCCACTCGTTAGTCCAAACATTCTTTCTATGCATAGGTATAACATATCGTTCACTATTATTATCAGATCTACTCATATCAAATCTTCTTTCATCTATTAATACCCTAGTTTTCAAGCTAGGACAGATCCTATCAATCATACCTAGATCCATACTCTAGAAACAAAAATTTCTACTTATCTTACTTCTACAAAGCACAAAGCTTCTAGATCTAAAAACTTTTAACTATTCTTACCTTTATCAGAGCACATAGATTATAGATATTACCTCTTTTTAATCAAGAATTCCCACTTTTACCTTTCTTAGGGCACAAAGCTTTCAGATCTTACCTCTTTTCTTTAGATCCAATCTCCTTTCTTCAAATTGGGCTTCTTTCTTTAGCATAGAGCTTTATAAATCTAGAATTGCATGCTAGGGCACAGATCTACGCATGGAGATTCCACAATTCCAGGATGAATCTTTGCATAGAGATTCTTCTTTCTTAGTTCCCAGCAATCACAGTTTCAGGTCCCAGAAATGGAACCATTTGTTGGCACAGGGGAAGACCCAGGGTTCAACACTACAACAACGCACCAAACAATCCCTAACTACCGCCCCTTTCGGCAACACCTACGAAGCAGATGAAGTCTCACCCAAGGTAGAGGCAGGGGTGGTTGCAAGACTCAGGTGTTTGCAACCTTAGCTGGGACACAGATCTGTGATTCTAATACTTAATAAAGCACTCAACACCATCAGACCTCAATATCCAAGCAATATCCACTTCGCTAATAGAACAGAGCTTCGCAGTACTCACACTAATCTATTGTATTCAAGCACTTAGCATAGGAAAATAGATCATATCGAGTAGATCAAGCACTACATATAACCATATAGATTAGATCTAACATTCTCACATCTAATAAGCACAAAGCATAAGTATATTTATCTAAATACATCCAAGCACTTAGCATATAACATGTAAATCATATAAGACAAAGAAAAATGCATGATAACACAGGATTTACGTGGTTCACCCCCACCCTAGGGCTACGTCCACCAACTCTTATTATTTATAGTCTTCATTCAATTGGTTACAAGCACAGAGCCTCAAAACCCTCACTCCACACAGGACAGAAGATCTGCGCAGCTCGCTAGATCCTTCTTCCTTGCATTATAGCACAAAGCCTTCTATAGTCTCACACAAGGACTCACACTCAGCTCTGCAAGTCTTACACATAATGCACAAATCCCTTACAATCCACACTAGCACTTATCTTTTATCACTTATCTTACCGGCCTACTAGTTCTCTTTCTACATTACCTAGCCTTCTATTTATACTTTACAAAATAGGCCTAAACATGGGTAAAACCCATGGGGTGACATCCCAATCCCAATACATTATCCCCAAAAACCCAAAAAGGACCCAAAAGTGGGTTGAGATCCCTTGATCTCCGCTTCATCTTGCACTCCTACTTCGATAGGTTGTCAAAGTCCCAACATAGGTCAATATGACCAAGAATCTCCCAAAACTTGGTCAAGGGCCAACAATACTGGATCATATAAAAGAGTGAAAGTGCAATGGTAAGAGACTCAGTGAGATGGTGGACCAATTGCACAGTGGCTCAGTACCCCGATGATCTGATATTTGCATATTGCATATCGAGATATTAGGAGAAAGTAGAGTGTAAGTACAGAGAATTTCCCAAGGGCCCGGTGGGCTAGCTCAATGCCACATTAGTGCCACGTGCCATGCTAATGCAGTGCCATAGATGCAAAGAGAGTTCACATCAAAGCCATAACAAATCCATGACAGAGCCATGAAATTTGTCAGGATAATGCCACGTGTCAAGTGTCAAGTCATCATGGCATATGAATAATGTCACATGTCAAGCCAGTACTATGCCATGTCATATCGCATATCGAATATTGAGGAGAAATATTTAAGTTCCATGGTTGAATTTATGGGGGGCGATGGTCGAAACATGGATGGGAAGGTTCTTTACTAGAACAGAGTTGAATGAACTCGAATCTCCTGAAGGATCGGTGGATCGGTGGCCCAGTGAGGCTAGTGGGATAATAACCCGATAGAATACTAGATCGGGGTAGACTGTGAAGGTGTTTTATTTAAGTGCCCGGTACCCTGGTGGTTGATGCCATGTCAGGGCCATCACATATTCCATGTCATAATCATGAAATAAGGCATGTTGGTGCCATGTATTAGATCGTGTATTGGTGCTAAGTTAGCATGGTCTCTGAACAGGGATGGAGGATGTGATGATGTCAGTAGCCACGTGTTAGTGCCACATCATATAGCACATGTGTATGGTATTTTGCATGGAAATCACATATCAGGGAACGTATTGGTGCCACATCATATCGACGACCAAAAGGTTGAAGGAGTGGTGTAGTGTTAAAGCCCGAGGGCCTGGTAATCTGATGGGTCGATAGCCTGGTAAGACCAATGGTCTGGTATATTGGATCGGGGGAAATAAGTTGTGGGTACAGCATTAAAGGCCTAGGGGACTGATATTTGGGTACCCTGGTGGTTCCAATATCCAAAGAACGCTCAATATATCGATGGTTCTAATTGAACAAAGGACTTTATCTGACGATTGTTGAGTGTTGAAGGGTGTGTTGTGTGTTCCAAGACCTAGTGATCTCTATATAATAAGAAGAGATCAACAAATGAGAATTGATCAGGAACCAAATCCAATGGTTTCTAAGAAATGAGGTTTTTACGTGTTGTATTAGACATATACTAAGAACACATTAACGATTGAGATCAAATCAAGGTCAGATTGGATAGTTTCTAAGCATTAAGATTTGTAATGTGAACAGAGGAAGGATCGTTAATAGCCCATATTTGAAGAGATATGGAGCCTACCCCATGGACATTTGTTTTGTGTGTGGACAAATCCATGGAAGCATGAAATGTGTAAATAACATTTTCCAAAAAAAAAAATTGAGTAATGTTGATAAGCAAAAGAATGTAAGGATGAAGAAGTGACTCTTTGAGGCTCTGAGTTCTGAGGATGCAAGAGAGTGAAAGAGAAGGAAATGTGATTTTCTAAGGGTGGATGGGAGGTGCAAGGTCTAAGGAACTTCTGAAATCATGCAGATTGTGAACTGGTGGAGAGTGTTGTGACAAAAAAGACAGAGCAACAGATTTCTGTAGGTGAAGGTTTGAAGCAAAGAGAAGATTTGGTATTGTTGACAGTTTGAGGAGATTGGTGTTTCTAGTATGTTGGTGCCTACATATTGTTGAGTTGGTGCTCAACTAAGGGGATTGGTGTCTCTAGTAGGTTGGTGCCTGTAAATATTGTAGTTGTAGGTTGGTGCCTATAGGCATTGTTGATTTGGTGCTCAACTGGGGAGATTGGTGTTTCCTAGAGGTTGGTGCCTACAAATATTGTAAAATTAGGTTGGTTCCTACATGATATTATAAAGATAAGTTTTGTAGTTTTCTACCATTTGGGTTTTCACATTAAATATGTGTGTATTGTAGATTGTATGGTTGTATATATATTTATCGTTAACTTCTTATAGTCTATGAAGTAATAAATTGATAAGTATTGTAAGAAAAGAAAAGCAATCCTATATTGATTCACCCTCCTCTCAATATAAGTAATTGTGACAACAATTGGTATCAGAGTCGTTTCCTTCAGAAAATTCTAACCACTAGAAGGTGAGTCCCTACAGAAAATGAATTTGAAGACTTATATGAAGCTCATGGAATAAGAAGATAGTGGAAATAACTCCTCAACAAAATGGAGAAGTTGAAAGGAAAAATAAACATGTACAAGAAATCACTAGGACATTGTTAAATGAATCAAAATTGTCAGACAATTTTTCATAGAAGCATATTACATTGTTGTATGCATTCTAAACAGAGGGTAAATCAGAGTCAATAGTGACAAGAAACCTTATGAACTATGGAAAGGTTGACCAACATCTTTCAAACATTTCATAATCTTTGGAGAAATGTTACATCAAACAAGATGATGAGGATCTAGGCATGTTTGACTCAAGAGCATATGAAGGAATTTTGACTCAAGAGAAGAATTGATGAAGAAATATCACACAAGAACCAATTGGAAGCAGAAGAAATAGATTATAGAAAATAAGAAGAATAATAATATGAAGAAGAAGGCTAAGAAAATGAAGAAGAATAAGAAGAAATAGAATGACAATACACACAAAAACCATACAGGTTTGTGCAGAAAATCATCCAGAAAACTTAATTCTTGGTGATGAAAATGCTAAGACTCAGACTAGGAGAAAACCTGCAAGAAATGATGAACAAGTAAATCTCTCTTTTTTTCTCCAAAATAGATCCTAAATGATTTATAGAAGCCAGTAATGATCAACATTGAGTAACTTTTATGGTAGAAGAGTTAAACCAGATTGAGAAAAATCAGACATGGGAACTTGTCCCAAGACCCAAAGACAAGAATGTGATTGATACAAAGTGGATATTCAGAAATAAGTTGAATGAAGAAGGAAAAGTGGTTAGAGATAAACCAAGACTGGTGTGTAAAGGGCATGTTCAGGTAGAAGGAATTGAATTTGAAGAAACCTTTGCTCCTATTGCAAGATTAGAAGCCATTAGATTTTTTTTGGAATTTGAAATATTTAAGAACTTCAAAGTATATAATATGGATGTCAAGGTAGCATTCCTGAATGGATATTTAGAGGAAGAAGTGTACATTGAACATCCTAAAGGATTCTCATTATCAAAAATTGAATATTGTGTTTGCAGATTGAAGAAAACACTTTATGGATTAAATCAAGCTCCCAAAGCATGGTATTCAAGACTTGATAAGTACTTATAGAAACAAGGTTTCAGAAGAGGAACAATAGATATAAATATATACATAAAAATAATTCATGAAGATATGTTAATTATTGTGGTATATGTGGATGATATCATTTTTGGAAGTAATGTTGATCAAATGAGCCAAAAAATTTCAAAAGAAATAAAAAAATAATTCGAGATGTCCATTCTTGGAGAACTGTCACTCTTTCTAGGATTGCAAATTTATCAAGCCAGCAAAGGAATATTTATTTTTCTCATACCAAATATATCAAGGATATGTTGAAGAAGTTTTACATGGAAGACTACAAACCTGTCAGTACACCCATGGTCACTGGTTGTAAATTAAGTAAAGAGGATGAATCAAAGGAACCTAATCAAAATATGTATTGATCAATGATAGGAATCCTACTTTATGTGACAACTTAGGGGCCATATATTATACAGGAAGTAGGGTTAGTTGGAAGGCTTCAAGAAACACCGTAGGAAATGCATGTGCAGGGAGTAAAAAGAATATTCATATATTTGAAAGGTACATTGGATTTTGGTTTATGGTATCCCACAAGTAAATAATTTATTATGACAGCTTACACAGATGTAGATTGGGCAAGTATTTTGGATGATATAAATAGCACCAGTGGTGGAGAATTCTTTATGGGAAATAGCCCAGTGTCTTGTTTCAGCAAGAAGCAATCATCAATCTCTCTATCTAGAGTAGAAGCATAATACATTGCAGTAGCAACCTATTGTACACAAGTTCTCTAGATGAAACAAACGTTGAAAGACATTAAGGTAGAATATGATTATCCTGTATCAATATTGTGTGACAATATCAGTGCAATAAATAGTTCAAAGAATCCAGTTATGCATTCGAAGACAACACACATTCCAATCAAACACCATTTTTTAATAGAGAAATTTACAGATCAAAATGTCAAGATGGAATATATTGGTACAAAAGAACATGTTGTTGATATCTTTATTAAACCCCTTACCAAATAAACATTTGAGTGTCTCATGCAGAAATTGGGGGTAGTACATATGCTATATAATCACTGAAGAAATACAAGAGGTGCACAATCTTGGGGGGAGATTCAAAAAAAGAGAAGGTTGTTGGTTGCAGAGAAAAAAAATGAAAAGTACATTGTAAGGGGGAGAAAATCCCTTTTCCAATGATGTCAAAGGGAATGAGTAAAGAGATAGAGGAGACTTGCAGGAAGCAGTCAACTTAGATGAGAACAAAATGATGAGATATGTGGTTGTAAAGACTGAAGGAGTTTCAAATTGTGTTTCCATCAATCAAAAAGGGGAGTTTGTTGAAATATTTTTTCATTGATGTCAAATAAAGGGGGAGACTACTTAGGTCAAAGAGTAAATCAAGAAAGTATCCATACTACAAATCAAAACAGACAGAGGAGGTTGAGAATGCCCTTGCATGTCAATGAGATTCTATGCACATGGCTCTGTGTTTAGAATGAATCACGAACAATAACAATGAGATGATTGTGCATGAAATAGTATGTTTCAAGAGAAAATGGCAAGTGGAAGAAAGAGGAGACAATCATGTTGAAGAATAATTTAGGAACAAGATCAAGGAGGTAGCAGAACCAAATATCTGACAGTAAGAATCTAAGGATGCAAAGGAAGCTCAGAAATGTGCGAGAAGGTTGAGAAGCAATAATTTTGTCAAAGAGAGGTCTCGGTTAACCAGACCAAAGTAAATGGTGATAAATATTAATCCCACATGCACAAACAAAAATGATTTTGATGGGTTTATAATGAAAAGGTGAAGTCACATAACTTGAATGTGAATGGTCAGCTATGGAACCCTGCACAAAAAATTACCTTTTGTATGTAGGGCCTAGCACACCAAATATTGGGAGATCAAAAGAGTGGAGTAACATTGTATTAATAATGTTAAGGGGGCATGGTGGGCCGATACACCAGTGGCATGGTGCCTCGATTGTCCCATATCGGCAGAGTGGAATTGCAGCATTGAAGTCTTGATGGGTTGGTATGCCAGTGGACACTTCAACACCATAAAAACACCATGATATTTTATCCATATGGATATCGATTTCCACCCACCTATTCCACTAGACCAATACATGGTTTTTCATCTTGGCAGTTTTTCAGGTCCTGCACTTCTAGGGTTGTTTTGAGGCCCTAGTGATGTTTTTTTGGACTTTTTGAGGGGAAGGGATTTTTTATATCATCCCATAAACCCTAAACTAACTTTTACTCCTTGGCTAGACCTTTCCAATGAGGTATCAAATGCCCCAAACAGATATCGTATGCAAAAATTACACCCTCAACAAGTTGATGTATCAACTACCTCAATTTCATCTTCCGAGGTTAGAGTTTTGGATGTTTAGGGTTTTCTCATTTATTATTTATGTTAAAAAATCCTTTGTATCCTCATTGTAATCATCTTCTCGAGAATGATCATAGCCGACACATCTCTCTTCCGAGATAATCTACCACCATTCTAGCTAGTTTGTATGTTTTGCATTTTACGGTCTTCTGTATTTCAGAGAATCATTAATTGAATATTAGTTGTATTGTATTACTATGTTTCTTGTCATATTTCTATGTATATACTTGTTATATATCTGTTATATTTTTTCCTTCGTTCCATTCTCAAAATAGTCCAGATCAGTGGTATCATAGCAGTCTACTCCTTGTCGTTCTTAGTGCATGTCCCCGATGAGGTCAAGGTATAGAAATTTGGGTCTCAAGATTGTTTCTCTTGAGGAAAAATGCTCTCTCCTACCCAAGAAACCTCTCGTGGAATAAGAAAACATAGATGACGGAGCAGGATATCCTAATCAAAATGTTTCTCAAGAAATCCCTCACGCGATAGAGGAACGAGATGATGGATAATTTCACCCAAATCCTTCAACGACTACTGACAGTAATGGAGGCACCTTCAACCAATAGTCACTTCATAGGTGTGACGCCCTTCAAGGTACAAGTTAGCTTTGATATTCCTTTATTTGAAGGCCATCTAGATTCCAACGCTTTGGAAAAATGGTTAATTATGCTAGAGGGTTATTTCTCAGTCCAAAAAATTTCTAACAGTGAAAAAATCATCTTTGCACTCCTTAAGGTCCATCCACATGTAAAATATTGGTGGTATACGTACTGTGAGAAACATGTCGAGGATGAACCTGTAATGTTTGGGCCAACACCCACTTGGGCAAATTTTATTTATGCCCTCAAGGAACAATATTACCCTATTGTAAACTATGACAACCAATACACGAGATGGACCACACTACATCAAGAGAGGGGCCAAACAATGTTGGAGTTCATAAATACCTTCCATAACTTGCACACCAAGTTGGGTATCAAATACTTTGAGTCTCATCTAGTTCTAAAATATCATGGAGCTCTACACAGGTACATCCAAACCGAAATGGATTTTCTGGACATCTCATCATTGTGCACAACTTATCGATATGTTGTCAAAATCAAGCACAAATTTAAGTAGTGGAATAAGTAGGAGTTCAAGTATCCAAATATGAAACAACCAAAGTACTGTAAAGGTGGTCCTAAATCATAAAACATCCACCCTCAAGACAACCAGTCCAATCCATAAGAAAATAAGGGTAACAAGAAGACGAAGAAGGAAACTGGAAAGTGGTGTGACTTCCACAAGATCCCATGGAACAACATCGATGAATGTCACTCGAAACAGTCATTGGTGGCCGAGATCAAAGAAAAATATTTGAGCCCCGACTCAGACTCTGATTCATAAAATAATAAAAGGAAAAATACCATCGATGCAGAATCCATTATTACCATCGCGACCACAAAAATCCAACCAAAAGAACCAAAGGATCCCAAGGAGGGAGAGTGCATCTTCTATTCACATATGTGGGTGAAGGGGACCCCACTACATTTCATTGTTGATAGAAGAAGCCAAAAACACCTCATGTCAGTATAGGTCATCAAGTAGTTGGATTTGTCAACAACACCACACTCGAAGCCATACAACATTGGGTCATATTCTACTTTCAATGGAACCATTTGTTGGTGCATAGTGAGAAGACCCAGGGTTAATCATTAATAAACCAACAAAACCCTTAGACACCGACCCTTTCGCCATCACCTTCAAGCAAGTGAAGCCTCACCCGAGGCATCTAGAGGGGCTGCAGGAACCAAGTTTTTGCAATGAAGAGGGGAAGTGAGGCATTCAACATGACCATACTATGCATTATCCATTCATATAATGTGTTCATTGTTTCTTTAATTATCATTCAATATTCCTTATGTGTGACATTACTCCACTTAACATTCATTCATTCATTATTAACTTAAGTGTGAAGGAACATAACAACATATATTAGTGACATATTTAGAATACTAAGCATTCATCATCATTTCACATTAAAAGTAAACATCATATGCATTAGAAACATAACACACAAAAACAACACCTCAAGACACAAGGTTTTAATGTGATTCACCCCAAACTAGGCTATGTCCACAACGGTTGGCTTCTTATTATATTCATTGCAATGTCCTTACTGGTGTGCATTATGCTTACAAAAATATGTATAAGTTAACATTACCCAAACATGCCTCAGCAGTTCTGCTGCAGTGCGAGCCTAACTCCTGAAAATATCATTCATCACTCAAAATACCTGAATACTTAGCCAATTCTTCACTCTTGCATACTCTGCTCCCTTCTACCCAAAAACCCATTACAATTTATATCTTTATAATAGGGCTAATCCTATGACAAAATGGTTACAAAGTGGACATAATTTCCCCAAAATCCTAATTACATTCTGCCTTTTGCGCCCTGACTCCCGAACATGCTCCAACTGCTTTTCACACACACTTATCCTTCACCAAAATGTCGCACGATATGTTCCTGCACGATTCACAAGACTTATCCAAAATAGTCTGCTCCAACAGCGGAAGCTAAAAGAACCTCATGTCAGTAGAGGTCCTCAAGAAATTGGATTTGTCAAAAACACCACACCCGCAACCATACAACATTGGGTGGCTTCTCCAGGGATGAGATCTTTGCATCAGCCAGAAGTGTCGTCTGTCCTACAACATCAATCCCTTCAAGAATGAGGTATTTTGTAATGTTTTGCAACTGGAAGTTTGTGATGTTATATTAGGACAGCCATATATGTGGAAGAGTCATGCTTTTTATGAGTCTCCACCCTGTAGTGTCATTATTACTCTAGGGGTTCATCTCTACAGGACACCAAAGGTAGTTCTGATTATTTTCTCGGCAAAACAGTTCCGCAAAGTAATCTCTCATACCACAAAGTTTAGCCTCTTCATGATCTGGTCAGAAGGTGAACAGAAGGACAATACAACCACTACATCCTTGGCCCGAGACCTTTCTATCCAACAAAATCAGGTCAAAAATATTTTAGAAGAGAAAAAAGATATTGTTTCTTCACCTACAAAGGTGCCTTCTCACTACCCAATCAAGACAAACTATAACATATCCCTTCATATCTTTATTGGCCACAACCCTTTTCAGGCATGCATGGGGTTCCAACCAATAGCCCCCATTGATATAGATCTTCATGTTGCATCTTCACTGAAAAATTCCTCCCACACTCAGGTATATCAGGAAGCTATATTGGTTAAATAGATCCAACCCCTCCAGCAATAGGTTCAATATAGACTTCAACAAGCTAAGTAGGACAATTTCTTCAGCATGGCAAGCAGCTCACCAAGTTTCAGATTCAGCAAAAGCTTCCCCATCTCCCATGGGAACTTGACACAATGAGGAAAATTTATTCCTAAGGGGTGAGGAATGATCCATATGGATATCGGTGTCCACCCACCTATTCCACTGGCTCAAAACATGGTTTTCCCCCTTGGCAATTTTTCTATGGTTTTTCAGGTCCTAAACTTTCGGGAACATTTTGAGGCCCTAAATGATGATTTTTTGGACTTTTGGGGGTCTAGGATTTTTTCATCAACATTTGCTAACCCCTATCAAAAATTTTACTCCTCGGCTAGACCTTTCCAATGAGGTATCAAATGCACCAAACAAAGATCGTATGCAAACATTACGCCCTCGGGAAGTTGATGTATCAACTACCCCCATCGAGACCCAAAAACCTTTTGGTGTTTCATCTTCCAGGGTTAGGGTTTTGGATGTTTAGGGTTTTCTCATTTATGATTTATGTTAAAAATGCCTTTGGAGCCTCACTGTAATCAGCTTCTTTTGAATGAGAGTAGCCAACACATCTCTCTTCAAAGATAAGCTACCACCATTCTAGCTAGTTTGTGTTATTTGTATTTTATAGTCTTTTGTATTCCAAACAGACATTAATAGAATCTGAGTTGTATTGTATTATTGTGTTCCTTGACATATTTCTATGTATCTCCTTGTTATATATTTGTTGTATTTTTTCCTTCATGTCATTTTGAAAACAATTTGGATCAATAGTAGACACATGTTATGCCACGTGTCCTGTGTCGCATCAATAGGTTTACTGGATCAGAGAAAATCATGAAAGTGTAGTGATAAGAGACCCTGGTGGAATGATGGCACAAAGGCCTCATGCCCTGGTGATCTGATATAATCATATCATATATCGGTAGACAGGGAGAAAGTAGAGTCTAAGCGTAGAGAATGTCCCAGGGGCTCGGTGCACCGAGACCCAGTGGGCCAGCTCAATGCGACACTGGGGACACATTCCATGCTAAGTCAGTGCCATAGATGTAGAGGGAGTTCATTTCAAAGATATGACAGCTCCATGACAGAGCCACAAAATTTTCCAAGATAGTTTCATGTGTCAAGTGTTGAGTCAGCATAGTGTATGAACGATGTCATGTGTCAAGCCAGAACTGTGCCACATCATATCACATATAAGATATCAGGGAGAAAGATTGAAGTTACATCGTTGAAATTATGGGGGCCTGATTTCTAGGTAGGCCGATGGACCTGATAGTCGAAACATGGATGGAAAGGTTCCCTACTGGGATGAAGTTTAATCAACTCGAAGCTCCTGAAGGCCCAGTGAGGTTGGTGGGATGATAACCCAGTATCATACCAAATTAGGGTATCTGGTGAAGGTGTTACATCGAAGCGCCCAGTACCCTGCTGGTTAATGCCACGTCATGTCCATGACAGCTTCCATGTCATAAACATGAAATATGGGATGCCAGTTTCATGTTTTAGATCATGTATTGGTGACAAGTCAACATGGTATTTGAACAGGGATGGAGGACACGATCATGTCAGCAGCCATGTGTTAATGCCACGTCATAGAACACATGTTTATGGTAGTCCATGTGGAAATCACATATCAGGGCATGTATTGGTGCCACGTCATATCAATGATAGAAAGGTTGAAGGAGCGGTGTAGTGTTGAAGTCGATGGGTCAGTATCCCAATAAGCCCAGTGGTCCAGTATATTGGATCGAGGAAAATAAGTTTTGGGTGCAGCATTAAAGACTCAAGGGCTCGATAGCCTTGTACCCTAGTGGTCTCGATATCCTTGGAACGCTTAATAAATCGATGGTTGTGATTGAACAAAGGAATTGATCGGATGATTGTTGAGTATTGAGGGGTGCCCTATGTGTTCCAAGGCCCAATGATCATGATATGATAAGAAGAGATAAATGGATGAGAATTGATCAGGAACGAGACCTAATGACTACTTAGAAATGAGGTTGTTTGTGTGTTATATTAGACAAACAACAAGAAAATATTCATGGTCGAGATCAAATCAAGGTCAAATTGGACAGTTGATAAGTGTCAATGTTTTTAACATGAACAAAGGAAGGATTGTTGATATCCCGTCTTTGAGGAGATCTGGAGTTGACCCTATGGACATTTGTTTTGTGTGGAAAAATCCATGGAAGAATGAAATGTACAAATAACATTTTCCTGAATCTATTTTGAGTAATGTTGATAAGAGAAAGAACGTAAAGATGAAGAAGTGAAGCTCTGAGGATTTTAGGTCCAAGGATGTGAGAGATTGAAAGAGAAGTAAATGTGATTGTCAAAGGGTGGCTGGGAGGTGCAGGTTCTAAGGAAGTTATGAAACTGTGTAGATTGTGAATTGGTGAAGAGTGTTGTGATAACAAAGACAGAGTGGCATATTTGTGCAGGTGAAGGTTTGAAGCAATGAGATGATTTGGTATTATTGATAGTTTGAGAAGATTGGTGTCTCTAGTAGGTTGGTTCCTACATCTTGTTGATTTGGTGCTCAATTAAGGGGATTGGGGTCTCATATAGGTTGGTGCCTATAAATATTGCAGTTGTAGGTTGGTGCCTACATGCATTATTGAGTTGGTGCTCAGCTGGAGATATTGGTATCTCCTATAGGTTGGTGCTTCAAAATATTGTAACAGTAGGTTGGTGCCAACATGACACTATAAAAATAAGTTTTTTGGTTTTCTCCCATTTGGTTTTCCACATTAAGACTTTGTGTATTGTTGATTCTATGGTTGTATATATATTTATCCTTAACTGTTTATATCATGTGAAGTAATAAATTGATAAATATTATAAGAAATGAAAAAACAGTCCTATATTGATTCACCCTCCCCCATATTAGTATAAGTGTGCCAACAGTGTGAACCATCAAGGTCTCCTGACAGAACAAGAAAGGGATAATGTCTCCTCCTCCTCTCTTGAAGGTTGTCATCCTAAAATGGAATTGGTGTCTTTGGTGACCTTGGCTCAACCTTCAGAGCCTCCTTCTCCTCATTCTTTGTCACTGGAATGGGATCATGTGACTTCTTGGATGTGGAATCCTCCTCAAACTTTATATCATTATTTACTAATTTCTTCTTTTTCTCTAGAATATAAACTTTGTAAGCCTTTGAAGTCTCATTGTAACCCACAAATAAATCATTCCTAATGGAAGGCTCCAACTTATTCCTTTTTTCTATGCATACATGGATGTAGACTGGATAACCAAAGATGTGAAAATGACTCACCTCAGGCTTCACACCAATAAATTCTTCCTCCAGTGTATTTTCCTCCAAGATATTATGAGGACACCTATTCTGGATGTAAATTGTTGTGTTTCATGCATCTTCATAAACAAAACATCAGCAAGTCCCAGTCATGAATCATGGCCTTAGCATCCCCTATGATAGATCAATTATTTCTCTCTACAACCCCATTCTAGTATGGGTTGTACAAAATAGTCAACTCCCTCTTGATTCCTTCCTCCTTGTATAAATCATTGAACTCATTGGAGGTATGCTCAACCCCATTATCTGATCTCAAAATCTTGCTCAATAATATATTTGAACTCTTCGAACTTGTTAAAGACTTCATCCCTTGTCTTTAATAATTATATCCATGTCTTGAGAGGAATTCATCAATGAAGGAAACATAGTACATGCTCCATGTGATTAACGCTACTGACATCGATCCACATACATATGAATGCACTAGGTATATAATCCCCTTATACATGTGCTAATTTCTTGGGAAAGCATCCCTATTATGATTTCCAAGCATCCACCCTTTGCATACACCCTATTGCTCAATGTTGAACTCTAGAAAACTTGTTACTATCTCCCTCAGAATAGGAAACGATCCGTAATGCAGGTGCCCCATCCTCTTGTGCCATAACTCACATAAGTTATATATGTTATGAACTAGGGATCAAACAAGTTCACCCTTTAACTTGTACAAGTTACCTTCCCTAACCCTAATCACCTGAGCTAATTTTTTGCTAGACTCCTTCAGTCTAATAAGGACCTACTATTTTTTTAAATCTACTGCAAAGCCCATATCTTCCATAACAAAAAATGAAAGCAAATTCTTCCTGAGACCTAGAAAAACAACACATGATCAAAGTCTAAAGAGTTACCTGACTGGAGCTAGAAGGGAATGGTATGAACTTCTGCTACTAGGTACCTGGTATCATCACCAAGTTCAACCTGAACTCTCAAGTCATGTAGTGTTAGAATTGAAATTAACACCCAAGTTGATGGAATATGCCTAGATGCTCTATTTTCCACATACCAAGTGTTCCTCAGAACCATACTAGTAGAAAGGAAAGATACCACCAAGGAATTATTCTCAAACTTGGAGGCAAACTCACTCATTTGAATTTCAACTGAGGCTACTACCTAATTATGTTGCTACTTCCCTTTACCATTATTCTTGTTTGGACATTGTGATGCATAATGGGCATGCTTATGACATTTTAAGCACTTGATTTTACTAAATTCCTTCTTCCTTGGTTGTGAGGTTGATTCCTCACTCTTTCCCTTACCCTTGTTGTGTCATTTACCTCTTCCCTTCTTAGTTTGACCAATTAGGGATAGGTTGTCATCACCGCCCTTCTTTCCAGTCTTTGACTCCATCCAATTTTTCTCCTAAATGCAGTCATCCCAAAGCCTCTCAAATTTAGGAAGGTTCTCACAAGAACAAATACCCTTGACAAATGGTTCCCATGAATTTTGGAATCCATTCAGTGCCATATTTACTAGCTCTACATCTACAATCTTCTCTCCAATTGGTGCAAGTTGATCACGGATCTGTGTGACCTTCATGAGGTAAGTGGTAATGGCGTCCGATATATTCATCTTTATGGATTTGAGTTTATTCCACAATATCATCTTCATATTAATGTTAGTGTTCTCACTCTGGCAAAGGATAACCAAGGCATCAAACATCTACTTCATTGTTTTCTTCTCAAATAGGTGAGGAATCAAATGATCCTTCACGACATTTAAGATTATTCACTTTTCCTTCACTTCCTTCATTAATGTGCTACTAATTATTGCATATTTATAGGTGGAGTAAATACCTTCTCGGTGATATCCCATATATCATTTTCTTCCAATATAAATGTTACACTGGATTTATAGGACAAGTAATTGGAGGCACCATCTAATATGTCCTTAAATATGAACCTTTTTTATTCCATATCTAAGATCTATTGCACAAATTCCCAAATATGAAAATAAAACAAACAATTTTCCCTACAAGAGTGCTTAGTCCTTCAAGCAACAATAATGAAACCCTCTAATTGTTGGTCAGTGTTTCTAGTAGTTGATCTATTATTGTAAACCCTCAAGGATATGAATCATAAAACCGCTCCGATACCATGTGAATTTTCCAAAATACCTAGATGACTAATGTCCTATGTTTCTCTTAATTAAATAAATCAAATATGAACTTATTTAATCATAGAAATGAATATTTATGGACATTCAACAATCACACATATGGCTAGAAAATGAACAGTGGAAACAATAAATGAATAACACACATGCGCAGTGATTTTCCCCTTCAAATCAGCTTACCATTCCAATGATCAAAGCTTACAAGGCACCTTCATAGTTTACTTTAACTTAACAATTGTACGGTAAATAAAACACTATAGAACAGAGAATTATAACCTACTGAAATAGAAGTATGGATATGCTGAAGAAAGAAGGTAGTAGCTATTTTTGTGTGACTATATGGTGCTCATGTTGTATAGATTCCCTCTTGTTGTTTTCTACAAGGGATCTACACTTTCTCCTCTCAAATGCACTATTATTCTCACCTTTCTAAAGTGTTCCCATGTGTGTTCCAACGTCTCCCATCTTGTCTGATTTATGATTTGAGAAAGATAACTAATCTCCTCAATCCTAGAGACTAATTTCCCAAATCTTAGCAACCTATCTCCTTAATCATAAAAACCACCTTATCTCAACAATGACATGTATGACTAATATTAGAATAAATCTAACTCACTAATATTCTAGAATATTTCATTTAGATTTCTAAGACTAGGAGAACATTGGAAATTTGACTTCCGCTTTTATTTATTTAAGTGAAATTACAAGATGGTATTATTTCCCACTTTTCCTAAGTGGTCAATAAGAAGTCTCTCAAACTACTTCTCACACGTTCACATATAAATTGTGCAAGAATATATTGCTCGAGCTACATTTCTCAACAATTAAATGCTAACCTTGCTAAAAAACAACTACATGTTGTTGGCATGGGTGAATCACAAGAAGTATCATGGATACATACCAAATAAGAACATACAAAGGTCCCATCGTTTAAGTCTCATCATATGGAGAGGACTAAGAGGTAGGTACCAACACCCCCAACCCCATTCACGATGACAAACTCTGTATCATTGAAAAAGATGTGTCATATCACTGGGGAGATATATACCAAATGTTATCCAATGAAACTTACCTAGAATTTCTAGAAGGAGACCAAGATCTGGACATCTACCAAACAATTAGATGCTCTAGACTCCACATGATAGCAACACACATAGAAATTTTCCCATGTGTTGAATCCATTTCATGGATTATTAGACATAATGATGTAGATAACAAACTGGTAAAATATGCCCAAGGAAAGTCAATTTCTTCCTTCAAACCTGCAATGATCAGAATGTGCTACAAAATCCAAAATGAAGAAATTGAGCTTGTTGAGGACTGGATGAAATAATTTCCTTTATATCCCATAGATATCATGAAGAACTATTGGATCCCTGGGAATAATTTTAAGACTGATTCATCCAAAAATTACCTTAAAAAGATGATGACAACACCATATCAATATGTAGTATCCATGATTTGTAGATTGTATGGATAAGTTGATCCCAATAAAGTTAGGGTGTCATGGGTCCCCCTGATCCGCTCTATCACAACCACTAGACACATATTCAATTTGGAAAATATCCTCTCTGCCACCCTAGAGGAGATTGTATTAGATGCAAAATGCATAGTCCCTGTGAAATATTCAAGTTTCCATATGTTATCTTATTTTTTGGATGTAATGTGCATGGTGCACTCTTATCCTGAAATGGGTTGGGAATGGAAACCAAGAAACCCTCCCATTCACATTTATTGCCAATATTTATAGGAGCACAAGTACCACATACACTACCATAAGATATGTGAGAAAATTATTATTACTCTATATCAGTTTTTGTTATGTTCTCCTGCTCCTTGCATGTCAGAGAAATTAATGGTTACAGTTGGGAATATAGGAGATTGGTTTGTGATGGAGAATAGATCATATATTAGAGCCTAAAATGAAACCAAATCTCCCCACTTACTTCCTATATTTATCCCTTATAAAATTGTTTTGCAAGAAGTGGCATACCATACATCAGTAAATGGAGTAGGAGCGGTTCTCCATAGAGATAAGAAATTAATGTCGTCACCAATGCCACTCTGGATAGGATCCTACTATTTTAGAGATGTTAAGGAAGTTTATGCAGAGGATAACACCCTGGCTACATTCCATTTTTGGGAGGAAATATTATGAGCACACGATCCCTTGAAATTCGACAACAAACATTGTCATATATGAAAATACAAGTGGTCTTAAGAATTTGAGACATGGAAAGTTGAACAAATTCACAAAAGGGCTATGGAATATGACAATGTAATCTTCAAGATTGTTGATGTTTGTAGCATCGAACAAGTACTTCTGCACATGTCTAATTATCTAGACGTGTGGAAGTCAACCAAAGCCTTATACCTTGATAATTTACTTTGATTAAAGGAATTACTAAAGTAAAGTGATTTTATTAGTTAGTTGAATTTTATTTCATGGAATTCTAAAATTAGCATTAGTGAATTAAATATTAGTCGTTGATCTCAAGTGAGGTAAGACGTAATCTCAGTCGTTAATCACTTTGAATTTTAGGATTAGGTCATAACTAAAGATTATAAAAGAATGGACAGGATGAAGCAAAAGACACTTGATACTCTTTTGATATAGAGAGAGTTGGATCATGAAGGACTATGATTTAAGGAGATCTTGGATAGGTGGATAAGGACTTCCATCTAGAGATCAGTACAAGTCATGAAGAAGAGAGAACGGAGGTAGCATCAAGTGGGTTTCAGCAAATTGGACCTTTGGCAACAAGGTCACACCGTACAAAGTTTTTCATACAGTCTTTGTACACGTCTATGTGGGTTTCATTGGAGAAAGACACATATACGTGGGTTTGATTAAGGAAAGGCATGTACATCTCAAGAAACATGAAAATACGGGATCATACAGTAGACCGGGAGTTGCTAGGGTTTGCAGGTGTTTTCTAAAGTTTTTTGTATTTCTCTGTGGGCCATTTTCCAATAAGGGAGCCCTTGTAAGCTATACAGTTATTTGAGTGATAAGCTCAATTCATCGGAAGAATATCTTTGTGTATTGTGTATGAGATTTTGGTCTCTAGTATTTCTTGCGCTATATTTATTTGAGTTGATTATTTCAGCAAGTGTATTTTGTTTTGTGATATGCTAATTTGATTTACAGCAAGGAAATCACTAGATAACAAAGTACCTATGTGTCAAAGTAAGGAAATTCAACATGGTATCATATACTATTCTCTTAAAGGAAGTTGGATCTCATATCCATAATAGTTGATAGCAGATCTATCATATCTGCAAGGAGATCTCAGCAAATCTATAACTAGCAGTGTGAAATCAAGGGTTGGATTTAAGGGAAATAACAGTACTGAGGAGAAACTAGGGTTTGCAGTCATATGGATCTATACACAAGTTCCAGTAATAACAGTCATGTACATACATGGGTTTGCTTAAGTAAATTCACGTACATACGTGGGTTTCAGTGGTGACAAGCACATACATGTTTGTATAGGTCAGTACAAGGGTAGTTTTAGCATAAAGTTATTTCCAAGGAAGTTTATCAAGTCTAATGGATGGCAACAGAAATTCTAAGAGTTGAATACATATTGGATGGAGAATCCAAGTTCCTATCTTGGAAATCAAGAGTTACTTTGGTGTTGAAGGAGTATAACCTTTGGGAGTTACTAGACAAAGTAGTTGTTCCACTGACAAATCTGCAAGGTTTGGTAGTTCACCGGAAGAAGGACATTAAAGTTGAGTGAGTAATATTGGATTCATTGAAGGAGAATCTAATTCCTCACTTATCCAAGAATAACATGGAAAAATAGATGTTTTAGCCATGGTAGGATTATTCCAGAGCACTAACATGAATAGGAAGATGGTCTTAATAAATAAACTCATATTTGTGTAGATGTCTAGATTTGAAAATGTTACCACCTATTTCATGAGGATCACTCAGGTACGTGATCAAATTTCAGCCATTGGGGAGAAATTGGATGACATGGATCTTGTTAATGTGGCATTGAATTTCTTTCCCAAGTGTTGGGAATCATTTGTCAAGGGAGTCTATGCTCGAGAAAAACTCTGAGATTGGCAGAGGCTTTGGGATGATTTCATCTAGGAAGAGACTTGAGAGGAGTATAAAATTATCAAGTAGGGAAGTAGTGATGAGAACTTGGCCTTTGTCAGTAATACAAGAAAGGGAAAATGAAATGGTTCCAATAAGAAGGGTAACAATGATACATGAATTATCGCAGTCGAGGAAGAATAAGTACTTGAGTAAAATCAAGTGCTTCTCATGTCATAATAATGGACATTATGCTTCTCAGTGTCCAGAGAAGAAGAATGGAAGAGGAAAGAAGAATACAGCAGCATCAGCAGGGATGCAACTAGATGAATTTGTAGCAAATTTTGAGAAGGATTTCTCACTATTTTCTTTCTTTTCTACTAGCATAGCTACCAGGAGTGTGTGGTACTTGGAAAATGGTGCATCTCATCATATGAAAAAAGCACAAGAGATACCCAGTGGTCTTATGGAGAGGGAATCAGGGGTTCATGTGGAGCTTGGTGATGATGCCAAGTATGAAGTTAAGGGAGAGGGAACATTTTTGTTCCATCTTGAGTCAGGAGGCTTGTTTGATGCCTAGGATGTGCTTTACATGAAAAGACTGAAGAAGAACTTACTCTCAGTCTCTTCTATGGAGGACATGGGTTTTTCCATAAATTTTGAGAGAGGTAAAGTACTCATACGTCTAGAGAAATCTATCCCAGACACAACAGTGGTTGTTGGGGTTAGAGAGGGAACTTTATATAGGTTTCAAAGCAAGCCTGTTTAGGCTTTGGTACATAATAGTGACAACCTATGTGAGCTATGGTTTATCCATAATTTATGAGAAGAATGAAATGAATAAGATTATTAAAATATTATTAACACATAATAACAAAGATAAAGTAAAATTGGTTTTCTATTAAATAAGGAAATAAGCTTAAACTATAAAATGCAGTGAAAAACAAGCTTGTTGGAATGGTGGCAGCTTATCTCCAAGAAGAGATGTGACAGCTATGCTCATTCACAAGAATATGATTACAATGAGGATCTGAAGGCATTTTTACAATAAACAGGAATGTCAAAAACCCTGTACATCCAAAAACCTAACCCTAGCAGATGAAGCACCAAAATTCATGTGGGCCCTGTTTGAGTAAGTTAGTACATCAACTTCCCAGGGTCGTAACTTTTGCATAAGATCTCCGTTTTAGGTGCACGATAGATCATTGGAAAGGTATCGTCGAGGAGATTCATTTTATAGGATCAATTAGAGCCTTTTACTATAATTTAGAATCTCAATCCATAAAAAATCATATAGTCCCTCAAAATGGCCCCAGAAGTTAAAACCTGCTAAAAATAGTAAATTGCCAAAATTGTCAGAAAACTATTTTGAGTGAGTTGGAAAAGGTGGGTGGCCACCGATATCCACCTGGATCAATCATACCTCCTTAGGAAGCAATGGGTTCCATTGTGTTGATTTCCCCCATCATATGAGGAAAGTTCTGCTGAATTTGGCCCCGAGTGAGCCACTTGCATTGGTGCAGGAGCTTCCCTGCTTTGACGACTCAATAAAGATGGATCCTTTGTTGTTGAGTGCCCTTGATATGTTTGTCCACAATATGATCACTATATTCTTGTTGCATGTAGCCATTTTTGAGCTCTATTGGTGTCAACTGATCTGCTATCTCTGAGGTGTCCAATAATGGTGGGAAATATGGCCGAAGGAGAGACACGTTGAAGACTGGGTGCAGGCCAAGGAAAGGGGGGATATTAAGCTCAAAATAATTTTCACCCACAACCTTTGTGATGGTTTAAAACCCACAATGGAGTGGGAAAATCTTTCAATGGGGCCATGTAAATCATTCTTTCTACAAGTTCAACCAAACTTTGTCTCCCACCTGAAACTTATGTAGCACCCGATGTTGATCATGGCGTTGCTTGTACTTGGAATTAGAATTATGTAGAATATCATGAACCTATTGGTGGATGTCCTGGATCTGCTCAATGAACTGAGTGGATTTGTCAGCTTCTAGTGGATCAGGGGATGAGTAGGTCGAGGTGGTCACCAGGGGTAGTGCAACATCCATGGGGTCGAATGGTTGGAATCCCAACACCACCTGAAAGGGGTTGTGTCCAGTTGAGCTATGTAGGGCTCGGTTGTAGCTATGTTGGACATAGGGAAGACACTCATCCCATGTGCGGGGTTTTTTTGAATTGTACATGCATAGGATATGTACGATCATCTGATTGACAACCTCAATTTGGCCATATGTCTGGGGGTGGAAGGCAGTGGATTTGGTGAGATTGGTATCCAACAATGACCAGAGGCTTGACCAGAATGTGATGAGGAACCTGTTGTCATGGTCTGAGACAATGGTTTGTGGGATCCCAAAATGTACCCATACTTGTTCAAAGAATATCTTGGCAGTGGCTTCTGTTGTGATGTTCTTCTTGCAGGCGGCTAGAATCTCCATCTTGGAAAAGCAATCAAAAGCCACAAAAACACAGTCATTTCTCCTCTTGGTGGACGAGAGGCCTAACATGTAGTCCATTGAGATGGATTCCCACAACCTATCAGGAGTAGGCAAATGGGTGTATAGGCCCTGTTTCTTAGTGGTCAATTTGGAAATAGCGTCGGTGGTGCAGGACTTGATATACTTGCCGACATCCTGTCAAAGTTTCAACGAGTAGAAATGTTTCTACAGCACTGCCACTATCTTTTTGATGCCAAAGTGTCCTGCCACCCGACTGTAGTGAGCTTCCCAAATCATCTTCACGCACTCACTTGATGGAACGCAGAGACGGCCCAGATGGCACAACAACCCGTCTTGAAGATGGAAATTAGTGACCATTGAGTTAGCGCCCAACATTTGGTAGGTGGTGGAAAAGTTAGGGTCTGTATCATAGAGGTGGGTCCATCTGGAGGTCTCCTCGATGTAAGAGTCTAGCACGGTGGTGAGTGTCATGACTAGAGGTCGGCTCAGGAAATCAACAACTCGGTTGGTAATTCATATTTTATACTTGATGTTGAGGTGGAATTGTTGTAAGTATGTGGACCACTTCTAATGGTGGTCATTTTGCAATTTTCCTTGGGTCTGCATGAACAGTAGTGGCTTGTGATAAGTGTGGATGATTTTCTCCTTCTCAAGAAATTAATGTCTCCACTAGCGGTAGGCTTTCACAATGGATTACATTTCTTTTTCATAAGTAGGGTGCTTACGGACAACATCTTATAGTGTCTCACTATGATATGTTGTGGGGTGGTCGTGTTGAGTGAGAACGGTGCCCACAGAATAGTCTGAAGCATTTGTCTCTATCTCAAAGGGATGTTCCAAGTCTGGTAATGAAAGTACCGAGGATGAGCACAAATTCTTCTTCAATTCATCGAAGTCTTGTTGTTGGGACAGGCCCCACACAATGTTTTCCTTACCTCCACCCATGGTTACTTGGCTAAGGGCCCATGCGATATAAGAGAATACCAACACGAACCTGCGATAGAAATTAGCGAGGCCCAAGAATCTCTAAATTTCAGTGAGTGTGGTTGGGGATGGACAGTCACAGATGACCTGAATCTTGGTTGGATCCACATGCACACTATTTCGATCAACGATGTAGCCTAAGTAATGGACCTTGTCCATGCTGAAGGAGCATTTTTCCAAGTTTGCATATAGTTTGTGATGTCGCAAGGTGTGCAGAACTTGTTGAATATGCTACAAGTGTTTCGCCCAAGTATTTTTGTAGATGAGGATTTCATCGAGATACACCAATACAAAAGTATTGGTGAAAGGTCGTAGGATATCGTCCATCATCCTCATAAAACATTTTGGAGCATTTGTCAAACCAAAGGGCATGACCAGCCATTCAAAAAGACATTATTTTGACTTTAAGGTATTCTTCCATACATATGTTTGTTCTATTAATACCCGGTGGTAGCCAAACTTTAGATCAATCTTACTAAATTATTTGGCCCTCGTGAGCTGATCAAGGAGGTCGTCGATTCAGGGAATCGGGTATCAGTTTCAGACTGTGATTTTATTCAGGGCTCGGTAATGAATGCAGAGTTTCCAGGTCTCGTCTTTCTTCTACACCAACACATTTGGGCTCCCACAAGGCGATGAGTTGGGACCTATGTGCCCCTTGTGGAGAAGTTCTTATATATGCCTATTGATCTCCTCATTTTCTAATAGAGAGTGGTGGTAGACTGGCCCATTGGGTAGCGGTGCACCTAGGGTCAGATCGATGGTATGCTTGACCTGGTAGTGCAGAGGTACCTCAGTAGGAGAGGAGAAGATATATGAGTATTCTTCCATGACCTTATCCACTTGCTTCTATTGTGTGGAGAGATCATCCACGGAGGCCCTCGATGTGGCTATGATCTTTTGCTCACTCTTAGAGAGAATCAAAAAGAAGAAAAATTTCCTGGTCTGAGAGATGACCTTCCTGCATTGCTTGGCGGAGATCAAGGAAATAACACTAGGAGGGACTGCCTCGGGTATCATGTACAATTTCTTGTTCAAAGTAACAATAACACTACGAGGCCTAGACTCATATACAACATGACGTTTCCATAAATAAGGTTGTCCCAAAATAACATTACAAACTTCGAGAGGAGCAACATCACACAATAACTTGTCTTTGAAGGGCTTGATGTCGTATGACAGTCGATACTATTGGATGACGTGGAGATCACTTCCTTGGTAGAGCCATCCAATGGTGTAGGGTTGTGGATGCGGCATTGTCGGCAGGTCCAGCCGCTTGATGACCTATGTTGATATGAGGTTCTTCTGGCTACCACTATCAATGATGAAGTGCATCGGGGTGCCTTTTACCCACATCTTTGAATGGAAGAGGTGCTCGCCTTCTTCTGGCTCATCTGGTTCACCAAGCTAGAGCTTGGTGGTAGAAACAGTGGCACTGGGTTCTGCGTCAATGATCCACATTCCCCTTTATGGTTCTGACTCAGAGTCAGAACCCACATTTGATTCATAGGCTTTCACTTCGGCCACCAGTGACTACTTTGAGCGACAGTCAGCAGTGTTAGGCCAAGGGCTCTTATGGAAGTCGCACCACTTCCCGATATCTTTATTTGTCTTTTTTGTGTCCTTATTTGCTTATGTCTTGGAATGGTTGTCCTCATACTACCCATCTTTTCTCTATCCTTTGTTCTATGGGTTGTGGCTGCCCCTTCCTAGGTTTTGTTGTGAGGGGTTCCCTGGCCCAAATTGTCACATCTTTTGTTTGAGCTTCTGCTCAATTTTGATGGCATATCGGTAGGATGCACCCAAGATGATATGTCTAGAAATTCCATTTCGGTGTGGATGTATCTATGCAAAGCACCATGATACTTGAGCACCAGATGTCGCTCTGAATATTTGATACCCAACTTGGTGCGCAAGGTATGGAAGATATTTATGAACTCTGGCATTGCTTGGTCTCTTTCTTTTCGCAATGTGGTCCATTTGGTATACAAGTCGCCATAACTTCTGACAGGGTAGTATTGTTCCTTAGTATCATCCCTAAAGGATTCCCAAGTGGTTGCGACTGTAAATAATGAGGGTTCCTTTGTTTCCTTTTGCTCAAAGAAATTTTCCTACCAGTCTTTGACATGGGGAACGGCTTTGAGGAGTGAAAAAGTAATCTTTTCTCTATTTGAACATTTATGGATAGAAAAATACCCTTCTAATAGATTCAACCACTTGTCTATAGCATCTGCGTCTATCTGAACTTTAAATATAGGAATATTGAAGTTGATTTTTACATTGAAGGGGGTGACGCCTCCGTTCAAGAAAGATGTGTCGCTTGTTGGTATTCGCTGAAGGATTTGCGTGAAACTATCCATCATCTCATTTCTATGTTACATGAGGGATTCCTCAAGCAACATTTTGAAATGATATCATGTCCCATCATATTTATTTTCTCCTTCCATGAGAGGTCACTTGAGCATATGAGAGATTTTTTCCTCGAGAGAAACAAGCTTGAGACCTGATTCCTTGTACCCTGACCTCGTTGGGGACATGCATTAGGACGACAAGGAGAAAACTTCTCTGATACCATTGATCCAGATTTTATGAGAAGAAAGAAATGAATACCGATTATTAAAATATTCTTAACACAGAATAACAGAGATACAGTAAAACTGGTTTTCTATTCAATAAGGAAATAAGATGAAACTGTAAAATGCAACAGAAAACAAGCTTGTTGGAATGGTGGCGGCTTATCTCTGAGAATAGATGTGATGGTTGCGCTCATTCGCAAGAAGATGATTACAATGAGGCTCTGAAGGGATTTTTACAATAAACAGGAATTTCAAACACCCTAGGAGATGAAGCACCAAAATTCATGTGGGCCCCATTTGGGTAAGTTAGTACATCAACTTCCCAGGATCATAACGTTTGCATACGATCTTTGTTTTAGGTGCAAGATAACCCTTTGGACAGGTATCATTGAGGAGATTCATTTTTGGGGCTCAATCATAGGCTTCGGTTATCATTGAGAATCTTGATCTCGAAAAACCTTCATTTAGTCCCTCAAAATGGCCCCAAAAGTTAAAAATTGCTAAAGACAGTAAATTTCCAAAATTGCCAGAAAATTTTTTTGAGTGAGTTGGAAAAGGTGGGTGGCCACCAATATCCACCTGGATCAATGGAACAAGAGGTTCGGACGCCTGCACTACAGGGAATTTCCGGTTCTGAGGGGGATTTTTATAGGTCTTCTAGATTTTAGTTTTGAGCAGCAGGGAGTGTGAAGAGTGTTGTATTCCTTGAGATATTTCCTGGCTAGGGAAACAATGCCAAGGACATTTTAAATTTTCAGATGATTGGGGTTTCGAAATCTGTTCAAAGAAAAGAGGATTTATTATTGGTTTTGGCTTAGGATTCAATGATAGTTTTCAATTACTAATATCAAACAATAAAGGGAAGAAATCTTAGTACTTTGGCACAATTTGAAATATCGATAGAAGAATAGTGGGAAAACAAAATCAAAGATAAATTGATGTATCAAAAATAAATATCAATTTAATCTCAGATAGAGGAAAAATATAGATAAAGTATAAATGAACTATTTTATTTGTTTATGTAAAATTACATTTCAAAACATAAACAAATTTAAAAGTTAAAGACACAGGTGATAATTTCAACTTACAATTAAAACAATCAAATCTACAACTTTAACCAATGTTTTTAATGACAGTAGTGATTGTACTAAATTATTTGTAGCATCAACTCATGTATACTTTGAAATGAAGAAATTAACTAGAAACATAACGCACAAAAGGAACGCATATGCCAAAGCCAAAATCTTGAATCCTTTATCATTTGGGAAAAATATTTTTTATTAAAAGATTAACTGGATAATTCCAAAATATCTCCCCCTTTGAATCACGTGGAGTTTGCTCTTTATACCACAGAGTCCTCAACAAAATTTGTTATTATTGCTATTCTTCAGCCTCTAATTTGCAATATCGAATCTAAATTTCTAAAACAGGTATTACTACAATTTGAAAATGACAATATGTCTTAGATTTTAGGTTAACAAGTGATTTGATTGGATCCAGAGTTTTAAATGATCTTTGACAGCTCTGCAATCGGGGTCATTCCTGGTGATAAGGATGAAGACAACATCTTCAAGTGATTTCTCTCATAAATATTGGGTCAAATTGATCTGGTAAAAGAGAAATTAGCCCATTAGCTGCATGAAATCCAAACATTCACGCTCGAATGTATATGCACCATCCACGTATCCATATCCTATTCATTTTTCACATTTGTTCGAGTGGATTTGAAATGGCCCCAAGACAAAATGCGATAAAACCTGCAGCTGGCATGTAACATCGTTGAATTGAGTTAAATATAAGTTTGGGTACACGCCCTTCCATTGCCTTTCGAGAAATTTCAAACATGAAATAGTTTGTGATCGTTGATTTGAGATCGCCTGCGATCTGACCTGCCAACAAATCCAAACTTTATTAATTCATAATATAACTAAAATTTAATCCTCAGTTAAAACTATAATAATATGTACATAAAACATAATAAAATTATTTAAACTCTAATCTTATATAATATAATAACTAATATATCGTAAGATATTTATATATATTAACTATACTAACTATTCTAACATAAAATAAAACTTAACTAAATGTTAGAAACAAAACTAATTTTATGACTTTATAACTAGTCCAAAGGTAAAAATTAAATAATTCTACAAAAACTACTTTTTCATATAATAAAAGATAGAAATTACTTTATGTTACAACATTAGGCTCCATTTGGGGATGGTGTCTCTCTATGAGGCACTAAGAACAATAGACCTTGTGCCTTCATTATTGGGAAATGGAGTCATTATCATTGGAATATTAAGAGGAGGGGTGTGAATTAGTATTAGTACTTTTCTTTCTTTAACCAAAATATAAATCTTCAATGATATTCAATCAGCATTCAATATAGGATCAGTACCATAAATCAATGCATAAACAACACATAAACACATTACACCGAATTTTTACGTGGAAACCCAATGCAAGAAAAAACAAAAGAATGTTTTTCTTATTTTTCAAAGAGTACATTTAGTGGAAGCACCAAATTCCTATTTCTCCAACTATAACTAGAAGGAGGCTCCAACCCCCTATTTACAGGCTACAACATGAAGGAAGCTCCAACTCCCTAATTTACCGGCTCCAACCGGAAGGAGGCTATAACCCCCTTTCCTTGCCCCATCCAACCACCCTGAAATATAAATGTAGACAACCCAGCCACTACCTTTGTTGTTGTAACTGATAACCTATTGTTGTTTGTGTTCATGATATCTTTGTCGCTGCTATTGATATCAATATCTCATCAAAATTGCAACCACACATACCTCATACCAAAATCCATAAAAGAGTTCTTCTAATCAAGTGCTTATAACTCACTGAGACATCCATGTTCCTGATTTCTTCAGAATAACACCCTGACACACTCAAGAAGACATACATTTACCCTAAAGCTAAACTGAGTTCCAGATCCCTGATCTTCTTGGATTTTTCCTCACGGGTTTGTGACTGTATGCAGTGTTTGCCCGTGGGTATCCATGCTTTTCCTCACTGCAGCATGTGGATGTATGCGCTTTTCCTCCTAAAACTCATGTATATACTCAAGAAATTTTTGTATGAAACCCCTTCTCCTTACTCTCGGCTCCTGCAAACTTCTTACTTCACTAAAATTATATGTCTTCAACTCACTTCCTTAGACTGAATCATTGTATTCTTAGAAGTGATTACATAGAAGTGATTTTCAATGGAATCTTCTCGATGTTATAAAAAGAAATTTAATAATGACATGCAACTTCCATGCAACTCATGATGGCATGCAACTCACATGAAACTCACATGCATCCTGTTATATTTTGTTTACACTTTAATTATCCCTACAATAATTAATTATATTTTGTTTACTACCAATTTACTTTGACATGCAACTTTGATCAAGGGTTGACATCAATGACAACCAATCTCAATAATTGATCATCCCTGCAATAATTAATTAATATTTTTTGATAATTCATTTATCTTTCAACAATATGCCCCTTTGGAATTGATGGCAACACTTAGACACAACAATGGTAACACTCATGCTCATGTTGGCTCCCCCTGTCTTCATGTGTTGGCTCCCCTTTTCTTCATGCCTCTACTCTTCCATTCCTTTGTCTTTCTCTCCCCCTTTGACATCAATGGCAAAGAATGACTTGTCCTTGGGGTTGTTCCCCCTGACAATAAGCCTCTGATCTTTAATGATGTTTCTCTTCATGGTGCTTCCTCACATACATATATGATAAAAAGCATTCAAAAATCATTCAAGTATTTCAAAAAGCATTCACCGTGGGGCTGAAACTACTCCTAGTTTTTGTCGAAGATACTCAAAAGTCTCTCTCGGAAGAGGTTTGGTAAAGATATCTACAATCTTCTCTTTTGTACCAACATAATCTACCTTGATGTTCTTCTTTGTAACTTGTTCTCATAGAAAGTGAAACTTGATCGGAATGTGTTTCGTCTTGGAATGCATCATTGGATTCTTAGAGATACTTATAGCATTGGTATTATCACAGAATATCGGAATAGGATCATCATATTCCACCTGTATGTCTTGCAAAGTTTGCTTCATCCAGATAACTTGTGTACAATGTGTTGTTGTTGCAATATACTTTGCCTCTATTTTGGACAATGATACTGAAGATTGTTTCTTTCTCAACCAAGATACCACAAAACCACCCAAGTAGAAGGTTTATCCACTTGTACTTCTTCTATCAACAACACTTCCTACCCAATCTGCATCTGTGTATGCAACTAGAGATAGATCATTCCCTTTTGGATACCATAATCCATAGTATTTTGTTCCTTTGAGATATCTGAATATTCTCATTACTTCCATAACATGTGTTTCCTTCGATGCTTCTTGAAATCTTTCCACCTGTCCAATTTTTTGCATCACATCCAATCTTGATGTCGTCACATAGAGTAAACTACCAATCATCGATCTGTAGATTCTCTGATCTTCATACTTGGATATATCATCTTTTCTCAATTTGCAACTGGTCTTCACGGGAGTATTTACGGGCTTGCAATCTACCATTTAAAACATATTCAACATTTATTTGATATACTTGGTCTGGGATATGAAAATACCTGTATCTAGTTGACATATGTGGAGTCCCAAAAATAAATACAACTCACCAAGTAATGACATTTTGAATTCACTATGAATGTCTTTAGCAAATTTATTACTCATCCTATTGTCATTACTGCTAAAAATAATGTCATCAACATAAAATTCAATTATCAACAAATTATTTTGATTTACCTTTATGTAGATATTGTTGTCAACATTGCCTTTCGTGAACCCTTGTTGTTGTAGATACCTCTCCAATCTTGAATACCATGCTTTGGGGGCTTGTTTGAGTCCATATAGTTCCTTCTTCAATCTGCAAACATAATCTTCCTTTTTTGATAGTATAATCCTTCTGGTTGTTTGATGTGGACTTATTCTTCTAGTTCTACATTTAGGAAGGATGATTTTACATCCATCTGATATACTTTGATTCTCTTTGCACATGCATAAGCCAAGATCAATCTGACTGCTTCCATTCTGGTAACTGGGGAAAATGTTTCTTCAAAATCTATTCCTTCAACCTGAGCATGTCCCTTGTATACTAAGCTTGCTTTATTCATAGTTACTTGTCCATCCTCGTTCAACTCATTTCTAAATACCCATTTTGTACCAATCACGTCCTTATCTTTATGCCTTGGAACAACTTCCCATGTTTCATTCCTCTCTATCTGATCCATCTCTTCTTTTATAAATTTGATCTAGTGTTCATATGTGTTGGATTCTTCAAAACTACTGGGTTAAACTATGCATAATAGTGCTAGATGCCTTTGTTCTAGTGAGCATAATTTTCTCTGAGTTTCAACTCTGGTATCCATATTCCCAATGATCTGTTCTAGTGGATGATTTTTTTGTATTCACCTGCTAGGAGTTTTGGGAGATATCTGAAGATTTTTTGGGGAACCTTCCTTTTTCTCTGCTTCTGGATGCTCTTCCAATTCTGCTTCTTCTTTCAAGTCCTCTTCTCATTCCTGCTCTGTTGAGTCTCTGTTTTCTTCTTTGAGGTTTCATACACTTATCTCTTCAGTATGTACATTGATGATTTCCACTATTCTATTGAGTCTCATATTGAAACACTTATATCCATTGTTTTTGCTTGAGTACCCAACAAATATGCCTTTTTCAACTCGGGATTAAAACTTTCCAATCCTACCATATTCTCTTTTGATGTAGCACTTACTTCCAAACACTCTAAAATGATTCACATTTTTCGGTCTTCCTTTCCATAGCTTGTAGGGAGTCTTATCACTGTTACTTCTAAGCATTCCTCTGTTCAATATATGAACCGATGTATGTACTTCATGTGCCCAAAATATGTCACCCAAATTGGAATATTTCAACATGGTTCTAGCCATTTCATGTATTGTCTTGTTCTTTCTTTCAGTGACTCCATTTTGCTAAGGTGTCCTGGATGCTGAGAACTGTCTCTTTATCCCATGTTCACTACAGAATTCAATGAATTCATTTGATGTGAACTCTCCTCCATTGTCTGATATCAAACATTTGATTTTCAAGTTTGTCTTTGTTTCAACCATTTGCTTGTATATTTGGAAGTGCTCAAATGTCTCTGAATTCTTCTTAAGAAAGAAAATTGTAGTCATTCTTATGTAGTCATCAATCAGTAGCATGAAGTATTGTTCACCATTTAATCCCTTTGTCCTTGTTGGTCCACATAGATCAGTATGTACAATCTCCAATGGTTTTTTTTATTGAGTACTTATTTGATTTAAACTTGGTCCTGGTCTAATTTCCCTGTAGACAATGCTTACATAAAGTATTAGTTGGCTTTGAAATTTCAAGCATTTCTCTTACTGCTTCCTTTCTGCTAATTTTGAAAAGATTGTCAAAGTGCATGTGATCGATTCTTTTGTGCCAGATCCAACTTTCATTTTCCTTTCCTAAACAAAATAGTTCCTTTCCAATTTCATTCCAAACATATATGTTGTTCGGAGTCCTTATAGATGTCACCACTAACCTTCTTGATCCTTATTTCCTTATTTCACATTTCTCTGAGTCAGACTGAAGTGTGTGTCCTTGATCACACATTTGATTTACACTCAATAGATTGTGCTTCATATCTTCAACCAGTAAGACATTTTTTGTCATAGCATATTTACTTCCAAGCTTAATTTTGCCTCTACCTATAATTTTGGCTGAATGATTATTGCCAAATGAAATTGATCCATATTTTTCTTTCTTCAAAGTTACAAACTTGTTCCTGTCACCTGTCATATGCTTTGAACAACCACTATCAACATAATAATCATTTTTCTTGTGTTGGGATTGTAGAACAAGTGAGCATTGACTCTTCTTTATTTTTCGTATCTCTTTTTGTTCTGATATCTTATTTCTAATGTTCTACTTTGATTTCCCGAGAGGAATAGTCAATATACAACTCTTCGCTATGTGACTAGGTTCTCATGTTATGTTCTCATCTTATAGGTTGTAAATATTCCATGTATCTCATCCATGCTCAATGTACCGAGAGCTTCTCTTTCTTATAGGGCTAATATTTTATAATCAATTCTCATACGAAGAGACCTCAATACCTTTTGAACAACCATTGAGTCATCAAATTCTACTCACAATCCTTTAATAGTATTGACTACTTCGTCAACTCGCAGAAGGTAGGCCGCAATGTCTTCATCTTCCTTCATCTTCAACTATTCAAACTTAGCTCTGAAAATTTGAATCTTAGCTCCCTTTACCTTGGCATCTCCTTCATAAATATTTTGGAGTTTATCCTAAAGATCCTTTCCATTATCACAATGCATAACTTGACAAAAATTGAATCAACTAAACTACTCAGAATAATACCTTTAGCCTTTGAGTTATTTTCACTGAGCTTCTTTCCATCTCTCTTGATTGGGGGAGTGGCTGGTGTTGTATACCCACCTACTATTGATTTTCAAACATTGAATCCTTATGCCTGCAAAACATTTTTCATCATTTTATTCTAGAAAGTATAGTTTTTCTCATCAAGCCTTGGTGCTCCAATATTAGCATATTCCATGATCTCCTTCCAGTGGTGAGACTTCTTCCTGAAGGACCTGCTTTGATACCAATTGTTGGAATATTGAGAGGGGGGGTGAATCAGTATTAGTACTTTTCTTTATTTAACAAGAATATAAATCTTCAATGATATTCAATTAGTATTCAATATAGCATCAGTACCATAAATCAATGCATAAACAACACATAAACATAGTACACCTAAGTTTTAGGTGGAAACCCAATGCAGGAAAAAACCACAGAATTATTTTCTTATTTGTTAAAGAGTACATTCATTGGAAGCACCAACTTCCTATTTCTCCATCTACAACTAGAAGGAGGATCCAACCCCCTATTTGCAGGCTACAACCTGAAGGAAGCTCCAACTCCCTAATTTACCGGCTCCAACCGAAAGGAGGCTACAACCCCCTTTCCTTTCCCCATCCAACCACCCTGAAATATAAATGTAGACAACCCTGTCACTACCTCTGTTGTTGTAACTAAAAACCTATTGTTGTTGTTCTTGATATCTCTGTTGTTGCTATTGATATCAATATCTCATCAAGACTGCAACCACACATACCTCATACCAAAATCCACAAAAGAGTTCTTCTAATCAAGTGCTTATAACTCACTGAGACATGAATGTTCTTGATTTCTTCAGAATAAAAACCTAACACACTCAGGATGTAGCATCCCCAGCCACCTTCTAGGTTATGCCACATACAAATTTTTGAACTATATACAAAATTAAAACATACAGAAACTTTGCAAATGCCCAGATTCATACATCATAATAATAAAATACACATGCAACACAGACACACGAAAAACCCACAAAAATAAACGCATAAATAATAATGCAGCATGCAATTTAACACACAATTGAGACTTATCTTTGATTAAAAACACCACCAACTATGTGAAAACCTTCCACATTCCTCCCATCCTTAGACCATGATGCTCATAGGTCTCAGTAGTGGGTCACCCTCGAGAAGGAGCTAAACTCCACCTAGGTAAAGGGATTCTTAACCAGGCTAATGTGTCTCAGACAATAGGAAAAACTCCCTCATAGGTGCCAACTCGAACTGACAACCTACAGTCCCTCATTCCCTGCATGCTTGTCCCACCCCAGGAAATGTGCCCCTTCTCTTCTCAATAGTCCTTCGGCTGCTCCATTTCCTTTTTGGGGCTTCAATAATAGGTCGGACAAGAAGTCTTAGAGCCATGTAGTTGCAGTTTGGCACCTTCGGGAAAACAACTCCCAGTAATTCTCTCACCCAGAAAGAATTTATCATGGGTCGGACAACCCGCCTCTTCAATATCCCACGGGCCTAACAACCTGCATCTTCAATCCAACTCTTAAGTTAACTAGGTATAGGTACAGTAATGGTTCGATTAAGGTACAGGTACGTTGCTAGTGACACAGAGGTACGGTGGACAACTGAAATCCATGAGTCCAGGAATGGAGAAAATGATGGAATGATGGAAAATGCACCAAGTCCAAACTCTTTGTATGCATGTTCCTAAATTGACACTTGTCATGTTGAGATTTGTTTTGGCCCACTTGTCCCCATCCTTAAAACTTAGGATAAAATAATTATCCATAGTTTATTTTTTAAGGAATATTAATATAATATTTCTTTTTTGCTTAAGATCCCTAGCTTAGCCCCTTATCCTTTACTTTTTTCCCCCTTTCCATAACTAGTGGATTTTATTCCCCCTTACTCTTTTACATGGTTGGTCTACACGCAGTGATGTTTTTTTCATTAATATTTGCATGTGAATACATTTTCTTTTACATCACATTCATACTATCCTTTCTAAATCCCGGTTCATCATCCTAATTATATTTGTATTTACATTTACAGTTGGCATTCAGCCTAAAGGTATTGCATTCCCCTCCCCCTTATTTATTCATTGTCCTCAATGCAATATATATACATATACAACCAAAAATTTCAAAAATCCTCAAAAAGATGTGGTTATTCTGCCCGCATAGCATCCTCGTGCTCCCAAGTTGCATATTCAGGGCCGTACTAGGTCCATTGGACCTTTACTAGATCTATGGATTGATTCTGAAGTTGCTTGATCTTCCGGTCTAGTATGCACACCAGATGCACTTGAAAGGTGCCTTCTTTCTCCAGCTGAATCACATTCCAATCAATGACATGATTAGCATCAGGTATATACTTTTTGAGCAATGATACATGGAATACATTATGAATAGACATTGATGCAGGAAAGGAAATCATGTATGTTATAGGCCCATTCCTCTCTAGGATTTCAAACGGCCCACAATAACGAGCTGCCAAATTTCAACAATTTCCCAACTTCATGAAACTTTTGTTGGCCTCTACTTTCAAGAATACATGGTCACCCACTTTAAATTCCATGTGAGTTCTGCCCTTATCAGCATCGCTTTTCTGTCTGTCTTGAGCATCCTTTAAATTCTTTTTTATTTTATTTTCTCTTCCATTTCCCTGAGTAATTATGGCCCAACCATTTCTCTATCTGTTGAGTTGTCCCAACTTACCAGTGTGTTGCACCTTCTGCCATAAAGTACCTCAAATGGGCTCATATTTAGAGATGCTTGGTACCCATTGTTATAAGAAAAATGCATTAAGTGTAGGTAGTCTTCCCCATCCTTAGAACTTAGGATAAAATAATTATCCATAGTTTATATTTTAAGGAATATTAATATAATATTCATTTTTGGCTTAACCTCCCTAGCTTAGCCCCTTATCCTTAAATTTTAGCCCCATTTCCATAACTAGTGGAGTTTAGTACCCCTTACTCTTTTACATGGTTGGTCTACACATAGTGATGTGTTTTTCATTAATATTTGCATGTGAATACATTTGATTTTACATCACAGTCATATTGTCCTTTCTGCATCCTAGCTCACCGGCCTAAGTATATTTGTATTTACATTTAGAGTTGGGGTTCGGCCTAGGGGTATTACACAAGATGACATACATTTAACCTAAATTCGAACTGAGTTCCAGATCCCTAATATTCTTGGATTTTTCCTCACAGGTTCTCAATTGTATGCACTTTTTGCCCGAGGGTATCCGTTCTTTTCCTTACTGCATCTTTTGGATGTTTGTGCTTTTCCTCCTGAAACTCATTGATATACTCAAGGAATTTTTGTATGAAACCCCTTCTCCTTACTGTCGGCTCAAACTTCTTACTTCAGTAGACTTCTATGTCTTCGACTCACTACCTCAGACTAAATCATTGTATTCTCAGAAGTGATTACACATAAGTTATTTGCAATGGACTCTTCTCTGAGTTATAAAGAGAAATTTATTAATGACATGTAACTGCCATGGAACTCATGATGGCATGCAACTCACATGCATACTGCTATCTTCTGTTTACACTTTAATTATCCTTGCAATAATTAATTATCCCTACAATAATTAATTATCTTCTATTTACTACCACTTTACTTCGACATGCAACTTTGCTCAAGGGTTGACATCAATGACAACCAATCTCAATAATTAATTATCCCTACAATAATCAATTAATATTTTTTGATAATTAATTAATCTTTCAACAATTATTCTCTAGTTTTTTAAGCTAAAGTTTATTCAAATGCATCTAAATTATCTTTCTCGCTTTTTAATATAAATCTCATATCACAAATATTAAAACTATTAAAAATAAAAATTTCAAAGCATGTTGAATTTTAGATTTCAAGAAAAGATATTAAAGGATTTTCTTCATCAAAATCTACTCAGGATCTATCTAAGGTAATTTATTAGAGCCAAGATAAAACATTAAATTTCAAACTAATAATTTTCTTAACCCGTGGTAAAAATTAATTCTTTATATTTATTATAGATAAAACTCAATTGGGTCAGAGTATAGGGAATATTGAAAAGAACTAATAACATGGTATGAGTGGAGATATGTTGTTAAAGTTCATTACAGTTATCATAAACATTGCTTCACTTCCAACCAGGCGTCCATAACCCTGGTGAAGGTATCTATATTCCCCAATCCTAAATTTACTTCCACCATCCCAGTTTTTAATATGATTTCATTGATTTGAGATGAGGGCAATCATTTAAATGAATTTCCTTTCATCGTCTCTTTTGGACAAGATGGGGACAATCAATTTTGAATTTTTACCATCTATGTTAACATTTTATTTATTTATGTGGGGTGGGGGGAATCAGTGTGTCAAGAACACTATGGGATGATAATTGTTGAAGATATAATTAAGTAGAATTGCCTACATCTTTAAGGTAAACCCTGAGATTAATACCTTCTTAAAATTAACTATATCCTTTCCTATGAGTATTGTAATAGTTTATGATTTATTCTTTTAAGTTTCCCTTGATAAAACTATCAGTTATCATTTAATATCAAAGCACAAATTACAAGATATTACCTTAAGTATACCTTTTCAATAGAGATAAAAGAACAAATAAAAAAAAATTCCTTACTAGTAAAAATAGCATGTCTGAAATTTTGTTTATCAAATAATTATATTATTTCTATAGATACTAGAATAAATATAAGTGATCAACGGAGTTTAGTTTCATTTATTCTACCTAAACTAACACTATCCCTAAAATAATTATGCAAATCAAAAGGAAATGCTCAAATATAAGTTTATTAATATACAGTGTTTCATATTCTAATTATCATCATTCTTTTTATTCAAGCATAATCAGACTTCCAATGAAGATAGTCAAGCAAATTTATATCTGAATAAGATTGTTCCTTACAAATTTGTACAAGAAAAGAAAACAATTATACCAACAACAAAGATACATAAGCTAGCAATTGATATGTGAAATCTACTTGTAATGTGTTAATAAAATGTCGAAGATTAGAGGATTGGAAAGAAACAAATTTGAACCAATCAACTATAGGATCTTGTAAATCATGCAAAAACACATATGTACAACCCTCCTCATATACTTGAAGAAATTTGAGCTCTAATGAATAACTAGAAACAACTTCTTTAAATTGTTGATGTTTTTCCTGAAACGAAAATATTTGACAAGAATTAGGAACAATAATATAATAAATATCATCATCGAAAACATCTTCTTGATATGATATAAAAACAACAGGATGTTTTAGAACAACAATATGTTCCTGATCATAATTATTTGAAATATCATTCTTATAATCATGATTATTAAAAATTTCTGAATATGATATTTGGGAAATTTGTTCTTGTTTTATTTCTTTGTCAAAACTTTTCACTTGTTGATGATAATTAAATCTTTGAAAACCAAGTGTTTTGTCAACTTTAAACCTCTCATTGATATAAACTTCTTGAAAATCATAGCTATCATATATACACTTACTGTTATTTGAAATTTCTGTGACTGATAGCTCAAAGATATATTTTGTTGAAAATTATTTTGACCTTCACCTTCTATGATAGGAAAAAAATATGTATCTTATGGAATACTTTCAAGTGCATTCATACCATAACTATCCATAGATGTTTCTTTATAAGCAAGTAAATCTTCTTCATCCTTATTAACATAATACACTTGGTCTTTTAGCTCTTGAGCACATTCGATTTTTTGTTCAAAATCATTAAGCCTTGAATCTCTAAAATCCAATGAGAGTAATTTATTTATTTTAAAATCATCAAAATATTCATAAACATCATAAATAGGTGAACTAATGAACATGTATAAAGATTATGTCTGCAAAATATGTTCTTCTTTGATGTTAAGCTCTAATTTTGAATCATAATTAGCATATATAGATTGATAAGTGTTCAATCTCTCTAAAGGTAAGGATAAAGAAATTTTTCTTTGATCATCTTGAAAATTTTCTTGGATATGTTCATAGCAGATCTCTTGTTCATTCTGCTCACTATGAAAATCACCCAAAAAATAAATGAAAAAATCAGTTTCATAATGATTTACTTGTTGCTTATCTAAAATTTTCATATCTAATTATTCATGTTCATCTTCTTCTTTTTGTTCTTCTACATTCAGATCCTCCTTTATTTGATCAGGTAGCATCCCACAAGCCCATAGATACTTTTCAATTTCTTCAGGATCTATAACATTTGTTGCAAAGTGAAAGACTTCCTTTCTCTAAGGTAAAATGCTACATGAGGATGATGTGCTAGTGCATAGTATACCTTAACAGCACCTTCAAAAGCACGAATTTCAACAGAAATTTTGTGATAAACATTTTCAAATCTCCTCTTGAATTTCATAATTGTTTCATCGTTCTTTCTTTTTATAGAATAAAACTCAGAAATCTATTGTTGGTGAGATTTCCTCTCAGCCCATTTGTGCAGGAAAACATCATGAAAGTCAGTCCAAGAAGTAATAGATTCAGTTGGTAAGTCTCTAAACGGTATTTTTACTTCTCCTACTAATCAATGAGTTAATAATATCATAAAAACATCCTCATACTGAACATATAAACAATATGTGAAATGTTCAAAGGTTTTCATGTGCCTTTCTGTTGTAATATCATCTTCTCCATTGAATAAAGGAATGTATTTGAAAATTTTAGGAGGTAGATCATGAAGAACTAATGGAATTTTGAGAGGTTTATATCTATTTAAAGTTTGAGGATGAATCTTTAAAAGTTGATCATAAGGTATATTAGGGACTGAAGGAATTGGAAAATTAATTCCATTCCCAATTGATGTATAAGGCTGAATATGCTTTGAAAGAAAAGGGTGGGATTTTTTCATCAAGAAAACTTTTAAAGGATATTGATGTAAGAATTTCATCACTATTAATAGAAGGTACTAGTGAAGAGAACTTATCTTCTTGAGTAATATGAGAAGAATCTAGGATTTCTATTTCAAAAATACGAGACGGGGTTTTGAATTTTCTATCCTCTGAATGTATAAAACAGCAAAAACGTTTTTCCAAATGCACAAGATAGAACAACAAAGGACCAAAGAATAAATCTAAATTTTCTTGAAGGAAATTTGCCATTTGATATCTAATTATTTTACAATGGTTCTTCATTAATTTTTCAAAGGCTGATATCTAGTGGAATCCTGAGAATTTATGGAAAAACCAATGGATTCTTCAATTTTTGGAATTGAAAGACAGTGGAGTCGTTGGGTAAAGTATTTTAGCCAACCTAAGTTTTGTTCGCCATCAAAAGGTAGGTATAATTTTTTTACCCATGGAAAATATATTTAAAATCACTCCCTGTCAACGGTGCCTAAAAATGTTGTTTTCCTTGAGATATTTCCTGGCTAGGGAAACAATGCCAAGGACATTTTAAAATTTCAGGTGATTGGGGTTTTGAAATATGTTCAAAGAACAGAGGATTTAATATTGGTTTGGCTTAGGATTCAATGATAGTTTTCAATTACTAATATAAAACAATAAAGGGTAGAAATCTTAATACTTTGGCACAATTTGGAATATCGTTGGAAGAATAGTGGAAAAACAAAATCAAAGATAAATTGATGTATCAAAGATAAATATCAATTTAATATTAGATAGAGGAAAAATACAGATAAAGTATAAATGAGATATTTTATTTGTTTATGTAAAATCACATTTCAAAACATAAAAAAATTTAAAAGTTAAAGACATGGGTGATAATTTCAAGTTACAGTAAAAACGATAAAATATGCAACTTTAACCAATGCTTTTGATGACAGTAGTGGTTGTACTAAATTCCTTGTATAATCAAATCATGTATACTTTGAAATGAAGAAATGAGTACACTTCTATTATGAGGAATGATGTTTGGGACATAATGTTGAGATTCAAAGGGGAGTCGGTTGTGAGTTCTAGGTGGCTCTACAAGATCAAGCATGATGCAGATGGTAGCATTGAGAATTTCAAGGTGAGGTTTGTGGTGAGAGGTTTCTCCCATAGAGAGGGTGTGGAGTATGAGGAGACTTTTCCTCTAGTCACCAGGTGCTTCTATTTGAGATGTTATTTATATTTCTTCAGTTATGAGGTGGAGGATTCACCATGTGGATGTGAAGATTATTTCCTCAATTATATCATTGAGGAGGAAGTATATATAGATAAACCTTAGCGATTTGAGGTACATGGGATGGAGTTTCATGTGTGTGGACTTAATAAATCCATGTGGACTAAAATAGGCACCCAAGGCATGGTATTCCAGGATTGATAGATACTTGTAGAGTATGGGATTTACCAAGAGTGAGGTGGTTCCTAACTTATACTTCATACTTGTTGGGTCTGATCCACTCATCTTGGTGTTGTACGTGGACAATTTGTTTCTCACAGATGCAGAGGAGATTATAGCAAGGTGCAAAGCAGATTTAGCTACAAATTTCAAGATGAAGGACATTGGCTTGATGCATTATTTCTTGGGTTTAAAGGTATGCAAGGTATCTGAGAGATATTCATTAGTCAAGGGAAGTACACAGTAAATATTTTCAAGAGATTCGGGATGGAGGACTATAGATCAATGGCTACACTTATGGTTACCAATATGAAGAAGATTATCACTTCAAATTCAGATTTTGTGGATCCTAAGATATACAAGTAGATGATAGGGTCCTTGATGTATTTGGTCAACACCAGGATAGATATATGTTTTGTTGTGAAAACCTTGAGTCGGTTCATGGTGGAGTCGAAGCAAGTGCATTGGATAGCAACGAAGCATGTGCTCAAGTACTTGAGAGGTATCTTGGAGGTGATGGAGTGAGGCTACAGGGATATTCATACTCTGATTGGGAAACAAGTGTTGTAGACATAAAGAGAACCTCACGGTGTTGCTTCATCTTGGGATCAGTTGTGATTACATCATTCAATAGCAAGCATACTTCTCTAGCACTCAGTTCAACAGAGGTAGAGTATATGGCAATGAGTATGGCTAGTTGTGAATCCATTTGGCTTTGCAAATTGCTTACAGGGTTATTTCACTAGGATTTGGATCCTATGGTGATATATTGTGATAATAAGAGTTGTATCAAACTCTCTAAGAATCCAGTATTCCATGACAGGTCCAAGCATATTGATATCATATATCATTTCATCCGAGACAGGATCCAGAAGGGAGTAATCAAGCTTCAATATGTTTCCATAGATGAGCAAGTTGTAGATATTCTGACCAAACCCTTGCTTAAAGAGAAGTTTGTATTCTTCAAGGATGAAATTGGAGTGGTGAAAAATACCTTCCTCGCTAAGAGGGAGTGTTGATGTTTGTAGCATCAGACAGGTACTTCCGCACAGGTCTAAGTGTCTAGACATGTGGAATTCATCCAAAGCCTTCTACCTTGGTAATTTACTTTTATTAAAGGAATTATTAAATTAAAGTACTTGTATTATTTAGTTGAGTTTTATTTAATGAAATCCTAAAATTAGCATTAATGAATTAAATATTAGCCATTGATATCAAGTGAGGTGAGAAGTAATCTCAGTCGTCAATCACTTTAGAGATTAGGTTTAGGCCATAACTCAGTATTATAAAAGCATGGCAAGGGTGAAGAAGGAGACACTTGATACACTTGATACTCTTTTGATACAGACAGAGTTGGATCATAAAGGACTTTCATTCAAGGAGATCTTGGATAGGTGGAGAAGTACTTTCATCTAGAGATCAATGCAGGTCAAGGAGAAGAGAGAAAAAAGACAGTCGTAATTGGGTTTCATATTATTGGAGCCGCAACAGCAGGGTCATGTCATACGGATTTTTTCATAGAGTCTTTTACGCATGTGTACGTGGGTTTTAGTGGATACAGACACATATATGTAGGTTTTATTAAGGAAAGGCAGATACATATCGGGAAACATGAAAGTTCATGATTGTACAATAGACCAAGAGTTGTTAAGGTTTTCAGATGTTGTCTAAAGTTTTGTGTATTTCTCTATGGGTCATTTTCCCAGTAAGGAAGACCTTGTAAGCTTTGAATTTATTTGAATGTAACATACCTAGCCACCCGCAAGTTGGAAACGCTACTTCAAAACTCACCTATGAACTGATTTTGAATTTTTGATGGCATTTAATTAATAAAGAACCATGAAACACTCACATGCAATCATCAAGATTCATACTACATCATAAAAGAAATGGAAGATCATTCCATACAGAGAAATAACCAACAAGTATGCATATTATAAACATGAATCTCAAAGATAATAATTAATACACAGTGGAAATAAATATAGAGGTAAATAAAACCATGACATAGAGCACTTATCTTTAATGAAACGAATCACCAACTGGTTGCATCCTAAGGATGTTCTACCCAACTGTAGACACTGGTGTTCCAAGTCTCAACAACAATGTCACCCCCAAGCTAGGGCTATGAATCCACAAGGACGGTTCTAGGGTGTCACTCAACTTCCCAAACTAGACAGCTTCAATCTCTCACAGGCTTCTCAACACACAACAATCCAAGCTACACCAGCTCTCTTCTCTCCAACCTGTACAAACCAAGAGAATGGACCCCCTTCTCTGCCATGCAGTCCCTTGAGTTGTCCACCTCCTTCCATGGATCTAGTGCATCTGGTCAAGAATATCCATGTTGGGACTCTCAAGATTCACAGTTGTGAGAAAACATTAACACATTCCAATTCATATCAGACATGCAGACATTAATTCATGGTTGGAATACACCAGCAGACACTATAGCCAGCCAACAATGGCTTCTCTCCAACAATTCATTTTTTTCTTATTTTCCAAGCCAAGATCAAAATGAATGAGGAATGATGAATGAATGAAAGAGTGAATGGAGAGTGAACAAAACGAATAGTGTGAACCCCCCAAACATCCCAAATATGGGTTTATATAATTACTTGGAAATAAAAAAAACCACATGGACTTCCCCAAGAAGCTCATGTAACCACTTCTCTCAATTAAAAAAATTATGGGTAAATAAAATATAATAAAAATACTTATCCCCCTCTCTCGTGGAATCATATCCCCCTATAACTCTTTTCATTGTCTGTCTAGCAGCCATCAATGTATTTTATTATTAATAATGAACAAAACATTACATTTCCTAGGCATGTTGGCCTCTTTTTATTGTTTGGGCACTCCATCCTTTCATAAGTTAACAAAATACATTATTTAATATGGGGAATCAAAACCAAGGTATTACATTCCCCTCCCCCTTATTTTGGAACTGTCCTCAGTGCATATAGAAAACAAGAAATAAAAAATTCATGGGTACTCTGCCTACATGGCATCTCCGTGCTCCCAAGTAGCATCTTCAGGACTGTATCAGCTCCATTGAACTTTTCCCATCTCTATAACTCGATTCCAGAGAATTTTGACTTTTATGTCCAATATGCGCACTAGTTGGACCTGAAAGTATCCTTGTGGTTCTACCTAAATCAAATTCCAATCAATAACATGGTTAGGATCATGTACATACTTTTTCAACAAAGAGACATGAAATACATTATGCACATTCATGGAGGCAGGCAATGCAAGCATGTATGCAACTGGCCCTATTATATCCAATATCTCAAATGGACCATAGAATCTGGTCGCTAGCCTTGTACATCTACCCAACTTCAGTGAGTTCTTCTTGGGATTCACTTTCAAAATCACATGCTCCCCCACTTTAAATTCTCTAGTTGTCTGGTTCTTATCTGCATAACTTTTCTATCTATCTTGATCTGCCTTTAAATTCTTCTTAAGTCTAACCATTTGGTCTTCCATATCCTTGAGTAATTCTGGCCCAAGTACCACTTTGTCTATTGGGTTGTCCCAACTCAATGGAGTATTTCATTTCCTACCAGACAAAGCTTCAAATGGGATCATTTTCAATGAAGCTTGATACCCATTATTATAGGCAAACTCAACCAAGTGCAAGTAATCTTCACACTTAGATGGCTTATCCATCACATACATTCTCAATATGTCTTCAATTAATTGGTTGAATCTCTCTATCTGCCCATCTGACTATGGATGTATGTTGTGTTAAAGTTCATATTTGTACCAAATCCTTTAAATAATCCCCTTGGGAATTTTGAAGAAAACTTTGTATCTATGTCTGAAACAATTTCCTTATGTATCCCATGCAACCTAGCAATCTCCCTCATGTAGATTTCTGCAATATTAGTTGTTGTATGAGTCATTTTTACAGGAACAAAATGAGTATCATTTGTCAATTTATCAACCACTACCATTATTGAATCATGTTTCCTTACTGTCTTGGGAAATTTAGTTATAAAATCAATGGTTACCACTTCCCATTTCTTCTTTGGAATTGGTAATGGTTGTAGCAAACCTGTTGGGTGTTTATGCTCAACCTTCACTCTCTAACATTTCATATATCTGGCAATGTAATCATCAACATCTTTCTTCATTCCTGGCCAAAAAAATTGGCTTCTTACTATTGCAATCATTTTCTGGTAACAGGGATGTCTGGCATACAAAACATTATTCATTTCTTTTAATACCAAATTACTAAGTTCTATGGAACTAGGAACATAAATTCTATTTTTATGCATAAGTAATTCATCTTCCTTCATCTCATATTCTTTAATTTTATGTTGTACATTTTTATGTTGTAATCTTTCTTTTACCTATAGGTAATGTTGATCTGTAACAACAACATCTAAAATTCTTCTCTTCAAATCTAACTGATGCATACTAATGGTTATATCATGAGATGTACTCTTCTACTGAGTGCATCAACAACCTTATTTTTTTTTCCTTTGATATGCTTGATTTCAAAATCGTATTCACTTTAAAATTCTAGCTATCTCATTTGTCTGGCATTCAAACTTGGTTGTTCAAAAAGATATTTCAGACCAATATGGTATGTTCTTAATTAAAATATCTTTCCCATGAGATAATGCCTCCATATATTCAATGCATGAACAATGGCAACAAGTTCCAAGTCATTTATGGCATAGTTCCTCTCATGTTCTTTAAGATTTCTAGACTCGTAACCAATGACATGCCCATTTTGAGTGAGAACTCCACCAAGTCCTTCCTTACATGCATCTGTACATACCACAAAAATTTCATTTGGGTCAGCAATCTTTAAAATAGGTGAACTAGTAAGCAATTCTTTCAACAAATTAAAGTTCTCTTCACACTCAGTTGTCCATTCAAATTTAATTCCCTTCTTTTGTAAAGAAGTGATGGGATGAGAAATATTAGAGAACCCTATTATAAATCTTTTGTAGTAACCAGCTAATCCCATAAAAGATCTATTTTCTGAAACATTCATGGGTGTTGGCCATCCTCTAATGGATTCAATCTTCTTTGGATCCACTACTATACCTTGTTCTAAAATAGTGTGTCCCAAGTAATGGATTTTTTATTGGTAAAAATAACACTTTCTAAGCTTGGCATACAACTGATGTTCCCTCAGCACTTGCAATACCAATCTCAAGTGATGTTCATGTTCTTCCTCTGACTTAGAATAGATAAGTATGTCATCCAAGAATACTATGACAAACTTATCCAAATAATTTATGAATATGCCATTCATTAAGCACATAAAGACAGTTGGTGCATTGGTCAGCTGAAATGGCACCACTACAAATTTGTAATGCCCATACCTGGTTCTAAAGGTTGTCTTATTGATGTCTTCTTCCTTGATTCTTACCTGGTGGTATCCTAATCTCAAGTCTATCTTTGAAAATATATTTTCCCCTCTTAGTTGATCAAAGATGTCATCAATTATGGGTAGAGTGTATTTGTTCTTCACAGTGGCTTTATTCATCTGTTTGAAGTCATTACACAGCCTCAATGTTCCATCCTTCTTTTTGACAAAGAGTATTGGTGCTCCCCAAGGTGAAATACTTGGATATATGTACCCTTTATTCAACAAATCTTCCAATTACATTTGTAATTCCTTTAATTCTAGTGTACTCATTTTGTAAGGTGTTTTTGATAATGGGGAAGCTCCTGGTACTAAATCAATAGATAAATCTATCTCCCTCTTTGGTGAAAACCTTGGTATTTCTTGGAATACATATTCAAACTCTTGCAGTCCCGAAAAATATTCAAGGCTTGGCCCTTTTGTCTTTTTTGGTTCCTCCACATGGGCTGCATACAATTGACATCCTTTCTTGAAACATATCTTCAGTTGTAAGGTTGAAATATCCCTTATAGAAATGGGTCTTGGAATTCCTTTCATAGTGCTATGTTTTCCTTCTTCATCAAGACATGTAAATGTCTTGTTATGACAATATAGGACAACATGATGCTTGTCCAACCAATCCATTCCAATTAGAATATCATAAGATCTCAATGGTATAATATTTATATCAGCATTAGTATCCACCATGTCAAGATTTATGGACAACCTTTGACCATCTCATTGATGCTTCTTTTGGTTTCAGTGGCTAGCTGAACCAAAATTGATTTTTCAAGCTTACTTTTCTCCAAATGTAATATATCCACTATTTAGGATCAATGTAACAATGGCTTGAGCCTTAATCAATTAAAATATCAACAACCTGATTAATGATATTACCTTCCACCTCGATCATATTGGATTGGTACTCTGCTTGTCGATCTTCTAATGTTGCATATATTCTTCCCATAGCCTATATTGTGGTATCCTCTTGGATGTTGTGCATGGTCTTCACTTTGTCTTTTCTGTGAGGAAAATCCTTGTACAAATGATCTTCTTTCCATCCCCAACATTGGATTGGTGGTCTCCCCCTTTTCCCCAAGGAGTCTTATCTCTTGGATTCATCCTTACCAGGCTAGTATTGCCGATTGTTTTTTGGGCTATTTCTGTTGAAAGGAGGTTTGAACCATTTTTTCCTCTGATCAGACTTATCCTTCTTCTTATCCTTCCAAGATTTCTACAAGGACTCTCTTCTCTTTCCTTGCTCATATAAGTACTTAACATTCCTTATGGTCTTATTCAAAGTCTTGGGCTCATCATATTGAATCTTATCCTTATAAAATGAAGGTAGTCCACTCAAAAACCTTTGTATTTTCACCTTCTCATATTTTATAAACCCCGCATACTTTAGAAATCCCAAGAATGTCTTTCCATACTCTGCCATGGTCATGCTTCCCAGCCTAAGTTTAAATAACTCCTACATTTTATTTTCATAGAAGTGATATGAAAGGTACTCCTTCTGAAAATATTTCTTGAATTGCTTCCAAATGATCATGATCTCATTTATGTGCTCAACTTGCTTAACTTGATCCCACCACATAGCAGCTTTTCCATGTAGATGGTAAGTGCAAAATTTTGGATTTTAGGTTTGATGAGTAGTTATGAAATTGAAAATACCTCCTGAGTCCAAGAAACCATGCCTCAACGTCATCTTCCCTTTCTCTTTCACCATCAAAGGATGGTGGCTTAAGCTTCCTCGACTCTCCTTGCAAATTGTTCAATTCATGTCTTCTTCTTTCGTGCCTAACAAGAGACACCTTTATACTAACTATGCAATATTTAGATGCATATAATTTCCTTCCTGAGTGAGGTGAGTGATGTCTATGAGTTCTTCTAGAACTTCTTGAATAACCAACTCTTTTATAGTTATCTCTTCTTTCATGATATTTACCCTGTTCCTCTTGTCTTGAGCTTCATCCATTCTTTGCTTGCATCTACAATTGATTTAGGCTTTGCATCACTTGAGAATTTGTCTGATTTTGTTCTCTTATCAGCCTCTCATTGTCCTCTTTGTAGCTATGTTTTTCTATTCTTAGGCTTCTCATAGTATCTATTAATGTTTCTTGCTCCCCTCTTCCCTTGTGTCCATTTGATTATGTCTATGCATTACCAACACTGATACTTTGTCCTTTGGCTTCTTTATCATGACTGAAGGCTCCCTCTCCTTCCTCCATTTATTGAATATGCATTCTTATCCTGAAATGATATGTTTATAACCCCTAATTCTGCAAAATGTGCAAGCAACCATTTTTGTTAGAAATATGCATATCATAAAAATTTGTCAATTAATGCTATATGTCCTTTTTTCTACTCAATTTATGAATATTTGTATCATGATTCTCCAAATTCCAGAAATTATGGGTTATTCTCCTCTGAATCATATTTCCAACGATTGTACTCATTCCCCAATCTGATCTCTGATCTCAAAGTTATGGCTTCCTGAAAAAGCCACTTTCACCCCATTTGTGTATTTTCTCCACAGGTGTAATTTTATTGAAATGCCAACTTCAGTAAACTGCAAAAGAAAATATGTCAAGAACTAGAGAAAATTTTATATGAGACAAATAAAAATAATGACAAGGAATTCATAACAACTCTCATATTTGCAATCTGATGCTCAAGTCAAAAACTGCAGTAATCTGGAAATGACCATTTTCCCCTTTTTCACCCCTTTTTCCAAACTTTAGCAAAACTGGCTATCTCTCAATTTGTGCACTTCTAGAGAATTTTCACTAAACCAAGGTTGTTTTTCTTGATGAATTTATAAAATTTTGAGTAAATAAATTTTTCATTTTTGTTATCTGGGGTCACTTTTCCTCCTTCGAAAATCTCAAAAATCCCAAAAAAGTGGCCCATAATAGTGGATTTTGGCCTATTTCAGCACCCACATTCCAATCCCCTTAATATTTATTCAGTTCACTCGTGGTTTTTTTCCGTGCCTTCTTTTTGGACATTCTCCATGAATTTCATCTTAATCTGGACCTTTGCCAATGATTTGGACCCAGATCTTTGAAAACCACTATTTCGAAATTTCTAACAAATCCAAGTAGAAATGGACAATGACCCTCTCTGGCATTTTTTTTAGATCTCTTCCCCACGGTCATAACATACAAGTTTCATCCAAATCTAAATTAATCTACTCCATTTTTGGCCAAAATAATAAAATGGCTCCATACGTGTGGTTGTTTTTTGGAACTATCGAACGATTTTGCCTATGTGGCAATCTGCACCGTTGATCTCAAAATAGGGATTAATCCTAACAGAAAATATTATTGTCCTATCAATCCACCAAGATCAGGGGCTCGTATTCACTCGGAGCCTTTCATCGTAGTCGGATTTCTTCTCCATCAAAGTCATATTCCACTTCGACAAGCATACTCCGGTCATGCATACTCCGATGGATCTGACGGCCCTTGGAGTAGAAGATCAATGGATCTAATTACTTCGGAGTCTCTACTTACAAGGTATTTAACCCCCCCACCTTCTCCTTTTTGCACTAGGTATTCAAGTGGGACCCACTGAGATCTACGACTGAGATCGCATCTCACTCTCTCGTCAATCTACAACTCATATCTCTTCTCGAAGTCCCTTGTCATCGGACTCATTTCTCACATCCTCTCTTCAGGCCTCTGAAATACCTCCTCTGATGAACAAGTGATATCACTTCTCGGATATGCGTCAATATACGATCATGATTGCTTCTAAGAGTCTCCCCATCGAAGTGCCTCCACCTCGGGCATCTGAGGTTACTCCGATCATCCGACTCCAACGACCCCTCTGCATCCAATGGTCTAGATCGCTCTTGTATACACACTGATAGATCAACGATCCTCACTATTTTGAATTTTCTTCCATTGGAGTCTCATTGAAACCCAGTTCTGGAATACTCTAATGACCCTCCTCTGACGAACAGCTGAGATGACTTATCAACTATTCTTCGATCTACGATCCAGATCACTTCTCGTAATCTCCCCATCAAAGTGCCTCCACCTTGAGCATCTGAAGTTACTCCAACCATAGAAGTCTGACAACCCCTCTACATCCAACAATCCATATCACTCTTGTATACACCTCGATATATCAACGATCCTTGTTGCTTCATAGTTTCTCCCATCAGAGTCTCGTTGCAACCTAGTTCCAAAATAATCTGATTACCCTCCTCTGACGAACAGCTAGGACGATCTCACCACACTGAATCAATAGTCCAGATCATCTCAACCCAAAAATGTTGGTTTTTCTCCTGGTTAATAGTATGATCTCTCGATCTTTGGTATGGTGGACCCCACAACATAAAAGTTTATGCTCGGTGCAGGATTTTGTAGTTCTCTCTTCATTACACACAAGTAATGTAAGGTTCCCTTTTGTTAATAAACCCTTACGTCAAGCATCTCCCCATGCATGTGGGATAGATAAATAACGCCCATCACAGATCAATGGTGGAAAACCCACGCAGAGGTCATATTAAAGGTTGTTGAGCGATGGTTTTATTCTTGGGAATAATTGTTACTTATGTTGCTCTGATACCAATATGTAACATACCCGACCACCCACATGCTAGCCATGCTACTTCAAAACTCACCTGTGAACTGATTTTGAATTTTTGATGACATTTAATTAATAAAGAAGCATGAAAGACTCACTTGCAATCATCAAGATTCATACTACATCATAAAATAAATGGAAGATAATTCCATACACAACAATAACCAGCAAGTATGTATATTATAAACACAAATATCAGAGTTAATAATTAATACACAACGAAAATAAATATACAGGTAAATGAAACCATGACAGAGAGCACTTATCTTTAATGAAACGAATCACCAATTAGTTGTAGACTAAGGACGTTCCACCCAACCATAGACACTATTGTTCCAAGTCTCAACAGTAATGTCACCCCCGAGCTAGGGCTATGAATCCACAAGGATGGTTTTGGGGTGTCACTCAGCTTCCCAAACTAGTCAACACTCAACCTCTCACAAGCTTCTCAACACACAAAAATCTGAAGTACACCAGCTCTCTTCTCTCCAACCTACACAACCCAAGAGAATTGACCCCCTTCTCTACCACATAGTACCTCATGATTTCCACCTCCTTCCATGGCTTTAGTGCTTCTGGTCAAGAATCTCCATGCTAGGTCTCTTAGTATTCGTAGTTGTGAGAAAAACCTAACAGATGCCAATGCATTTCATACATGCAGTCATTAATTCATGGTTGGAATACACCATCAGTCACTAGAGCCAACCAACAATGGATTCTCTCCAACAATTCATTTTTTTTTCTTTTCCAAGACAAGATCAAAATGAATGAGGAATGATGAATGAGTGAAAGAGTGAATGGATAATGAATTGAATGAAGAGTGTGAACCCCCCAAATAGCCTAAATATGGGTTTAAATAATTACTTGGAAATCAAGAACCACATGGCCTTCCCCAAGAAGCTCATGTAACCACTTCTCTCAATTAAAACAATTATGGATAAATAAAATATAATAAAAATACGTAGCCCCTTGATCCCCCTCTCTCATGGAATCATAGCCCCCTATAACTCTTGTCCTTTTCCATATACAAACCATCAATGTATTTTATTATTAATAATGATCAAAACATTACATTTCCTAGGAGTGATGGCCTCTTTTAATTGTTTGGGCACTCTGGCCTTTCACAAGTTAAAAAAATGCATTATTTAATATGGGGAATCAAAACCACTGTATTACAATGAATTATAAGCTTAGTTCATGGGTAGAGTATCTTTGTGTATTGTGTATGATATTTTGGTTTCCAATATTGCTTTTGTTATATTTATTTGAGTTTATTATTCCAGCAAGTGTGTTCTATTTTGTGAGCTTCTAATTTGATTTACAGCAAGGAAATCACTATATAACAAAGTACCTAGGTGTTGGAGTAAGGAAATTCAACAAATATGAGGGGCATATCTCAACATAGAAGCAAATTGCAGCAATAAGAAGTAGCAAGAGTTGAAGAGGATAAAAAGAATAAACAAGAAGAGGAAGAAGAAAGGAAGAAAAGGGAGGTTGAACCAACAATAGCAGTAGAAGAAAATAAGAAAAGAATAAGAAGAAAAGGAAAAGGAAAGGATCTTGACAGAGAGAGAAGAGAAGTTAAAGAGAGAAGAGGAATAAAGGAAAAGTGAGGAACAAGGCAAGATGCCACATAACACCAACCCAATGGACACTGATAATCCAAAATCCTCTTCCATCATAACCATGACTAAAGGTTATGTCCCTCTAGGGGAGTTAGGACTAATAGGATTCACACCCTCCAAAGCCAAGAAAGTGGCAAGTATGAACTGTTTCATATTTGACAAAGAATCACGCAAAATCATTCAGCAAAGCATGGAAACACTTCCCATTTCCGGAATATCCTAACTTTCAGACACTACAGTGACAACTATAGTTGAAGATATCAAAGAGAATCCCCTGGCTATTACTTCAGCAAGCATAGCATTCACTCGGGCCTCTAAACAAAATATCAAGAACATGGTTCAAGAGATCAAAGACTACAATGATAAAATCAAGAGCCTAGAGGAAGAAATGAAGTTCTATAAAGGTGRTAGGACTAACATCACTTAATTTAGGATATGTCCTATTGATGTCAGGAAGGATTTCAAAGACTCAACTAAGTAGCTATATATCAATGTGCAGGAATTCAAAAAAACAGTTTCTTGGATAACCTCACTGCTAGACAGAGCTAAAAYGAAGAATATAGAATCCATTGGTATAATATTGGCCATGGATGAAATGAAGAAATGGGCAGAAGGGGATCATGACACCCCTGCAAATATCCCAAGGATGACTGGTAGAGAAAGTAAATTAAACTATGCATCCCTCACAAACTACCAACAATTTGGGGAAACACTAGAAAGGGATTTGAAAACTTCCCTCAATACCTACACAAAGTTGTACATAGCAGCCACCAGACTTGTGACCAAGTGAAATTTGCCCAAAATTGATGTTATAGGTGAACCAAGGCCAGATGACAAAATTCAAATTGATTTGAAGGTATCCATACATCCCAGAGAACTTACTACATGGATTCATCAAAGAGTGACCAATGCCATAATGTGGGAACATTTGGCAATGCCTATAAAGGACCAAAATTTAATTCACTTTGTTTGGCTTAGGCTAAAGAGGGATATGAAGAATTTGTCCCAAGATTCAGTAGTTTATGAAATCAATTTATAAAGTATGTTGTTCACCACGGTAATATTGATCTCCACTTATCATGAAGTGTGGGCAGCATACATTAGGAACAAAGTTGAGGGGCGTTCATGAAATCATACTGAATTGTAAAATATTATTTTTGTGAAGTAGAAAAGGAACAAAATAGGGAAAACCAAGAGTTGTAATTTCTATTGGGGAATTCAAGAAATCCCAAGAAATAGTTACAAACTAAATTGTATATGACAAAGAGCACCCACTTAGCAGGGGATCTTAAATTTTGTAATTTTTTTAACTATATCTAAAATTTGAATAACAAGAATCCCTCGGGGCCATTTTGGAGGAGAAGGAACTCTAGTGTTTTTTATGCTTTTGTTGTGAATTGTGTCCAACTTATTCATGATCATTGTGGATGTTGTAAGGTTTCCCTACTCATTTCATAGACTACTCTTGCATGAATGTTGTAGCTTTCCAATGTATTTATTTTCCAATATCATCGTTCTGAGATGATGAATAAACAACTTTGAAAGATTTATTGTTGTAGACTTAATATGTGCATGTATTTGTTCATATATTACTAATACTTGTTCCTCTTTGGAAGCTAGCTACTTAATATTGTATGTAGGAGTTTGTGGTATTGTTGTTTTTTCTTTTCTTAGATAGTTCACTCCTAGTTAGGATAGGTTAGATTAAACTTAATTTTTGCACTTAGTTTAGTTCATGTTTTTCCCCTTTCCATTTCTGTACACCAAAACCACTCATCCCAATAATGGTGGCCAAGCTAGAATTCGAATGGGACTCGTATCCCAAATGGTTTGAATTCTAATTTGGATTTCATATTGGGGAGTACCCATGTCTATAAAAGGGAATTTTGTCTGTGTCAATAGATTTTTTGGAACTAGAAGGAGGGCTTAAAGTTGTATGGTTGGCATAATTCCTCGATCTTCACATGGATTGAATTTTCAACACACTATGCATGGAACACAGTCACACCCATTTCCTACTGAGAGTGATAATCCCGAGTTGGAAATCCACATTTGAGATGCTCCCCTTGCCCTTGAGAGTCCTCTATTCGGAGACTTATAACCTCCAACTGGAAATCTATATGTTGTTCCTAAGACATAAGTTGAAGTAGTTTGACGTATCATTGGTTCCTTAGAAGAGATAATTGGTCAATTACGAGTAACTCCCCTCTTGTCCAAATGATAATCTACTTGTGGACCTATAACCTAATCAGACATCATTTTCGATTATGTTGAAGATCTAGTTGAGTTTTACCTTCAAAAAATTCCCCGACCCTTACACCATATACCCCTGACCCCTCCAGCCTCACCTCGTTCTTCCTCTAATTTTGAATTTGAATTTGACAAGAACATAGAAGAAACTTACAATATGGTTGGTAACCAGAAATGTATCCTTGCATGGATTTAATGGGGATATTTCGCTTGGTAATACCCATGCACGACTTACCTAAATTCCCATAGAATCTTTTACCCAAATTTGATCCCGACAATTCACACACCCCGGAAGACCCTATCAAGAATTTCTACCTTGTTTTCATCCTCATGAACATTGTCTATGAAGATGTAGTTTACAGACTTTTTTCCTACACCTTTGAGAACAATGCATATACACGATATTAAAAAAATTCTGCCAAATCCATAAGGGTTTGGGATGCCTTTGAGAGAGCTTGCCTAAAAAAATTTGGGGAAGATAAGACCCCTACAACCCTTCTCAGAGAATTAATTTCCATTAAAATGGAAAAGAAAGAAAAAATTAAATATTTTAACCAATGATTCACAACAATTCTCAATAAATTTAATGTTGACGCTCAAGCTACCAAAGCACTAGCTATAGAATATAATACTTTTGCTCTACACCCCTCTATTTCCATGTTTGTTTAAAGAGATGGTAAGTTGACTTTAGTAGAGAATTATGAGGAAGCTAAATATGTAGAAAAATACATATTTTTTCTTAGTGGTAATCCCGAGGTAGAATATAACAAAACAACTAGCAAGAAACCATTGTTGTTGACCAAGCCAACAAAGAAGGAGCTAGCTAATTTTGAAAGTGTGCTTAAAATGGTCAAGAAATTATCCAAATGAAGTTGTTGATATGAAAAAGAATATTGGTGAGGCGTTATCACATTACAATCATTTTAGACCTTTTCACAAGAAAACAAATAACCAACCCAAGCCACCTAAAACTTCAAATCTTAATCTAAACATGGATGAGTTGGGGATGGATAATTTATGTTCTTATCATCAGAGGAATCATTTGTATAAAACTTGTCCTTAGTGGATAAATTCCATGACATTGTTCATTAACCAATTACTCGAATAGCAATCCATCCCTGATAACCAACCCCGGGAAACAAAAGTTCAAGAAGCAACTAAAGATAGATATGACATTGAAGAATATTCCCTATCCCTTTGGGATTGGTCACTAGACTCTGATGGTGAGACATTTGGGTAAATATTAGTAGGAGATTCACAAGCCACTCAAACTACCCAAAACATTTACAATCTAAGAAGTAAAGGACCTACGTCTGACACCATTCTCCCTGCCAAATCAATTTCTACTCCTAGGAAAGTCACGCCCCCTGGTACAGCTCAAAAAAGGAACAACACACCTCAACCCAAAACTATTTCAAGCACTTCATATCCAAGAAAAACTTTGGGAAATTCATATGCACAACCAATGGAATATAATGTCATAGAAGATATGAAAAATACCAAGGAAAATGTTTTTCTATATGGCATATGCACTCTTCCTCAGCAAATATATTTAATCATGAACACGTTCAAATGATAAGGATAATTTTAAGGATTGAAATTTATATTAAAATGTAGAAACCTGGACTAATATTACTACTCCTTAACATGCAAAATGTAAAATGTTTGGCGATAGTTTTGTAAAAATATTCAAATTTCTAAGGATTTTATATAGTTTCTATAAATTTTTGGTGATTTTTAAGGTAAAATAATTTTATTGTATGGAATTTGGGCAAATCATTTTTAGATAAAATGGAAATTGGCGAATCTTTTTTTGGGAAAAACCATGGAAAATTAGCCCATTTGTGAAATTTAGCCCCTAAAATCATCTATGTTTCAAATCCCTTTCCTCTCAACAAAAGACGACAACAAATTTGGACACCAGCTCCAAGACTATTGAAGCTAAAAAGAGGAAAATAATATGTTAAAATTAACACAACCAGAATAGGGATGCATTCTGAATCTCAGACGACTCCTTTCCTCTTAACCTTTGAAATCTTCAATTTTAACGTGTAAAAATGTTTGGTAGATTCAAGCACCTCTTATAATGTCATGCCTTATTCTGTCAACCAAAAGATTAATGTTGTACCTACAAAGTGCACTACTTGAATCATTCAATTTGATAGATCTGATGTCAAGGTTATGGGTGAACCAAAATATTTCATGATTAGATTATCTTCAAATCCTAAAGTCTCCAAGGTAATTGACATTTTTGTTATGGACATCCCAGAAGCTTATGATTTGTTATTGAGTTGAGATTGTTCTCAAAAGTTGTAGGGTTACTTTGCAACTAATTGGTCTCATTTGTGGCTACCATTGTTGGAGTAGGACATTTTGGGTTAATTTTGGGAGTTGCATAGGAGCAGATCGCATGACAAGTTAGCAATGCACACAAAAGACAGTTAGTGCATTTTCAGGAGCCAGCGCAAGGAAGACGGAAGTTATGTAGGAGTTTGGGGACATTTTGTCTACATTGTAATGGGATAATCCCAAATGTATATGTATAAATATGTATGGGTTCTAGGTAGAAAGTAGCTTTTGGAAAAAATTAGAACAATAAAGCTTTGACAGAAAGAATGAAAGAGAAATTTGATACGTTTAGAGGAGTGTGCAGGCTCAATGTAGCAAGTATCAATGACAAGTGAATCAATTTTTCAATGCAAGTGTTGGCTAGCAAATTGTTGAGGAAATGTCACAAATATCAAGTGCCAAAAGGTGTGGTAGCAGTGGCACAGAAGTGTGTAGAAGGCGTATAGATTGAACTGGGCGACGTTCTTAGTCAACCAGTTTCTAATAGACTGCAGGGAAGCTCAAGACATAGGTAGGGAATTTCATTACGCATGGTTGTTGATACGGATAGAATTAGTGGCTTGGAAGAAGCCTGAGGACTCGCAATTTTTGTCACCAACGAACAAACCATGTTTGGCAGCGAGATACGCTAACTTGTGGCATATCGTGCACAAGGAGAGACAGCAGGATAACAAACTTGTTTTTACATCTATAATGAGGTTATTTGGGAGAGCATCTAGAGGACACTGTGCATATTACCGCAAATGGTAGAAGCATACAAGGAAGTTGTGTGATTTAAAGCAGGGTGCCATCACATGTATATCCAAGAAAATAAGGACGAAACTTAGGAATGGTTACCCACAAGATACAGGGTAACTAAAGAATAAATGGGACACATCATGGAAGATTGGGATGTTGAGTGGAATATCCCACCGATAGAAATAGAGCAGCCTGAGACACAACAACCAAAAATAGAAGAAATGGGATATGATGACGAAGACGAAGAAAGTGAAAGAAATGGTGTAGGAGAATCACAAAAAACAATATGGCGCCAAGGCAAGAAGCGAAAGGACTAGGATAGGGAGAGATCATAACCACAATGAAAGAAGAGGAAAGGATTTAAGGAAGTGGCCACCCAGGACCTATCAGAGGATGACTTAGAAAATATTGCAGATCAGGTGAGGGAGGTGACTAAGGAAGATTTTGAGTGAGCAGGGTAGAAGCAAGAAGAAAGGAACTCAAACGTGCAAGCGCAGATTTCTGCACTGCGTCAAATTTTGGGCACCACTAGAATCACACTAGTTAGAACAAGAAAACAAGAGAAGATGATGAAGATTCAACCAATTACATATGCGACAGTAGATGAGTGTCGAGTAATGAAGATAGCAACAGGAGCCTTACAGTTCCCTACAATAGATTTACAAGAGTAAGAAAATCCACTTAGTCATATCAACTTGGTGTTATCCCAAAATCCTATAGAAATACTACATAATCTGCAAATGAGTGTCACACAAGAAATTCAACTACATGCAGCATCAACATCAATGGAGTTATCCAAGGTAGTTGAAGACAATGATGTATTATAGGAAGAATGCGATCAACTTAGGCCAGAGAGAGATGAGGTTTCGTAGAGAACTGAGAGACTAAAAAAGGAGGTACAGGCGGTTTATAATACCATTCCAAAAGTGTTTTTAAAGGAAGACACCCCGTTAGAAGAACAAGTCACAAATATTGGTGAATCCATTCAAGGCTTCCTCATGAATATTAATGATCTGGAAGTGCACCAAATACTGAGTACACCACCAGAAGAAAGGGAATAGAGAGAGAATATAGTGACAACGATAGTAGAAAGCATCAAGAGTTTAGAGGAGTGTTCCAAATTGTACGATGAAAGCACACAAGTGTGGATGAAAATGACAGAAGATGCATAGCTGCAAGAAATCAAGTAGAAGTTGCGGGCTATGCAGGATAGGGCACAAAATTTCAAGGAAACCATTATCACTCTACCAACAGAAAGAAATATTAATGCACTTTGCGAGAATAGGCATCTATACTTAGACATGATCCAAGTAAGAGCATAACAACAGGCTCATGCACAGAATTTAGAGACGTTGCAAGAGGAAGTGTTCCAAGTAGCAGGGGAACTGGTAGCTATGCAAGGCATCACAAGGAAGTAAGGAAGAGATAGTGAAGAGAAGTTGGAGACTCATACTACAGCAGAGATAGCAGAATAAATATTGCAGTAGGAAGAACAAGTCAAATAAAAGGTCGCGACCACACGAGAAACATTTCACAAGTTCATGACGACATGGAAGTAGGCCTGAAGTGTCTCAGGATGAGCCACAGGTGAGTGTTGGGGGCCTATTGGAGCAACACATTTTGGGTTAGTATTGGGAGTTTCACAGGAGCAGACCGCGTGACAAGTCAGCAAAGGAGCAGCGTGCATAGAAGAGAGTTAGCACATTTTCAGGAGCCAGTGCACAAAAGACGTAATTTAGGTAGGAGTGTTGGGACATTTTGTCCACATTGTAACGGGATAAGCCCCAATTTATATGTATAAATATGTATGGGTTATGGGTAGAAAGTAGCTTTTGGAAAAAATTAGAATGAGAACTTTGGGAGAATAATTTTGAGTGAGTTGAGTTGGTTTTGGGGCAATGAATAGCGCTTGGCTAGTTGATGAGTATGAGCTGAGTTGAATATCATTCAAGAGGTATGTGTGCACTAAAACATAGAAAAACTTGGGAAGGTATGGAGTTTAACCAAGATTATTGTGTGAGCGAAGTGCACACCTATTGTAAGAACTAGAGATGAATGAATAATATAAGAAGCCATGTGTTGTGGACGTAGCCCAATTTGGGGTGAACTATGTTAAATATTTTTGTCCTAATGTGTTTGTTGTCATGACATGTTGGTTTATTCTATTTATTGTGCACATGTAGTATATTCTTAATGGTTAATATGAATATAAGGGTTTCGCACACTTGTTGAATGGTTAATTAAGATGAATTTATCACATGTTAGTATGTTATTATGAATTTGTGCACAGGGAATATAAATGAATTTTAAGTAAATAGTAAGGATTTATGCCTCATATTCCTCCATGACCGTGGAAATTGGGTTCCTGCAATCCCCATAGGTACCTCGGGTGAGACTTCATCTGCTTGCGGGTGATTTCGAGATTTAATGTTGAACCTTGGTGTTACACATTATTTTCATCATCCCTATGACCGTTAATGATGTAAACCTATATGTTTCCTTCAGAGGGGTCAGTGGCCTGAGTTCCTAAAGAAAGAAGAGAGAAGAACTTTTCCTGAGAAAAGTAGTTGCATTTTCCTTTGTAAAAACCCTATAAAAAAG
>ML780873.1:406626-418356 GCA_009831015.1 Picea engelmannii | reverse complement strand
ATAACATATTTATTTCATGTATGATCACTCATGAGAGTGACAAAGAAAGCATATTGTAAGTAAGTTTACAAGTCTCGGAAGAAAGAACTTATGCCGTGACTTGCAGAAGTTAGACAACACGAGAAGGACGTATGATATGGTGAGAGTCAATGAAGACCAGACAATATCCGATATTTATATAGGAGCAGGAGGATCCTAAAGATGCAGAACAAAAATATTCAAGATGAAGAAAAATATGGATACTCAGATATAGTGGATGAGATGCAGGTAACTATAGGTTGCTCCAGTACCATTCTTATAGATGTAGAGGGAGCATGTTGATCCAGTATGAAGACAAAAAGAAAGAAATATTCGAACTCAAGAAGGCACCCAAGATATTACAGAAGAAAACTTCAAGGATGATAATTAGAAGCTATTAGCTTGGTGCAAGAGGGAGCCATGTCTCCGAGTTCGAAATGAAGGATCGTGATTTGATGCAGTTAGAAAAGCAGATGGATGGTGCCCAGATATTTTGATCAAGATGAAAGTTATCCAGTAAAGGGATGGTGCCCAACAAATGGGTAGCATGGTATTATACCATGGAAATATTTTGAACCACAAGAGATTTTTTTTTTATCCCATAGCTAGACCTTCGTAAAGAATGAAAGAGAAATCCCACAGGTAGACCTTCATAGAGAAGGAAAAGAGAAGAGACCTTCGTAGAGAAGGGGAATGAGAAATTTGCCAAGGTTGGCCTCTATCCAAGTGTTAAGTTTTGGATACTCTGGGGACATGATAGAATACCCTCATAGAGAGGGGTGTGACCACCCTCATAGAGAGGAATGTGGATGTTTCTCCAAGGGGCAGCGGGAAGATACTCTCCTCTGGCCAAGGATTGAGTAGCCTGGAACACAAACCTTGACCATGTGGAATGGTTAGTTGGATCTTGAGGTTTGTGTCGTGATCCTGAGTGGATCATGGAAAGGGAGTCTAGTATTGCCCAGGATAGCATCTTAGCTTATCTAGATCATGTGGGATGACTAGGAGTGAAGCTATGGTAGTAGTCCTCCCCAGTGGATGGGTGAGATATATGACAACAAGAGAAGGGAGAACATAAAAGGAATGGAAAAACTCATAGGACATGTTCTGTGTGAAGATAAGATATTTTATGTGTGAAGATAAGAAAGAAGTATCGTCTGCGTGAAGACGAAAGAAAGAAAGAGTATCTTTTGCGCGAAGATAAAGAGAACAAAACTTCCGATGATTTATAGATATGCCCGTCAATCATCATGATGCCAGATGACCAAGTGGATGCCTCCAATTATCCAGTTAATGATGTTACCCAGTTGATGATGTTGTCCAGTTGATGATGTTATCCAGTAGATGTTGCTACCTAGTTGATGTCGACATCCAGTGATCTGTCAAAAGATAAAGAATATCCTTCTTGTTAAGAGGGAGTGTTAAAATATTGTGTAATTGCAAAGAATATTCTTATCCCCTTTTGTGGATAAAGATAAAATATATTTATTATTGATTAGATCAATCCCCTTTTCTGGATTGATCATGTCGAGTATTGTAAATAACCAAATCCCCTTTTGCGGATTGGTCAAACCCTAATTGTAATAGGCTAAATAAGAAGTTGGTCCCAGAATATATTAAAGAGGCCCCAAAATATATTAAAGGTGGTTATAACCACCCAGAAGAAGAAGTCGGCCCTGCCAGTGAAGAGACACTTCCACACGTGCCGGAATTGTATAAATAAGAGAGGCCAGCGCCTCATTTAGACACACACTCAGCTCACTCATCTAGTGCGCAAGTATCAAAGGAAGTTGCAGTTACCAGTTGTCGGAAGAAGGAAGAGAGAGAGAGGGGCATCCTTGGGAGAGGAATTTATGTGTTGTTTGGTTCATTATCTTGGCATTGTATTGGCTATCTATATTAAGGAAGTTTTGTTGGGTTTTCTTACCCTTGAGGGTTTCCCAGGATAAATGCTTGTGTACTCTTGTGATTGTGTTTCTCTCAATGATCCTGTCTATGATATTGTTATCTAGTAAATTGAAAGTAACATAATAATAGCAGAAACCTTAATAGTTTTGCGAGGAACACATTGAGTCATTATATGGTTGAGTTGAGACGTGTTCACTTGGTTGCAGCAAAACATGTGTTGAAGTGCCTGAAGGGTACAGTGGATTATGAACTCAGGTATGATGTGGATTGTGAGATTAGAGTGCATGGGTACACAAATTCATTTTGGGTTGGTAGTGCTATAGACCGGAAAAGTACATCTAGATGTTGTTTTAGTTTGGGATCAAGTATGATCTCATGGTTCAACAAAAAGTAGTCCAGTGTAGCGCTCAATACGACTGAGGCAGAGTACATAGCAACGTGTTCAACTAGCAGTGAAGAAATGTGGCTTCGAAAGTTGTTGGATGGTGTGTTTGATCTCGAGTTAGAGGTGACTTGCATCTAGTGTGACAACCAGAGCTGTGTGAAGTTGTCGGAGAACCTAGTGTTTCATGAAAAGTCGAAGCATATCGATATTAGGTATCACTATATCAGGGATATGGTGCAGAGAGTAGCGGTGAAGCTCCAGTATGTGGCTATGGATGATCAGGTAGCTAATGTGTTAACCAAGACTCTGTCAAGGGTGAAGTTCGAGTACTTCAGGGACAAGCTTGGCGTGGTCCGGAAGGACGTACCCTTGTGATAGGGTATGATGTGTTACAGATGCAACTCCAGAAATCATCATGGTATAGTGTGTACAATAGGTTGTCATGCTCAGTCACTGACTGTGGCACCAGTCAGGATGATGTGTACGCAGATCCTTCAGGGAGAACGTCGTTTCCTAGTTATGGAAGTCCAACCGGTTTGTGTGGTTGGAGGCTTCACACATATCCTTTGGGGAGGGCGTGTCTCCGAGACAGCTAGAGGGCCAACCTAGTGTGTTGGAAGTCTCCTACTCTAATGAAATAGTCTGGTACGTAGGTACTCCAGTGAAATAGTCTGGTATATTGCTACTTCAATGAAATAGTCTAGTACACATAGCTATTCAAGTCAAATAGTCGGGTACATTGAGGCATAGCTACTCCAGTGAAATAGTTTGGTATGTTGAGACATAGCTACTCCAGTGAAATAGTCCGGTATATTGCTACTCCATTGAAATAGTCTGGTATATTGCTACTCTAGTGAAATAGTCTGGTACACATAACTACTCTAGTGAAATAGTATGGTACGATGAGGCATAACTACTCTAGTGAAATAGTCTGGTACGTTGAGACATAGCTACTTCGGTGAAATAGTCAGGTACGTTGTTATATTGCTACTCCAGTGAAATAGTCTGGTACGCAAGTACTCCAATGAAATAGTTTGGTATATTGCTACTCTAGTGAAATAGTCTGGTACACATAGCTACTCTAGTGAAATAGTATGGTATGTTGAGACATAGCTACTCCAGTGAAATAGTCCAGTATGTTGTTATGTTGTTACTCCAGTGAAATAGTCCGGTACGCATGTTACATTAGTGTGCCAACTAGTGGGACTTATTCATATGAGAGCACATCATGTGAGATCCCACATGAGACGTAGCCTCTTGATGAATTATTCAAGTGAGAACTCTATCTGTGTGAGTTGGTAAGACTCCATATCAGACTTTGTGACCCCGTTACCTATTTCTACATAAGATGGTTATTTCTATGACTGTAGATCTAGTTCCTGGTTATTGTGGACCGGAAGAAAGTTCTATCATGACTATTGTGCCAACTAGTGGGATTCGGTTTATGCTGGATGCATGACTATGACATGACCATCAAATAGTCTGTGTGTGTGACTATGATAGAGCATGTGTGGCTATGATGGTGATGCTTGTGACATGATCTGTTTGATCATGAGATGGTCTGTGTGGCCATGCTACTTGAGACATGATCTGTTTGATCATGAGATAACATGTGTGGCTATCGTGATGCTACCTGTAGACTGGTCTGCAAGACCATGTGAGTCTTTCCCATGCCATGTGAGATGGATGGATGTGATTGAGACCATTACATGAAGAACATCTCAGTTAATACCTCCCCAGCTAAGAGGGAGTGTTGATGTTTTGGTAGTTCTGGGAGGTATTAACCTCCAAGTGCAACCTTTGTACTTAGAATAGAATATTACGAAAGCAAGAGAACCATAAAACATATGTGTGAAAACCCTAGAAGAGAAATCGGCCCAAAGAGAATAATAATAAAGTATTAAAAGGCTCCAGAAAGTGAGGTCAGCCCCACATGAAAACACACCTTGGCAGACTAGTATAAATAGAGGCTAGGCGCTCCTCATTTGGACACACTCTCACCTAGAAGAAGGAGGTTGCAAGTATGAGGAGAAACAACTACAATTGCAGCAGAAGGAGGGGCAAGTCTGGAGAGGGTGGTGCAGCAGTTGTCATGGTGTAATCTCAGTCTTTCTGGTATCTCTCGTGTGTACTTCTCTTGGTAAAGATACGCTTCTATTAGTAGAGGTACGTTCTCTTGGTATTGTGTTGTTGTTGTAGCAGTGGTGTTTCTGGTTAGGTTTTATCTGTTGGTTCTAGTGTGGACTTGTTAGAATCATTCTATCTAAGAAAAATTTAGTGCATTCAGGGGTGGCATGGTGAATTCCTATGGTTAGGTGACAATGATGTGACATTGTCTATGGTTAAACGAGCATACCAAAATTTTAAAAACATGTTAGGCGCAGAAGGAAGTTTGTGATTTTCAAACCATGATCTTGCAGATCTGAAGAATTTTTTGTAGTTAGCATCACAAAATTATTTGTGCACAGGACTCAGCCAAGACTCACTCGTACTCACATTCGAGCCATGGGAGTGGAAAACAAGACTCCAACGAACATGCATACTGAACTGGTTGGAGATCCCACACTTTGGCAGAAGCACATAAATTGACATTTGTGTCAAGTTATTGTTGATTTCTGTCCACCAAAGTTTCTTCTAGTTGGACAGTCCAGTGTCAGTCAACACCCAACTTATCGCACATATTATAGGATTGTTGTCACCAGGGGAAGACCCACTACCTTTGTTCACGGATAAGAATTAAGAGAAATCATTAGCAGAAAGGATGAAGGACAAATACGACACATAGATGATTGTGCAGATTGGATGTTGCGAGCATTAATGATGATACTGTCAAATTTGTGACGCGGGTAATGGCTTGCAAGTTACTCAGGAAATGTCACAGAGACCAGGTGCCAGCAGGAGCAACAACAAAAAAGTGCACAATAGGAGTGCAGATCAACTGGGAAACATTTTTGGTTAACCAGTTTTTAACTGACTGGAGGGAAGCGTTGGATAAAGGTATGGAGTTCCACTAGTATGCATGGTCACTAATTTTTATTGCATTGGTTGCTTGGAGGGAGCCAAAAGAAACTCAATTCCCGGAAGGTACACAGGAATTGTCCCTGGCAGTGAGTATGTTTCTTTGTGGCATATCGCGCACAAGAATATGCAAATGGACAACAATGTCATTTTCTACATTTATAAGGAGACAATTCGACAGTGTATTGCGGACACATCGTGCATCCTACCTGGGACAATTGAAGCATACAAATAAATCGCGTGATTTAAAGCAGGGCCACACCACATGTACATCCAAGGAAAAAGGGATCCATATCAACAATGGTTGTCGACTAGCTACCAACTAACAGAACAAGATGTCAGTATGATTGTAAATTATTGGGAAGCAGAGTGGAAAACCCTAGTTTCGGAAACAACGCAGAAGGAGATGCAAAACCAAGAGAAGGATCAAGAAGAAGAACACGAACATGAAGAACAAGGGAATGGTGCAGGTGACACTCAAGAAACAACACCGCACACTGGAGAGAAGAGAAAATAGCATCCTAAGGAGTGATTAGCACATAAACAAAAAAAGAGGAAAACCTCAAATGAAGTAGCTATCCAAGCCTTAACTAAAGATGACTTGGAGAAGATTGGATATCAGGTGAAAGAAGTGTAGCTATCCAAGACTTAACTTAAGCTGCACAGAAACATGAGGAAATGTACACGAATATGCAGGCGCGAATAGCTGCACTGCGTCATATTTTGGAATCAACCAGGATAGTGCCAGTATGACTGACAGAAGAAGAATTGACAGAGAGCACAACCAAGAAAACAGAGTCACAACCATCATTAGCATCAACAAAGCATCAGATCATGAAGACATCAACATGGGCCATAGAGTTCCCCAAGACAAAAATGCAAGAGCACACACAAGCATTAAGTGATGTTGACTTATTGTTGTCACAGTTATCGTTGAATATGCTACATAGCTTGTAGTCAGTCACACAAGAGATCCAGTTGCGTGCAGAATTGACTTCTACGGAGTTGGTCAAAGTGACTGCAAACAAGGAAGCACTGCACACATAGTATAGCAAACTCATGCTAGAACAGGACAAGGTTGCACAAAGAACAACAAGGTTGCAATAGGCAGTGGTGCAGGAGGTATACATCAACATCCCAGAGGTACAAATGGAAGTATATACTCCCTTGGAAGATCAAGTGACAAAGACAAGTGAATCCATTCAGGGCTTCCGCACAAAGATAGTCGATTTGGAAGCTCGCACAACGTCGAGTACCCCACCAAAAGAAAGGGTGCAACGAGAGAAGACAACCATGAAAAATGTGGAGAGTATTAGGAGTTTGGATGAGGAATGCACAAAGTTATATGAAGAGAGTACAGAAGTGTGGACTCAATTGTTGGAGGATGCATAGTTACAAGCAGTAGAACAGAGGTTATAGATTGTGCAGGAGAAGACGTAGAAGTTCAAAGAAACAATAAGCACTATGCCAACACCAGAACGAATGGTTGCAATAGTTGAGAATAATCAATTGCACCACGAGATAAACCCGATAAGAGCTTAACAATAGACTCTCGCTTAGAATCTTGAGCCATTGTAGGAGGAAGCATTTTGGGTGACATAAGAACTTGCAGTTGCACAAGGCATAGTAAAGCAAGCAGTGCAAGACAACGCAGAGAAACAAAAGACACCCATTATCGCGCATACAATAGAGAATATTTTGGTGCAAGAAACAAAGGCAAAGGAGAAGGTCGCAAGCGCGAAGGAAAATTTTCAGAAGTTCATTGCGACGTGCTAGGAAGCACAACAAAAGGACTGAGTCGCTCGGGACAAGCCACAAGTGAGTGTTGGGACATGATTTTGGGGACCAGTTTTGGGAACTTCGTAGGAGCAAATCACGCGAACAAAGTGACAGGTTGGCGAGGGATCAACGAACACAAAAGAAGAAAAGACAGTTGGTGCACTTTCACATGCGGGGACTAGCATGCGCAAAAGAAGGAACGACAGTTGGCACACTTTCGCATGCATGGACTAGTGTGCGCAAAATAAGGAACACCGTTGGAAGTCGTTAGGTATTTTGGGTCCATTGATATGGGCTAAGCCCCATTGTAATTGTATAAATATGTAATGGTTTTGGGATAGATAAGGAGAAACAAAGAGATAGTGGGATATGGAGATAGATAATGAGTAGGCGAATAGGAGAACAACAAGGGCATTTTGTATGTTGGGTATGTCTGAGACATAATGTATGAGTGCATTGTGCATATTTTGTAATGGATGTTTTGAATAATATAATAAGAAGCCGACCGTTGTGGATGTAACCCATCTTGGGTGAACCATGTTAATCATGGTGTCTATGTGTTATGATATGTTTGATGTTTTGTTTATTGGGCGTGTATGATATATGTTCTGTTACTATGAATATATTATATGTTACTATGTTTCTATGCACATGATATAAGGAATCCTAAACAAATGCTAGGTATAATGGTTATAAGAACTGCCTCTCATCCCTTCGTCACTATGGAAATCTGGTTTATGCAGTTCCCATAGATACCTCGGGTGAGACTTCACCCACTTGTAGGTGATGCCAAAAGGGCTGGTATCTGAGGGTTTTGTTGGTAAATTCACGTTGAACCCTTGGTTTTCCCACTGCATGCCAACAATTACACTACATAACGTATATCAAAAGAAGACAGGTTTCTCCTCGAAAAAATGAAATTGATGATTTTAAAGAGGAGATAATAATTAACTTGAATTCTAGAAAAAGACTATTACTTAAATATTAATATGGAATTTGCTTAGAAGTAAAAAATGAGCCAGTTTTGTTGTAAAATGTCTAACCAAAATTTCAAAAGCTCTTTAAAATATCAATTGTGGGGTAAACTTGATAGCCTTCTTCAAAGCATACATGTGCATTTACAATAGCTTTGAATGAAAGAAACATAAAGTTGAGTCAAGACTCTATTGCACTAGTTATTCAAGACTCCATTTGTATAAGTTATTCAAGCTCCATCAAATTGCAATTAATTAAGAGTCATATTTCCTTCCAATACAGACTTAGAACCCTAGCCTATCATTCTTTCCCATACTGATCTAAATCTTTAAACTTTTGCAGTGACTTGAATAATGGCTCTACTTTGGAACAATCAATGAAAATCACTAGGAAAGCTATTGGGCAAATGGTGCATCCCTTTTAAAGCATTTTGCCAATGTAAAATCAAAGCAAAAGCTTGATATAATTTTGAAAATGAAAGGAGCACATTTTTCTACCCATGATCAATCAAACAAGTGATTCTTTAAATAGAGAATAGGACTGACGATTTCCTCGCTCACGGGGAGATCAAACGAAAATGACATGACATAACCCACATGATTAAAATGTTTTAAATGCATGAGATGAGAATCAACATTATTAACATTTAAATACCTGAAGATTTTATGGTAGCTTGGATTCCAATTTTATTCATGTGGATTTTATTTATTTTCCACATTATCAGGTTATATGGAGCACATGTATAGGAGTGGGTTAATTTGGGAGTAATTTTCTTTCCTGAGTTATTTTTTTTCAGGTTTTTTGGTAATTCGTTTTTAAATTTCCGATCAATTCATAATTTTATCAATTTTTTGAACTAAATTAGTTTAAAATAGGGCATAACCTCTAACTTAAAGTTCTGAAATATATGGAACATTGATCCATACTAAATTCAGACTACCCCAGAAAATTTAACTCGATTCCGGCCCATTCTTTTTTCCTGAAAAAACAGAACTTTAGAAAAAAGATGGCTCTAGAGTTAGCTTACTCCGGCATGTATACCGTTATTTGTCTTGCCATGTGTTCATCTGTACTTTCCTGAGTAAACAATTTCATTTCTTCGTAATTGTGCACATTTCATTTGCTTGTTTAGGACAGTCGGTGCAAGTTGCGAATGGCAAGAAACAAACAAGGAGGGAGATTCCTTGTTGCCGCCAGGCTGGACTTTGACCTAATCGGCGGGAGGAAAGAGGGAGAACGCGGAGAAATTACGGGAATTCATTCCTACCTTACCCCTGGGCCCTATATAACTTGGACCACGTCTATACTCTCAATCTGGGTAGCGGTCTTCCTCCCGCTGCTACTGCTGCTGGTGGATGCCTGTTTGCTATTAATTAGTAACATCCTGAACTACTGCAGTTGTTCCGTTCAGATCCCTTCTATACTATCTGGCATATCCTCCTGCTGATTACTTACAGTCCGTTTGTTATCGAAACAGCAGAGTCATTTATTGTGGAAGCTACCAGGATGGCGAAATATATGGAAATGGTGGATGCGGGTATAAGGATTGCTGCCAGGTTTAATTCCCACTGCCCTCAGACATCGCGCATGTATTATCATCCAACTTCCAACAGCAATACTGAGTCTAATATAAGTTGCTCCAAAAATGAGGCCCAGGCCGCCTCTTCTCGTGCCCTGCAAATTCCTGCATCTCACGCCGATTCAATGTTTGAGATACTCTGTATCGCTGTTTAGGCTGCAATTTCTTCATCTCCTTCTGCAAGGAAGACGATGTGATGGGGACTGTCCCCTTTCCATATTTTTCAATCAATTATTCTTTAATTTTTTTCCTATATAATCTTGTTATAACATGCATGATATTGGAGAGCATAATATGTGGGATATGCTTCTGTTCTTTATGGTTTAAATGCAATCTTATTGCTACTTCAGTGATTTCTATTGTCTATTTCATTGAATTTTACGGCTCAAATACTGGAAAATGTTTAACGGGTGCAGCATTCGAGACGCGGATTTCCATACTTCCAGTTATTTCAGATCGATTTCTCGAAATCTTTTTTTTTTAATTATTTACCTGTTAATATGAAAATAAAAATGGGGAGGGTTACAAAGAAAACAAATCTATTTAAAATTAGAAAAAAACAAATCTATGGCACTCAATGCCTAACAAGAAGAACGGAATGGCATCGACCAAAGGCACACATGAATTCTCAAAAGCATAAAGACTACGAGTCAGACTAACCGCACTTTTCAGAAATATCCAATTTCCAATTAGCCATTGCCCAAACGCGTTGTATGGTAAACCAGAAATCTCTAAAGCCCTTCATTTTTGTTCTAAAAAAATTAATGTACAGATTGCTTTTTTATTATTTTTGTATAATTCTAGTGTTTCTGGAGTTTTTCAGCATGCTAAATTCATTTTTGCATTTAGAAATAATTATTAAACAACAAAAAATAGTAATTATAACAATTTCCTGCATATTTATGTCCCAAATAAAAAGTTACCTATATTTCATCTTCTTTGTATCTGTAAAATTGTATAGTCTCAATTTTGTAATCAACAAATTATAAAATAATTTCCCAAAAATTTCAAGTGGGAGCCATAAATCAAGCTCCATGCATAATGAAACAATGCCCTTGCTAATTTTTTTCAATTTGATTTTTCCCAATTTTAAATCAACTCAAATAAAAAAATCCAGAATCATAAAAATAAAATGCATTCTTTACAACCATCTTCCAAGCATAAGAAACTTAATTTAGGTTTTTATTGCACTAGGGAGCTTGAGAACTGCACTTATTCCAAAGTCACATGTAACAACTCATTCTCCCACTTCTACATACGATCATCCACTCATCACTTGACCATTTCACAAAGACGGGTTGCAGATAAATGCCATGCCAGTCCAAACTCCACTCTGATGAATTTCAGTCAACTATCAATGATAATAGCTATTACATTTAGGCTAACAATGTGCTCACTGGTTCCGTCATTGGAATCTCTCTTACCTCCAACAACAATTTAACAATTTAGGTTCTGGGAACTCTTGGCAATTAAGAATGAGGAGATTCTTTGCCACAATATAACAGGGATTTTATGGATATCTAGGAACAAAGTCCCTCTCACTTAGGAGCCAGGCAGGAAGCTAAAGGCAGTGTTCATCCATAATGTTATGAATATTTTTTTAGAATTACTAATTTTTTGGGTAAGTTTGTCAAGCCAGTCACAAATGAAATCACCTAGAACTCAAGTTTGAAAACAGTTTTAATTAGTACAATTATTAAGAGTTATGTAAATTTTGATAAATGTATTTGTTGCTTGCCTCCGGACAGCCCCTTCAATATAAATATATATTTTCTGTTCTTGTTTAATAAAAGACCTCCATTTTGAATAAATATATCAATAACTCAATGCTTTATTAATGACGCATAGGAATTCATCTTAGGGACTCTGAAATTTAACATAACAGACTCTGAAATCTGCCCTATAATCTGCAGAATCTGACATCGTTTATCCTTCATCAATGCCCAATATTGAGTTCAGTTCATAGACCACTTTATAAAATTAAAGAAACAAAGAGAATTTAGCCCAATTAATGTTCACAATTGATTATATAAACATACCCTGAGAATTTCTGGAAAAATCATGCTCT
>ML780873.1:346399-382948 GCA_009831015.1 Picea engelmannii | reverse complement strand
ATACAAAACATGTGTAATGATGTTGTTTAGTCACTAAAACATTTAACTTTATGTGCTTCCTTGCTATTCAAAAACAAAAAAATACAAAACATGTGTAATGATGTTGTTTAGTCACTAAAACATTTAACTTTATGTGCTTCCTTGCTATTCTAATATAGATTTTACTTTGACACGGGCATAACTTTAAGATGAGAACTCAAAACAAGGTTAGATAAAATAAGGATATATTTGCATTATAGACCTAGACTTTGCCACACGCATCATCCTTTTGTTATATAAGACCTTAACACAAACTTGGATAAAATAAAGGATATATTTGCATTAACTTGTATGTTTAGGTTGAAAACTTTTGCAAATATGAGCGCTCGGATACGACTAGGGTTTTGACTCTGATCGCCTTAGCTCCTCTATCATGGCCGCTCTTGGAGGAGGGGAGTCGTCGTCGCCCCCTCCTTCTCCTGCTACTTCCTTTCGCAAGCTTCTGGCCTCCCAAAGCAAGAAGCTCCCTCCTGCTGAACCTCCAAGTTTCGTCGAGAAGCTCGACTCAATCCCAAAAATCGAACTACCCCTGGATCACCCAATGAGGGTGGCAATTTCCCTCTCAGATTGCGGACTGGTAGGACAATTCATGGGGCTCTGGCCCTCAGCCCGAACTACGGACAATTGGATCCAAAGGAATTGGAGACCGTTGATAAAAAACAGTGTAACCTACTATGCGGTGGGAAGAGGATTCTTCATCTTTGAATTCATCTCCCAAGAAGATAGAGATCTCATCTTCAGGAACAGACCGCATTTCATGGGTACTCAAGGGCTATACCTGAACTGTTGGACTCTGAGCTTTGATCCTGCAATAGAAGTACCCAAGGATGTTCCAGTCTGGGTTAGGCTGCCCAATCTACCAATCCACTGTTGGAATCCCTCTTCGCTCCAGGCAATTGGAAACAGGTTGGGCCAATACATTGACAAGGCAGATCCTAAAGATCAATACTCATGTGCGCGAATCTACGTGGAAGTTGACCTAGAGGTGGGGCTCCCCTAAGCGATCAAACTCAAGGTCGGAGAATGGCAGCATTACCAGAAGCTTGACTACGAACAACTCCCTTTCAAATGCAGAGGATGCCATGAATATGGTCACTTCCAAAGAAACTGCCCTAAAAACCCAAACAAGGAGAAAGAAAATGGAGAAGGCTGGCAACAACCAAGAAAAGGGAATACCACTTCCAAAGCTAAAGGTCCAAGGAATGAAAATACAGCCCCCCCACAAGCCAAGGAACTAGGAAATAAATCATAAGCAGTGGTAGAGAACACTTTTAGAATATTGGATCAGGAACATGCAGAGAAAACAGCAGAAGAAAAATCACAGGAAGCAACCCCAACTGAAGAAACACCTGAGAAATCGCACCCTAAAACCAGAGAGATCCCTGCTCCAACAAGAGAAGAAGAGCAACGTAAATCCCCCCCAGGAAAGGACGCAAGCCCGGACATAGAGGAAGGAGTGGTCTCCTCAGATAACGATTACGAAGGTGCAAGTGATGCCCTGGTCACACCAAAGAAAACAGGTAGAGGACGGAAATCCAAGAAAGAGGAAAGAAACAAAGAAACCTACAAAGACGTTCTAAAAGGATCGCAACCAACAATCAGGCAACTAATCAATGTAAAACAGACCAGGAAGCACTCCAAGGCCTCTCAAGGAGGCCACTCATCCCCCCAAGGTAATCCATGAAACTAACCTCCTGGAATTGCAGGGGATTCGGCAGCAAAAAGAAAGAAGAAGCACTTAAAGACATCATAAGAACCTCAAAATCCGATATCCTTCTCTTCTAGAAGACTAAGATGGACAGGCAAGACTTTATCAACGCAACATCTGCCCTATGGAGAATAAGCCAAGGAAAAGCAGAAAGTGCAAGAGGTGCCTCGGGCGGGATAGGCACCCTTTGGAACACTATGAAGTTCGAACTAATCAACTCTGAAATGAGCATGCACTGGATCCACACCAGCCTCCTTCACAAAGAAATGGGTCGACTGGTAAGTCTCTTCAATCTCTATGTACCAGTCCTTTTGGTGGAAAAAAGAAATTGTTGGGAGACCCTAAAAGACTACTTATTGCAACATGATCTTGACAATATCATCATTGGGGGGGACCTAAATGTGACCCTAGCTTCAAATGAAAAAAAAGGTGGCTCCATTGTGCGAGACCCAGCAAGAGAGTGGGTAGAAGACTTAATGTCAGATTGGGATCTATAAGATATCAAACCCACTAAAGACAAATACACGTGGACAAATAAGAGGATAGGACCGAGGCATATAACTGCAAGGCTAGATAGATTCCTCGTCCAAATCTCCTTCTTACTTCTGGGCCTCACTCCCACTTCTTCGATCCTCTCGCACAACGTGTCAGATCACAAACCAATCCTATTAGAAGTATCTTGTGACATGAATCTTGGGCCTATTCCCTTCAGACTTAGCCCAATTTGGATCCAAGATGAAGGCTTCCTGAAGCTAGTTACCAAAGTTTGGAATGACACAGTAAGAGGCTCAACCTTCTATGTGTGGGAAGAAAAACTCAGAAGATTAAAAACTGCGCTAAAAGCCTGGGCAAAAGGTCAATCAAATCCACTTAAAACTCCCCAAGAAGCACAAAAGCAGCTAGGGAATCATCAGCTGGAAATGGAAAATCAGGAAATTACCCAAGAAAGCTTGCAACGAAAAGACCAACTTCAAAGGAAATGGCATCAAGCATGCCGAGAGGAGGAAAATTACTGGAGACAGAAATTTAGAAGCCTTTGGTTCGAAGCAGGAGATAGAAACACTAGATACTTCCACAAACAAGATGAGGCAAGGAAGCAGTTTAAGAAAGTTACTGAAATTCAGATTCAGAATCAAACAATCACTGACTCTGAAGGCATTAAAGCAGCCGCAACTGAAGCCTTCGAAAATCTCTACACAGAACCACAAAGAACTAATATAGACCCCAAAGAGTATCCTCTCTCTCTTGTCCCAGAGCTCATCCAAGAAGATTTCAATAACAGTCTAACAAAGGAAGTCACCTAGGAAGAAATAAAGGAAGCACTTGACCAAATGAACCCCGACAAAGCTCCAGGACCAGATGGATTCACAGCTAGATTCTACCAACACAACTGGGATATAATAAAATCAGATCTAACGAAGCTGATACGGAAATCTCAGACTTGCAACAAACTAGGAGGTGGAACAAACTCGGCCTTCCTGGCGCTGATCCCGAAAGAAAAAGGAGCACTAAGCTTTGATAGGTTCCGGCCAATCTCCCTTTGCAATACAAGCTACAAAATCCTCACAAAAGTTATAGCCAACAGAATTAAAAAAATTCTCCCTATAATCATCCCGAAAAATCAAGGAGGGTTTATTAAAGCCAGACACATAGTAGACAACATCATCCTAGTACAAGAGGCCCTGCACTCAAGTATCCAGAGAAAAGACAAAGGTATGATAATAAAACTTGATCTTGCCAATGCGTTTGATAGAGTAAGGCATATTTTTCTATTTAAAGTCATGGAAAATTTTGGTTTTGCCCCAGCTTTTGTGAATTGGATAAAATCTTGTATTGGGTCCCCATGGATAGCCCCACTAGTGAACAGGAGGGAAACTAAGTTCTTTCAAGCTTCCAGAGGACTCCGACAAGGCTGCCCCCTCTCTCCCCTTCTCTATGCAATCCAAGCTTCAGTGCTGAGCTTCCAATTGGGCCACTCCCAGACTCATAACAACCTCCATGGCTTGAGAATAATGCCAGGGGTAAAGGACATAAACCATGCCCGATTTGCAGATGACACACTGCTAATGGGAGGAGCGAGCTTACAAACAACAAGGAAATTCAAAAATGAATTAGCTGCATACACAGAAATCTCAGAGAGCGTCATAAGCCTTACCAAAAGCAAGATCTACGGCTGGAATATAACGCCAAACGAAACGTTGGAGATAGCCAGGGTATTAGGAATGGAAGGTTGTACCAAATGGGATGCCTTTAATTATCTAGGAATCCCAATTTTCAACTCCAACCCAAGAAACTCGCACTGGAATTTGTTGATCGACAAGTTAAAAAACAAAATAAACTCCTGGGGAGAAAGCTGGTTAAATTTGGCAGGTAAAGTGGTCCTAATCAAGGTTGTTCTAGCCAGCATTCTGATCTATCAAAACTCCCTTCTTTTGGCCCCTTCCTCCATAATACATAAAATTGAAGCATTGCTCAGAAGATTCTTGTGGGAAGGTGGAATTTTATCAGGGAGAAAGATGCATCTAATAAGCTGGGAAAAAATCTCTAAACCAATCTAGAAAGGAGGTCTCAATCTCAAAAACACTCATGTTCAAAATCTGGTGTTAGGGGCAAAAATTCTCTAGAATCTAATCACTGGGAATTCAACTTGGAGTAAAAAAGAGCTATGGAAAAAGTACTTTTGTGGGCCAAGGGAAAGATGCCTTGATCGCCCAGCTATAGAGACGAGAGGTTCCCCAATATTCACGCTCTGCCAGAAGGCGATGCCCCACTTTAGCCCTCATCTCACTTGGCTACCAGGAAATGGGAAAAAAATCAATATTTGGAAAGACTCAATCATAGGAGACCCCCCCCTTGGATTGAGACAGGATCTGGAAAGACTTAAACAGTGGATGAACACTCAAAATTTATATACTCTTTGGGACATCTCAATCTAGGGAAATGATGAGCACAAGTTGTGGCTAAGATGGGAGATTAATAGCAAACCTCTTGATTTAGAAGAGGATTGGAACACTCTGAAGCTCTGCCTCCAAGGGAAATCCCCACTTAAAGAAAGGAAAAAGGACAAAAGAGGATGGGGAGCGAGCTCTGGGATCTACACCACTGCAGCAGGGTATCAACTCACAACCTCCCTCCCCAATGTTCCCCCAAATCCAACTATTTGGAAAGCAATTTGGAACTCCAAATCCATCCCAAATATTGATATGTTTGTTTGGAACATGGCACACAGAAGCATACTAACTAGAGAAAACTTAAGAAGAAGAGGATGGGAAGGCCCCCACAGATGTCCTCTCTGTCTGCAAGAAGAGGAAACCACAGACCATCTGCTACTAAGTTGTACCTATTCCAAAGAAGTCTGGCAGTTGGCTTTGCGATTGCAAAACGACTTAGTCATACCCTAAGAGACGAGCAACCTACTCCAAAATTGGAGCTCCATCTGTCCCTTCTAGATCGAAAAAAAGGGCCAAATCTCCACTCTTTGGAGAGTCCTCCCAAAATTTATCCTCTGGAAAATTTGGCTGGAACGAAATAATAGATTATTCAGGGAAGTTAAAAGTAGCCCAACTCACGTTGCAACCAAGATAAAGGCCTATTTTGGCGAAAGCACTTCCTACTTCTGCAAAGCAAAGAACTCAAGACCACTGGAGCAGGAAGAGCAACAATGGATGGCTCAGTTTAAACTTCAAGATCGGAGGGGAAAAAAAGATAATAACTCATGCCAGGAAGTTTGGGAAATTTGGAAGGATAAACATGATTTCAAAGAATGGAAGACAAAGGAAAAAAAGCATATTTTGTCCTTTGATGGGGCCTCCAAAGGAAACCCGGGCTTGGCAGGTTGTGGAGGGGTCCTGGTAAGTCCCACAGGCTCACTGAAAATAAGTTTTGCCTGGGGAGTTGGAACTGAAACTAACAACAGAGCAGAAGCCCTAGCCCTCTAGCAAGGGCTCAACCAAGCAATCATCCATGACGTCCAAGATATGGTAATAATAGGGGACTCCAGGTTAGTAATCAAAGCGTTAATCGAACGTAGCAAAGTCAAAAATGCAAAACTCCATCTCCTCCTTGGAAAATTCCGATCTTATAAGCTTTATCACGTATTATGGAATCTAAACGCACTAGCAGATGCCGAGGCCAATAAAGGCGCCCTCTTGAATGTTGGAATCTTACATCTTAATGGAATAACATCCAAAATGGATCTACCCTGAATCTAGGGGGGGAAATCATAAAGAAGTTATAGGCACAAGATGGAAAGGGGAAAGCAGCATGACAGAAGGAAACAAGCAAACCCAAATCGCTACAAGACAAAGGCGCTACAGGACAACGCAAGTGGTCACAAGAGACAGGCGAACTCATCATTCGGGAATTGAACTTTTGTGGAAAGGAGACAGGCCTACAGGTCGCCCATACCTCCCAGATCGTGAGAATCGTTTAGGGGAAACGAACTAGGAGGAGTTTGAGTTTAAATTGAGAAGCATGGACGCTCCCCTCCATACCAGAAGCATGCGGAGGCAGCCAAGACATTCGCGCATAGGTTCAGAGACCAGTTTCAAGGGGATCGCGTGCAGGAGCAGAACGCCAGGTGAAGAGCAGAAGGCGACGGAGATGGCAGCCAGCTCAAGAAGCAAGCCCACTACAGAAGACAGGTTGAATGCACTGGAAGGCACCCTGGAAAATCTCAAGCAAATGTTGAACCATCAACTGGATTTTCTGCAAAATTTGGATATAGATGCAGGAAGGCGGTTGGAGATGTTGGAAGGAGACAACATCACAACAAAATTTGAGCTCACAGAGGAGCTAGGAAATCTGCGTAAAGAGCTCAAGGATAAAAAAAAAAAAACTTGTATGGTTAGGTTAATATATTTTATCCTAAATTCCATTTCCTTAAGCAAGGTTAGTGAAGAAAGGTATTTGTTGTCCCATATTCATGTAGTACAGGCTACCCTTGAATCTACCTTTTAATGATCTAAGCTTGTTTGTAAAAAACATTAAGTTAAAGTGCATGAATATGATTCTCTGTTTCGTATTTAAAATAATAATATATATTCGTCTTTCTATTCAGTAAAACAATTCGGCTTCCACGATCTCGATTCTCAAGCATGGATAAAATTTGAAATGCAAGTTTATATTTCATTTTGATTCTCAAGTAGGGATAAAATTTGAAGTGTAAGTTTATATTTTATTTTGAGAGGATATTATTGGTTTAATTTTTCTACGTTTATAATTTAAAATATACTATATTTTTTAAAAAGGTAAAAAGAAGATCATCAATTACCATTAATCTTATTTTGAGAATATTATTAATCTTATTTTGAGAATATTGTTATGTGAGAAATATGTTCAAATTCTATGAATTTTAAAATAGATGACTACCTAAGCTTGGAATATAGATATAAAAATTAGTTGAAATGTTATAATAGTTTGAAAAAAGAATAGCATTTGTCTTGTGTAGGGCTCAATACAAGAGATCCACCTTTTTTTAAGAAAACCACTGCCATATAATTCTTTGAATAAAACAATATAATGTCTTACTTAATTGAGAAGGAGCTTATAGATTAATAAAGAACATTTTTCACTTATCACTTGAAGAATATGTTTATGTGATTAATTTAAAAAACTAATATACAAGTACATCTAGTAATATCAATAATAATGTACTTTTAAAAATATATCCTAAAACAATATTTCATAAAACTTTGATAGAGATTTATGTCCTTCAATGAGATGTATTGAAGATACTTTAATTTGTATTCATCAGAGATAGTTTTGATGGTCAAATGGGAGATTAACCAAATTTTGACATCCAATTTTGTGATTGGTGAGGTTTTGGTTAGAACTTTTAATATTTGGAAATCATGAAAAGTTGCTTTGGATTAAAGGCTATTTTTTTGCAAATAACTATAATTTAATTATCACATAAATGAGATCCATAATTTACTAAAAACTAGATTTCCATAGGACATATATAGAATGAAGTTCCCACTTTACCAAACACAAACTCATTAAAATATTTTTTCAACAATCACTAACAACTCTACTTCCAAAATAAAAAAAACACTATTACCAAAACAAATACTTTAAATTTTATTATACTTGAAATAACATTTCCTTTTTACCTACGCTTCAACATACTTTTGCTGATATTAAATACCAACTACATGAAATTTGTATACTATTTTGCAACACCTATTTATCATTTGTTGCCAATGTTTATCATTTGTTGCCAATGATTAAGAAATTTGATCCCAACAACTCACCCTCCTCCAAGATTACATAAAAAAGGAATCGAAAGGAGTTATAGTGACCTTTCATATCCTTTAATCAAGACACCTAACATTTGTTCTTTAAAAACCACTGGAAAATCATAGTCATGCATTTCATATTTTATAGATTTCTTTTGCTTTTTCGATTTTGTAAAACTATTAATTTTCACATACTAGTAATTATTTTTTCACTTGAATAATTTTCAGTCCATATTGATATCCTTTCAATCACTAAGAACGTATGAAGTGAGCAAGAATCAATAATCCCTATCTCAATGAAATCAATGATCCGGTTGTGAATATTATTATGGCTAGCGAAGCCTCTTGAGCAAATTTTACAATTAATATAATGTCCACTATTGATACAAGTGTTAGCATTGAGATTAGTTGCAAGAGGGGTACTATAAGGCCCTAGTGTTGACTAGCTTTGGGTGCCTCCACTGCACGATCACTTCAGTGGTCATTGACCATCACAAATAGACACAACAACGACTAGATGCCTAGACAAGTTGGTTTAGGCATGCTTGTACGATGACAAGGCACACCATACACTTACCAAGCACCCTTGTACGATGACAAGGCACGCCATACACTTACCAAGCACCCTTAAACAAAGGCAAGGCACACAACAAATGTGGGAAAGCCTTAGTTGGTTGCGATAGCAAGTTGCAAGGTTGGACAAGCATGCCTTAGGTAGTCTTGCACAATGGCAAGGCATGCCTAAGTGCCAAATGGATTGGAAAAATGACTTGGTTGGATTTATAGTCTTGGTGGCATTGGGTAGCATGCAAACCTAAAGGAGACGAACATTTCATTACTTAGGGGTTGCAATGGACAGTAAGAGTGCCTTCGGGTACAAGTACCCATTAGGTGCAAACAGTTGGACACACAATCATTGGGTGCATGCTATGTCGACATAAGTCACCAAAGGGTGTGGAGGTTCTGGTGGGCATAAGAAATCAATGGACAAGTCACCTTCCGGCACACATAACCATAGTCAATAGGTGAGTGTCATGTTGGGTCCACTTTGGCAAGGAGTGGGTTGTTGCGGCACCTTAGAAGGAGGAAATGGATTGGATCCACTTTGGCAAGGAGTGGGTTGTTGCAACACCTTAGAAGGAGGAAATGGCTAAGGCATGACTCATATATAATGAGGATGCCTCAAAGTGCAAAGACACACATGCAAGTTGGGTCATCCATAGAAGGGTATTCAAAGGCTTTATGATTGTGCTAAGTTTTGGGGTTGGCATAGTGGAGACTTGGACACTGATTGAAGTAAACTAAGAAAGAGGCAGGACTTGCAAGAGGCAAGCCTACGAATGCTTCAAGGGTTGGATTGTGCAAGATTGTTGGGTAGTACGTAGTAGGTAGTATTGCATTAGATTTGTGTACATTTGTAATAGAGTTGTAAGGAAGAGGCTACATTAAACCCTTGTTGTATCTTGTGTAATATTCTTTAAATAAACAAAGTTAAGGCATCCGGCTTGAGTGTTGCCAATACCTATGTGTTATGGACTTTTTATGCCATTGAATGTTATTCTTCCTTGCAATGCATATTGGCTAAGTATAAAAGTATTGTTGGGATGCTTTAAGGCCACGATTGAACATGTGCTAGTGTTGGTTGAACTAGGTTGCAAACTAACATACTATAGCTTAAGAAGTAGTTATGGGTAGATCTTAAGTGAACACACATAGTTTGATTGTAGTAGGTGTAGGGCAGCCAAACCCTTGAAGCTAAGGAAAAACAATGTTGTACGACCTCAAGCGCCAAAAGCAAAGAAAAATTTGGACAACACTATGTTAGAATAATGTTGAAATTAGAAGATCTAGAATAATGTCAAAATGGAATGGTGTTAACACATTGTTCCTGGGTAGTTTTACGAGAGTTTAGTTTTAGTTCATTTGTGGTTTCAAATCCACAATTGTAGAAGGTTAGTCCAAGTTTGTTGTGTGAGATCTCAATTATAAAATGTAATTCCTTTTATGACGACCACTTCCTCGTTAGCGACGATGACTAATTCGTCACCACTTTCTCATCGTCGGTGTCAGCCACTTTCTCGTTGGTGTTCTTCACTTGTTGTCGAGGTTGCCCATTAATTAGTGTTAGACTACTTCCTCATCACCAATGATGACAACTTCTTCTTTGGGGTATGACCACTTCCTAGTCTTCCACATCAATCATGTTTTATTAGTCATTTTTTCATTGGTTTTGCACCTCTAAAAAAACATTTCATTCATTTTAAAGTGTGAAATCTTCAAAGACCGTAAGTACAGCTATGTAAGTATCTTGACAGTTAGTTCTTGGAATAATTTATTCCGGGAAGGAACAGATAGCCGTCTTCCTTCCTCTACTGCTGCTGGTGGATGCCTGTTTGCTGTTAATTCTGTCACATCCTGAACTAATTCTGTTCTTCCGTTCTGTCAGATCCCTTCTATACGATCTGGCACATCCTCCTGCTGATTACTTACAGTCCGTTTGTTATTGAAGCAGCAAAGTCATTTATTGCGGAAGCTACCGAGATGGCGAAATATATGGAAATGGTGGATGCGGGCATAAGGATCGCTGCCAGGTTTAATTCCCACTGCCCTCAGACATCGCGCATGTATTATCATCCAACTTCCAAGAGCAATACTGAGTCCCAGGCCCAGGCCGCCTCTTCTTGTGCCCTGCAAGTTCCTGCATTTCACGCGGATTCAATGTTTGAGATACTCTGTATCGCTGTTTAGGCTGCAATTTCTTCATCTCCTTCTGCAAGGAAGACGATGTGATGGGGACTGTCCCTTTCCATATTTTTCAATCAATTATTCTTTAATTTTTTTCCTATATAATCTTGTTATAACATACATAATATTGGAGAGCATAATATGTGCGATATGCTTCTGTTCTTTATGGTTTAACTGCAATCTTATTGCTGGTTCAGTGATTTATATTGTCTGTTTCATTGCTTTTTATGGCTTAAATATTGGAAAATGTTAAACGGCATTAGAGCCGCAGATTTCCATATTGCCAGTTATTTCAGATCGATTGCCTGAAATCTATTTTTTTTAAGTTCTTTTCTTGTTAATATGAAAATAAAAATGGGGAGGGTTATAAAGAAAACAAATATATTTAAGAATAATAAAAACAAACCTATGGCATTCAATGCATAAGGAGAAGAACGGAGTGACATCAACAAAGACACGCTAACAAGACATATAAATTCTCAAAAGCATAAAGACTACGAGTCAGACTAAGCAGGGACATCTGGCTGAAATCCGTGAGCTCTGGATAAAGGCCCAAAATAATCATCGGTCGTTTGATTCATGAGCAAACGCGCTAGTGTATTGCCAGCTCCGGGTAAAGGCTTTTGGGAGCCCAGGTTTGAGATTTTATTTTCCCGGAGTCTAGAGACCCGAAAAGCGTCTCAGTCGTCGATCTCACGGAGCCTTGTGTCGTCAGATTTTCAGCTCCTGAGGTTTTACTTGGAGGGAAATGGAGTTTGAGAATTGAAATTCCCGAAGGCCGATCCGCGAAGCAAATCTCGACCGTTGTTTTGAAGGAGAAGATCCTATTTGTCAATCTAAAAAGTGCCAGAGCTGAGCCATTGCTTAGAGGGCCTAATCTTAGATCGCAAGATCAACGGTCACGGGGTCGGAAGGTGCGCACATTTTAAAATCACAGGGGTGGGCTGCAATCGGAACCATGGTTTTTAGAAAAGGACGCGTGGCGGTTCATGGTGAATTGCGGGGACAAAAGCAGTTTACTTTCAGACCACCCTTGGTAGCGCCCGCAATCGCTTTGTCTATTCAAATGATAATAAGCCTTCCTTTATTTATCCATCCTTGGAAGAAGAGGACTTCTTGTGTTGTAGATGTTGATCGTGTGTCTTCCCCTCAGCCTATTCATAAAAGTGAGATTTGTTTTGGATTTCCTCATGAAATTGATCACCCTTGTAGCCTTGAGGGGGTTGAAAATGATTCAAAGCCTTATCAGATCTCATTGCCTTCCGTTATTACTGTTGAGTCTGTCCATCTTCTTGTTAAACCTCATATTCACTGCACCAATTTTCAAGCTAAGATTAGAGACAAGATGTTTAAACCTTTAAGGCTGCCACTTGACCTTCATCCTTATCCCCTTTATTCCTTTGAGTATCTTCCTCGGTTTTCTGGGGAGGCTCATGTTACAACTGAGAGGCACTTGGAGGCCTTTGAGAACTTTGTTGATCAATTTGAGATTGTTCATGAGGATATTACCATGAGGTTATTCCCACATTCTTTGTCTGGAGATGTTGTTGTGTGGTTTAAATGTTTGGGAGTCGGTTCTATTGGTTCTTGGATCGAGCTATGCAAAGCTTTTTTAAAGTGTTGGGGTGAGAACAAGTCCCTTGATTAGTACTAGTTTGAGTTTAATGACTTGAGGAGAGGGGAAGAGGAAGCCTTGGTTATATTCAACATGAGGTTTTATGGTGTTTATCATAGTATGCCTATGGAGATCAGACCCACATAGACTGATGCCATGGTGTACTATGTCATACCTCAGCATCCAAAGTTGGTCCTTCTCCTGAGAGAGGAAATATTCATCGTTAAGACACATGTTTGAAGATGTTGAAGAAGTCGAAGAGAACATTAGGGCGAGCAAGGGAGTTCATATGCAAGCATATCTTGGAAAATTGCATGTGCCTAAAGAAGAAGACTGTTAGCATGTTTCAAATTCTGAGCAAGAAGATAGTTATTATGAATCAGAGCTGGAACAACAACAAGGAAAAGAGACTGAAACTGCTGATGATCGAGAGTTGTTTTTGGAGGAGCAGGGAGGTTTTTTATTTGCAAGCAAAGAGGCATTTACAGAGGAGCAGCCTGGTCTTCTAAAGCAGCCATGATTCTGTCACACAATTCATGATCCTATGGCTATATACATGGAATCGTATGTTTCAAATTTTGAGGATTTCCAAGAGCATACCACGGAGCCTTTTCCTTTATACATTGAGGAAAAACATTGTGTAGAAATCCGCCATTTTGTGCCTACAGAAGACAAAGAGCAGAGCTTTCCCATGGTTCATGTTTATGATGATTATGATTCTGATCCTTGGGAGAGTCATGAAGAAGAAGAGGGAGAACCAAATGTGCAGTTCATATCTTGCCTAGAGCTTGCAAATGAACAACCATCACCTGGGATCAGTGAGCCTGCATCAGTCGTTTGCTCACCCGTGCTTGCCAGAGACATTCAACCATGTGTGAACAGTTGTAAGACAGAGCATGTTTTCTATCACCAGCCCAGTGGATTTTGTCATTTTCTCTATGAACCTGTAAGGGAGTACATGGAGTTGCATTTCCTTCATGTCTTGGAGCTGCTCATCTTTATCCTGACTTCAACACTGGGAGGAGAGATGAAAAGGGTAATCATTTTGTTGTCATAGTTGCATTGTTTTTATTTGATCAGTGACAGAGTAAACAAGTTTGCAGCTAGGGATTTGCTTGAATGGATATGGTGGAAGTTTTCTTTCACCTAGCGCTTTGTAAAAATCAATTATGCTAGGAATGTACATAAATAAGCTCCTCCTGGAGCCCATGCATTTTGCTTTCATTTTTAGGATAGTGTGCTTGTCGGCCTTTAATCCTCAACAGGATGTTTTTTTAGCATGACTCCATAGCCAAATGTAGAAGACGACTTGAACTAGTTGTTCTTGGCAGCTTGTAGGGAGCATGCCATCCCCTATGGAGCCAAATGTTATCACATATAGTTGTCAAGGGCAACAGGTCGTCCAAGTTCATGGTCTGCGCAGGAAGCGTCCGAGCGCAACATGAAAAGCAACTCATTTCAGGGTTAAAATAAAAACAGGCGGGCTCAGTTTTACGACGGTGGAGATCCTCTGTGAGGATCAGACTAGCGGCCCCCCGGGTATTCAGAGTTTCAGAATTGCACAAAGTGTAGCACCATGAAAAGAGCTGAAGCCCAAAGCGAGATGAGTCGTTGATCTTGAAGGGAGCATGTGGCATCCGATCCAAGTGTTCGTGAAAGTAAGCTTCGAGATTTTTGAAGTAGGAAGTGTGTAAAACTTCTAAAGGGTCGAAGCTCGAAGTTCCGAAGTGAGTCTGGACCATCCGTCAACAGGGACTTCGACAATTTTCGTCTGAGAATATCTTCATGTTTCACATTCAAAATCGTCGAAGTCCTGAAGAACCGAAGCGCCGAAGTCCCAAAGTGTCAAAGCACGTGACACACTCTCATTAGGCATGACGCATGACACTCTTTCCAGGTCATTCTGTCATGGCCATGTCACCCGCCTTATCATGACACATCAATAGACGTGACATCATATGACATCATCTGGACCACCCATCAGCGGGGACATGTGGCTGAAATCCATGAGCTCCAGATAAAGGCCCGAAGTAATCCTCGATCGTTCGATTCATGAGGACACGCATCAGTATATCGCCAGCTCCGGGTGAAGGCCTTTGGGAGCCCAAGTTTGAGATTTTATTTTCTCGGAGTCCAGAGACCTGAAAAGCGTCTCATCTGTCGATCTCAGGGAGCCACATGTCGTCAGATTCTCAGCTTCGGAGGTTTTACTTGGAGGGAAATGGAGTTTGAGAGTTGAAATTCTCGAAGGTCGATCTGCGAAGCAAATCTCGACCATTGTTTTGAAGGGGGAGATCTGATATGTCAATCTAAAAAGCGCCAGAGCTGAGCTGTTGATCAGAGGGCCTAATCTTAGATCGCCAGATCAACGGTCACGCCAAATTGCGGGGTCGGAAGGTGCACACGTTTTAAAATCTCAGGGGCGGGCCGCAATCAGAACTGTGGTTTTTAGAAAGGGACGCTTGGTGATTCATGGTGAATTGCAGGGACAAAAGCGGTTTTCTTTCAGACCACCCTTGGTAGCACCCGCAATCACGCAATTGCGTAGGGTCATGGCCCTAGGTCACATTGAAGATGGAGCGATGGAGAGGAGCTGCGCCAAAGGCTGAAAGCACCCGTATTTGGTCACATAAGAACATATGCTTGGCCTCGAGCCGTCGGGATTGACTCGAAGAAGTCGTGGGCACCCCCTGGAACATTCATGGGTGTCAGGCCTCGTCCTGATCTCGATGAAGATAGTTATTCAAAATGGGGGTGGTGGTTGAGACCTCGTCTCACCCCATAAATGGAATGCGTGGAGAGAAGGGTTGCGGGGGCCGATTGTTAGTCCAAAGCTCCCTCGTGGACGGATTTTCTCACAGAGCCCACACTGAGTTGGGCTCGCGTCTGACGTAAGAAGGCCTGCACAGTATGACAGAGCAGGTGTCGATTGAAAACTTTGAATGCAATGGTCCGATCACACTCCTGGTGGTTGCAACAGTTATGAGTATAAGTAGTTAGTTCTGATATTTTGTTATGGTGGAATGGTTGAGCTAGGCTCCCTGCTATTGTAATATTTTGATGAAGAACACTGGTTCTTTGGTTATGTCTTGATTTGAGACTTCTTGATTAATCTAAGTCACCTTTCTTACTCCTTTTTATTTGACTCTGATACTGAGAGAGTTCATGATTGACTGATTCACATGGATTTTTGTGACTGTGTTATGATGAATGTTTGATTATAATGTTGTTATGATTTCTTTCAGTTTCCTTGAGATTTGAATCCAAGAGGATCTTGTGTTTAAGTTTTTCTTCCTTAGGCTGCTGGAAAGCCTGATGTTCATGACAAACCTCTACACTTTTCTCACCAAAGTCTTCCTCCTACTCACCTTTACTCCAACTTACTCACTGAAGTTGATCCAACACCTCAATTGCTTGTGCATACTAGTCCAGATTTCTGAGTTAGAACGTTATTTTCATTGAGTCTTCTCCATTTGGCCTCTTAAAACTCATTTACATTTACTATATAAACTGATGGGTACTGGGCTTACCTTCTATGGAATCTGAGGGTGACTTCTAGTGCTAACACACTCATCACTTGACCCGTCCAAATTCCACTTTGATGAATTTCACTCAACTATCAATGATAACATATTGGAATCTCTTGCCTCCAATAATTTAGGCTCTAGGAATTAAGGAGGAGGAGGAGGAGGAGGAGGAGGTGGTGGTGGTGGTCTGCCAAAACAATGATCTTATGGAGATTGAGGAACAAAGTTTCTCTTTACATAAGAGTTGGGTAGGAAGCTCAGAAATTCAAGAAAGTGTTCATCTATAATGTTGTGAATGTTTTTTCGAATTACTAGTATTTTGGGTAAGTTTGTCAAGCAAGTCATAAGTGAAATCACCCAGAACTCAAGTCTGTAAATAGTTTTTTAGTTTTAAAATATAGTATAGTTTATTTAGAAATTAGTACAGTTATTGAGACTTATTTAAATTTTAATCAATGTACTTGTTGATTGCCTCAACCCCCTTAATATAAATATATAAATATTTTTGTTCTGTTTTTAAAAACCTCCATTTTAAAATGTATCAATAACTAAATGGTTCATTAATGATGTATATGAATTCATCTTGGGACCACCAATAATGCAAGCCCGCGGTAAGTACCTCCTTGTGTATAGGGATTATAAGGTGGAGGTGCAACCCATGGAACTTGGCCAGGCATTGTGATCCCTGCCATTCCATTTTCAGACGAAGGTCATGGAAGTAATTGCTAGAGAACAATAACCTCCAATAGATTGATGTGTTTTAGGATATGAACTAAGATTGGGATAAGAGGTAAATTTTATGGAATAAGACTATGTATTTTAGCCTAGACCATGGAGTGAACCTCATGCCCCATGAGGTCTAGAGGTAAATGTTATGGAATAAGACTCTGTATTTTAGCCTAGACCATGGAGTGAACCTCAAGAATCATCCATGGTGTTCCCTTGACCTTATGGAATAAGACTCTGTATTTTAGCCTAGACCATGGCGTGAACCTCAAGAATCATCCATGGTGTGCCCTTGACCTTTAGAGAAAAATGTTATGTCTTAAAACTTTATCTTTTGACCCTAGAACATGATCTAGGTAATGTGAACCATCCATGAATTACCAAACCTAGAAATTTGTAACATATCCCATTCACATGCCAAAGTTTCCCTTTGTAGGGCTCACTGGATGCTCCTTTAGCTTTCATCTCTCTCACAATGTCTATGCCTCATATGATATCAATATCTACACATTTATTTCAAACCACCACCTCTCCTCCCTCCCTCCCTCCCTCCCTATCAAAGACCTCAAGGTCCTCTCCCTTTCCCTAATGGCCTACCTCAAGGTCCTTATGGAGTGTTTTCTTCTCCCTCTTTGTCCTATTAAAGAGTGTGGTGGCCTAAGGTCCCATACATGGATCATAATATCCACACGGAAATGTTTTGTCCCAACAACTTGGATTTTGTCATCAAACCATAGCTTAGGCATCGAGAACCATACATGGTGTGCCAAATCTCAAAATGGCCACCATATAACACTCATAGGCTAAAATATTTGTATATAGGGTATGTGTGGTGGCTTAGGGCATCGTGCATGGCTCATGAGCCCCTTTGAAAGTTGGTATGGCCTTAGATCCCAAGTTTTGACTCGACATTATGCCCTAGGCCATGAGAGCCATCCTTGGTGTTACAAATTTTGAAATGGCCACCATATCATGTTTGTGGGAAAAATATTTCCTATAGGGCTTATGCGATGGATTTTGGCTCCACACATAGCCAATGAACCCTAAAAGAAAATGTTACTAGAACATGGCCTAGGCCATGAGAGCCATCCTTAGTGAATAAAACTTGGAATGAGCACCATATCCCTACCAAAAGACAAATATTACTTTACTAGGATTCTATGTTGGCTCTGGGCATCACTAATGGCTCATGAGCCTCATAGTGTTATGGTCTAAGCTAAGGTTAAGGCCCCACACATTCCACTTACCTACACATTGTCTTTGGTTGCATCCTTCCACTTTGATTTTTATAGATGTGTCCTTCCACCTTGCAAATGATCAATTTATCCTTGTAGTTGTCCCTTTGGATTTGAAAAGTTAATCTCATATTAAATCCCTTAGTACTCACTTTTACAAATGAGGATTAATCCCCAAACTATGATAATAACCTTTAAGGAAACTATGATGGAATGCCCTCACCTTTTTGTGATGCTTCTTGGTCATTGTAAGTGGTATGCCAAATCCAATATTCCATCTATTTGTTAGGTTCACACAATGAAATAATGAGTCCAACAAGGGCATGTGCAACTCTCCATCTTTATTATACATAGAGGTAATACATGGGAATATTTAAACTCACCTCCACCTAAACAAAATCAAGGTGGTTTGACATATTGATATTACAGTTACCAGTGAGAAATATTGCAAGGAGGTGAGGGTGTTCCAATTCAATCCCTCTTTAAGGTCACCATTGTAGTCTAGGGTCCAATCCTCATTCATGAGTGAAAATAGGTAGGAATCCGAGGAGAAAAGACAATTGTGTCAAGGGAAATGAATTTGTCAATGAAATGTGGAAAATGGATGAAGACATGAAAGTAGACACATAAATAAATAATGAGGCTAAGAGGGGAATCGACCAATGAGAGAATAGAGGATTGCACCTACATCACACACATAAGTCATTCACCTAGCCCATGTTGTATGTAAGCAAAACACACAAATAATGGACCTTATAATGCATGCATCCAAGCAACACACCTATATAACCCAGATACATAAACAACTCATCCAAACTGCATTCATAAGGAAATATGAACCAAAAGGATAAATGGGCCTAGAATCATTGCATGGGTGGACATAAGAATTATCGTCGATGCACCAATCCTCTAAATGGTGACCATATTTCACTTGTAGGTTAACCTACAACCATTATGGCTGCATAAAACTAACCCTCTAATGCTTAATAACTCCTAAACTAAGCCTAGGATTTAGCCCTAACTTTTCCCTAACTCTCTACTAAGCCTAACGCACCTATTGGGCTAGTTAGAGGTGGTTTCTTGTGGCTGTTTTTTCTGTTGTTATGCTTGGTTTTCTACAACCATAAGGCTGATAAATTCACTGCAACAACCTTTTTTTCAACCTTTATTTTTGTGCTAAAGTTATTGCTTAATCATTGGTGAGTTGAGCTAGCTTTCACTAGCTTGCCTCTTGTCAATTTTATCATATGCTTAGCACTTATATTGTAGCCTTTGTTATCTTTATTAAGCTGATATATATCATTCATCTTTTCTGAAAATTAGTAACATCAAGCTTAACTTGCTTGACCAACTAACATATTACATTATATGCATTGTTTTCCTTGTGTCTCGAGTAGGTATTCACACTTGGCAAGTAACTCAACTCATTTGGAAACCCTTGAAACTCCCAAGACTCTTTCCCAAGCTCTTCATACCACCTAGAATTGACCTCTAGGGACACCCATTCATACTTATCATTTTCCATCTCATTTTCCCCTAGGGTCACCGACATTCCCCCCTTGAGGTGACTACCTCACCTCTAAAGTTACGGGGACACCTTCCTAAGGTGAAAATGGGTAGGTTCCCTCCTAATTGTCGCCAATTGGTGGTTGGGTCAGGATTTGTCCAACCTACAACTTGTGCGAGAACATTTTGGCGTTGTTGTCGGGGAGGATTTTGAATCCTTTCTGGAACCCTAACGACACTTTGGCAGGCTATCCCGAAGCCTTTATCCCTTAGCTTTCCTGGCGACTCCAACCAAGGAACATTCTCTTTCAACCTTTCTTGATGAGCTCTTCTTGAGGCTCATCTGGTGACTCCATATTCCACAAACCCACCTTTCCCCCTTATCCATTTCCCTCCTTTAATGAGCCTTGAGCTCATCTGGCTACTCCATTGAGGTATTACCTTAAGCAATGGAAACATGTCTCTGTAGCGATATCATGAAGCATACAAAGCCTTGGATCTCAAATCTATTGACAGATATCAAAACAAGTGCCCGGTAAACCAATTCAATCTCCTCCCAAACTTTGATGGTAATCCATTGTTGGTCGTCGCACACATTGTTGAGTATACAATATGCATCCGTATTTTGAGTGCACAACATGAGGATGTATGCCTACGGTTGTTCTTGATGTCCTTGGGAAGTCAACAAAGGAATTGGATCAAGGATTCTTACAAGCCAAGAAGTATATTTTCTTTGACAATCCTCATCAGAGAGTTCCTTAAACATTGGGGACCAGAAGCTCAAAGTCTTGAAGATACAATTCAGGACTTGGAGGATGCTTTTTCGAGAGAAGGTTTTGAGCTTGATCCTATTGATGCCTTGAGAGAAACACTTCTTCCAGAGTTTGTTGAAAAAACAATTGAAAAACAAGAAGTTGACAAAAGAAATGAGGAAAATATTGAGTGTCTTAAGCAAAGCATAGATGAAGATTTCAATTTTTGTAAACAACTAATGAAACTTTGCCCCGATAAGGATTTTCTGGTTAAGTTTTTTCAAAGAAGAGAAGAAAATATTGATTCCATTATTGACGATTATGAGAAAATGCCTACCCCAAACTTAGCCTAGGAAGTGGTCATTGCATATTTTGGAACAGATTCATTATACGATGTTGTGACCGAGAAATATGGGTACCAGGAAAGCTTCCCAAATGAGGATGAACCACTCTTCATGCCCAAAGAACTCTATAAACTTGTTATGGATCAAGATCAAGATGGTGATTTTTTTTATCCTATTGAAGATAACAAAGACTTGGACGAAGAACATATTCATGAAGAAAAACTTGAAGAATATCCTGATGAAGAAGATCCAGATGAGATATGTGATGAAGATGAAGTATTTTCCCTTCCAATTGATGAGGATATCTAGACATTTGCTTCTCCTGCACATCAAGAAGAGAACATGACGAGTTATAATCCTTTTGAAAACTTTGATGATGTCTTGTTCCATGACTTTGGAAATGAAGAAAAATGCCAAAAGGATCTTGATGAAGTCTCTCTTGCGGAAGGCCTAACGAGATGATATTATTTGATTTCCCTTTAAGAAGGAAACATAGTTATCCAATCTTGTGAAGAAGTAATCAACTCCTATGATGCTGAGGAATCCATGGAACAACCCTCAGATATAGTTGACAACCACATTGATGATTTCATACAGGTTGGTTGACGAAGATGGTATGTGGTTTGCTTCATTATTGATAGAGATCACATTTATGACGTTGAGGGTAGCTCTCAGGAAGAGGGGGTTGGAGTGTCAACTTCAGAGGACTATTCTTCATACGTATATGGTTTAGATATTTGGCGGCCTGATGATTATATGGTTACATATTTGTTCCACCCTTTTGAGGATGACTTGTCGCAACATATTCAGAGTGAAATTCATTCGTCCCTTGATGCATACCCTTTTGAGGATGCAGGTCTATTCTATGAGGACTTTCAGACATTGTGCTCAGATTTTGATAGACACCAAGTCATGGCCAACCCAAAGTCGTTAGAGGTCCACACTACCAAACAAAATTACTTCAATGATGAGACTTTGGGCATTTATTTGCAGACAAAGAAGATATGTTTACTAAATTCAACAGAGGAGTTTCTCTCTAAGGTTGTGCCTTACCCCATTTCCTTTTGTTTGGGAAAACATAGGGTTTTCTTGGGATCTCTTGTCCTTTCTCAGCCTTTGGGGAGAAATGATTTTCTGAGTGAAGATGAAGGCGAGTCGTCATCTACATATGGTAGCCCTCTTCATAGATGGATTAATCAATCTTGTGGCTGCACTTTCAGACGGGATGATTGAGTTGATGGTTTCTCTCTCCAGCAGGATTTCCTCCCTCCCATCCATCTACATAAGTTTTATTTCATGATCGATTATATATCTGTTTATGCTCATGATCATTTTGTGTTGTACTTATCCTTGTTGTTTCACATGATCAAACAAAGGGGGAGATACTTTGATGAGGTGATCAACTAGTTGCACCAGTTGTATGACTTCATCTGACATCATCCATCACCTAATATTTAGGGCCCCAAGGCCCCAGGTAAGTAGGTAGGTCATTTTGTTTTCCTTGCATTTTCATTTTGATTTCTCATATTAGTTTAGATGCATTTCATATTTCATTTTTCTCTACTTGCATATTGATTTCATGCTTAGTTTAGAAATTTTTGAAAAAATGCTAAAATTTTCTTTTCTAGATTAGTTTTTATTTGGATTTTTTTGTATTTGGTTGAAGGGTGATAGCACCACCCTAGATGCTCTGATGTTTTTGTCTGAGTTTTGGCAGGCACATGTCTACCAAGAGATGTTGTGGTTCTCATGCACTCTATGGTGAGCACGTGTATCTAAGTAGGAGCCATATGTTATCCCCATTTTGTAGGATAACTAAGGAGAGTATGTCTCAAGGCCCTCAGGTTGCAGATATGGAGTGTTGAGAGACTACATTACCAACAATATCCATTTTCACAGATGGAGACCATTTTCACCACCATAGAGGTCATAAATTTTCAGATGGCATCCACCACACCAACTGGCTTTTAAGAGGCATTGGGCCTTACTCCATGAGGTACAAGTCAATTATTATGGTGGGTGTCATTTCAATATTTGAGGCATTTGAGTATGTTGTATCTTATACTGCTTTATATTTCATGACATATGCTTGGACATTATGGCTTTTTCCTTGTTTCACCTTGGTGATTGACTTTGTGCCCTAGTAAGTGGTCTTCCTCAGGAATGGGTTTTTTACTAGGAACTCCCTTGAAAATCCATCATACCGTTCCCGACCATACTTACCATTTTTCATCACTTAAACCCCATGTTTCCTTATCTCTTGGGATTTTAGGGTTTATTGACCCAAGAAGGGGTTGTTCCTCATTCTATGGGAAGAAGTGGTTGAAGGCCTAGAGATATTTGTGTCGGGTAAAAGATAAAATCCTATGTATAAACCTTCCTGATGCTTTGCCCATGGATCCCCCGAGAAAGCAATGAAACACTTATTTGTAAGAAAAGGGGGACCCGCAAGAGTAAAATAATGCTTAAGGGGTTAGTTGGAGGATAGGAGGTCTCATCACGAGCCGACCTATCATGATCATTGATATCTAGTGGTATCACACTACCATCATCTCGCCACCAAGCTAGGGTATCGGCTCTTAGTTGCACAACTGAGAGAAAGGGGGTCTCATCACGAGCCAACCTTCTCATTTCTACAAAAGTATTCATGAGTGACATTGTCATTATCTGGACACCACACCAGGACAGTGGCCTTCAAATCATCCTTAAAACATGAAAGAAACAAATAATGGAAAAACGATGGGCTTGGAAAAAATTACATTGCAAACGAAGGTGCCACACACCCTCTACAAAAGTACCCATGAGTGAGACACTACAACCCCTTGTATGTCATGAATCCCATACCCATTGAGTCTTTACCCTTAACCACTACATCCAATTTACATGGCTTAGAGAGGGATCACTTGGGAAACATTCCTTAACCTTGGAAAGATCTACCATATAGGACACCTTGTCAACCCTCCCATATCCAAGCTTGGCAAGTCACATAATATCTTTGAGCACTTAAATGTTTGATAGGGTAATCTTTGATGCACATGCTTAGGTGGCTCATTTATTGACTTGATATACTTTTTATGATATTTTGACTTGATATCCTTGGAGGGCGTTCTTATTTGTCTTTGCAAGACCTAGTTGGTGGACATTTTTGGAGGAGCAAACCTAGCTTGGGCTTCCATGGGGCTTGAAGCCCACAGGTGGATTCCAAGGGCCCACATGTCGGATGAGAGAGACATACCTTTGGAGGCCTAAAAGACATTGTGGACGATATAGCCTAGCCCTCACATGAAACATTTTTTTCCTAAGAGAGCCAAAACGTCACCCTTGGAGGCATGACGTCATCTAGGAGGGTTAGGTTTTGGTGGTGAGGTTATCATTCATTGACACAAGGACGTTTTGAGGAGAATGAGTCTTTGACCATGAAGAAATGACTTGGATGTTTGACATGTGGCTTTGGGAAGCCTAACTACACTCCTCCAACACCAACGACTTGCTCCTAGTGTCAAAATGTCCTCTAAAGGAGTGACATCACCTTAGGTTAGGGTTTCTTTTTGTGTAAAAGTAAATTTTAAGTGAATTGTTTAATATTATTTTTGTAAATGAGAAAGATTAGGGTTGTTGACCCCTAGTCTTGTGGTTTACCCTAAAATTACGTGGAAAAACTATTTTGGATACATTTTGTGTAAATAGAGATCATAAGATCTCATTTCATAACATAACTCTCCCATTTGGAGAAGTATTGGACTAAAATTTTCGCTATCTTTGGCTAGTTCTCTCTCTTGTGCTCTTCTATATGGATATTTCTTATATAATTGGTTGATGGAAGTGGTGTGCTAGCCTTGGAAGGATTCTTTCTAGCTATTGTGGTGGTTTGTCTTAGCTTTTTTCTTGAATTGGTAAGGTATTTTTACATTATGACATTATGCTATCATTTGTTATTCAATTCAAGGTTATTTTCTAGAGCTAAGTGGGAAGTATAAGGGTATACACCCTCTTAGCCTAAACCCTAGCTAGAGATACTTGCCTTGGGGAGTAAGAAGATTTACAACCCCAAGGAGGTAGTACCTCTAGCTCTCTCTTTGCTTAACTCCATTAACCCAATTATTGAAGACACTAGTCATATACTTGTTGCATTGGAGAAATAAATTGTTTCCTTGGTAAATGTACAAATTTCAAGTTTTAGAGTTGTCTCTTTGGGAAAGTGTTCCTTGATCCTTTGGCTCCCTTTCCTCATTGAGGAAACCCCTTTCAACCACAAATTATTTCTTTTGTTACAAAACTAATCTATAGCCATTAGGGCTGTAGAAAACTAACCCTCTAACGCTTAATAACTCCTAAACTAACCCTAGGATTTAGTCCTAACTTTTCTCTAACTTTCTACTAGGCCTAGCACACCTATTGGGCTAGTTAGAGGTGGTTTCTTGTGCCTTTTTTTTCTTCTATTATGCTTGGTTTGCTACAGCCATAGGGCTGATAAATTCACTACGACAACCTTTTGTTTTAGCCTTGATTTTTGTGCTAAAGTTATTACTTAATCATTGGTGAGTTGAGCTAGCTTTCACTATCTTGCGTCTTGTCTATTTTATCATATGCTTAGCACTTATATTGCAGCCTTTGTTATATTAATTAAGTTGATATATATCATTAATCTTTGATGCAAATTAGGGACAACAAGCTTAACTTTCTTGTCCAACTAACATATTACATTATATGCATTGTTTTCCTTGTGTCTCGGGAAGGTATTCACACTTGGCAGGTCACTCAACTCATTTGGAAACCATTGAAACTTCCCAAGACTCTTTCCCAAGCTCTTCATACCACTTATAATTGAACTCTAGAGACATCCATTAATACTTATCATTTTCCATCTCATTTCCCCCTAGGGTCACCGGGATTCCTCCCTTGAGGTGAATACATCACCTATAAAATGACGGGGACACCTGCCTAAGGTGACAGTGGGTAGGTTCCCTCCTAGTTGTCACCAATTGGTGGTTAGGTCGGACTTTTCCCAACCTACAACTTGTGCGATAACAATCCCCATCCCACAGTTCTTCATTTTTCCATTTGAAAATGACCCATACTAACAGTTCATAATAGTGTTACCTACATAGTCAACTTTGACCCTGACAATGATGATGATTCATGACTTTAGTAGCCTGGCAATGGCGATTATTCATCACCATTGTCAATATACTATGACCATGATGATTCATGGTCATAGTAGACTGACAATTGTGACAAATCGTAACCATTATTAGGCTACCACAATCATGAATCATCATAATTGTCAAGGTTGAAGTTGATAATGTAGGTAACAATATTCTGAACTGTGAGTATGGGTCATTTTCAAATGGAAAAATGAAGAACTATGGGATGGGGATCACATAGAAAAATTCATAGGGAAAGAAATATAAAGGATCGTAGGACAAAATGCATAGGAAAAAATATAATTACATCTCATACTTGTGAGAAATATTTGTCACATTTTTCCTATGTCTTTATTTCCTACAACAATTGAATGCCAAGTGCATTTCAATCAATTATATCATCACTTTTAGTCATTTTACCATGTGCATCAGTGGATATTAACATATAATAATATATCTTAGTAAATGCATCGGTCCATTCATCTCATCTCAAAAAATATTAGTAAAAGAAAAAGGACAATACTATATTAAAGGACGATCCATTAATGCTAATTTCATTCTTATTTACTCGAAAGACCAACACTCATCATATTCTTTGGCACGTGAGTGTATAATATATTGTAGATGAAAACCTTAGGGAGTCTAGTATGGTAAACTAACTATGATGTGCATAATAATTTTCTAGCACCTATTGATGCATGTTTTTTTTGCATTTTTGGAGGCATTCTTTTCTCAACAAGCATAGTGGAAGGGGTGTGAACCCTTTGGAGATTATTGATAATTGCAAGTCATGAGTAAAACAAAGAAGCACAAATTTGGGTTTGATGTTATCCTAGGCACCACTCTTGGTTGATCAAGGTAATAGATTGCTAACATGGATGGGCATGAGAATTCACCTAAGACCCCATTCATATGGAAAATTAGGGTATTGACACGCATTTGAAGACACTTCACATAAATAGAGAATTTTCTACACATTTGGAGGCACTTCTACATATTTTAAGACATATCTCACCATTCAGGTTCTTTTGGGTATTGTTACACATTGTTCAAGGCACTTCACATATATGAAAACATGTTTCACTATTGGAGGCTTAATGTGGACCCTTTGACATATTTCACCAGCGAGTTTTTACTCACCTAAAGGAGTTTCTGATTTGGATTATATTGAGAACAAAATGAAATACAAACGAAAATATAGCAAATAACACATAAATACAATGAAACCCAACTTATACTGTAGAACACAAAGTGGCTAGACTGGTGGTAGCTCATCTCTGAAAAGAAAGATATGTCGAGTACACTCATTCACAATAAGAATTACATCACACTCCATTACATGCTCAAAGGACCTCCTTCACCTTGATTGTATATGAGAGAGTGAGAGGAGAATAATTCCCATGATGCATGTGGGATAAATTGGTCTAAGTTTACAAAATTCCATAGGCATGTAAAACACTAGGACTTCCCTGGAGGTCACCCATCCCAATACTACTCTAGCCCAAGTACGTTTAACTGTGGAGTTCTAATGGGATTTGGTGCATTAACATTGTAGGCATGTACATATGACGGTTGTGATTAACAAATGGAGATGGTATTACATAACATTCCCCATCAAAAGGGTGAATATCATGGTTTATCAAAACCACAGGCTCGAAAACATTGATTCAATGGAAAAGGTGGATGGTGAACGAGATCCACCTAGATCAGTCCTCCCCCCTTAGGAAGCAATGGTCCCCATTGCATCAAGTTCCCTTAAGAGATTAGGAAAATTTTGTTGAATTTGAACCTTAGTGAGTCACTTGCCTTGTTGAAGTAGTTTTCTTGCTTGTGCTTGGCATTAACATGTTGAAGGATATCATGAACTTGTTGTTGGAGGTGTTGGATATGTTCAACAAATCTGATTGCATAACTTTCCTTGGTCTGAGTGTGGGAGGACTCTGTCGGTGAAGATGCCACAAGAAGAGCTCTATAAATGGGGGCTAATGATTGGAACCCAAAGCACACCTGAAAAAGGTCGTGGCCAATAGAGCTATGTTGAACATATGGAAGAATCATATTCTTTGGAAGGGAGCATCTATAGATTGGACCATTGGGTAAGGAAGAAACGAGCACCAAGTCAATGGAATGCTTGACTTGGCAGTGCAGAGGCACCCATGTAGGTGAAGGAATATCATTTTTCTCCTCTACAATCTTTTCAACGTGATTTTATTGTATATAAAGGCCTTGGGCCGAGGTTGTGATGGATACAGTGACCTTTTGTTCACCTTATGACCAGGAAAACTTTGTGGTCTGAGAGATTACTTTGTGGCATCGTTTTGTCGAGATCAATGAAATGGAAGTAGTCATAACTACCTCTGGTATCCTATAGAGCTGACCCCCTAGAGTAACAATGACACTATGGGGTTGAGACTCATAAACAACATGACATTTCCTCATATATGGTTTTCTTAAAAGAACATCACAAACTTCGAGTGGGGAAACATCACACAATACCTCATCTTTGAATGGATTGATATCGTAGGGTAGGAAACATTGTTGGTTGATGTGAATGTCTTGTCCCCTGCTCAACCATTCAATGGTCTATGGTTGGGGGTGTGGCATTATCAACAAATTCATTCTTTTGAAGACCTCGGTTGAGATCAAATTCTTCTTACTCCCACCATAAAAATAAAATTAATAACATAATATTGCAGAACACAATCTAGCTAGAATGGTGGTAGATTATCCTTGAAGAGAAAGAGATGTTGGCTACGCTCATTCACAATAATTATTACATCACACTCTATTGCATGCTTAAAGGACATGTTCAACTTGATTGTATATGAGAGAGTGAGAGGAGAATAATTCCCATGATGCATGTGGGATAAATTAGTCTAAGTTTACAGAATTCCATAGGAATGTAAAACACTAGGACTTCCCGGGAGGTCACCCATCCCAATACTACTCTATCCCAAGCACGCTTAAATGCAGAGTTCTAATGAGATTTGGTGCATTAACGCTATAGGAATGTACATATGATGGTTGTAGTTAACAAATGGATATGGCATTACATTACATTCCACATCAAAAGGATGAATATCATGGTTTATCAAAACCACAAGCTTGAAAACATTGATTTAGTTGAAAAGGTGGATGGCCACTGAGATCCACCTAGACCAGTTGCCTTCCTTTGGACCCAAGTGTACCCTTCTCATACAATGATATTTTACCTATTTTGGGGGTTGTTTTTGGTTAAGAGAGAAGGTGTGGTTTTGATTTATAGATCTTATCATGCCTTAACATGTGCAATTATGTCACTTGATCCTATTCATTTAGTTGGAAACCAAGCTAAGGTGTTTTTAACTTGGGACTTATGTGCCTCTAAGGAATAGGTACACATGACATGATTGCATTGGTCCATGTGGGAAGTTGATCATGTTGGTCTATTTATAACTTAGGTCTCTAGGTATCAATGGATGAATATTGCATATTATAAATATTGTCTAACATTGATTTGGTTGACCAAATTTCGTCGAGTGTGTATCATGTATATTGGATCCTTGTAATGAAGCCTAGATTTTGATTTCTTCTCCTTGTTAATTTACCAACCAAAAATTTCCCATGCTTAAAATGTATATAAATTACTAAAATATGAAATAAAGAACAATGTTCTAATTTAAATAAGAGAAATACCATGCCATAGACATCTATCTTGTTGACAACAAATCAATTCTTCTGAATTTTTTTAGTTAAGAATGCTAATTTCACTACTAGTGTCTTGATGCAATTTCTCATCACTCCCAATAACATATATCCCACAAAGATCCCACAAAGAGCTTTGAGTTATTAGCATAGATCATACAAGGGTTTTTGCAATCTCTAGATTTGAGAAGAGCATACCTTGTTAATAAATAGTTATAATGAACTAGAAACATTGCAAGTTGCAAGTAAAGATAAATAATAGGATGTAGGGAATTGGAAGTCGATGATGCAACCCTCTCAACTATCTTTGATTCACTTATCCCAAATGGTTGGGACCAAGACTTAGCCATCCCCTTACCAGTCTACCTTGGGAAAGCGGTCTTTAAAGAAACCACAGGTGGGGAAATAACCTCGTCTTCCAATACAGTTCCTGAAGGCACAGGGAAGGGGTACACTTGGTCAAGAGGATTAGGTATAGAGATCTCCCCCATTAAAAATAGAAGCTCTCAGAAAAAGTAGGGAAAGGGATTTGGTACTACTGGTGTTACTGAAACTTCCACTTCTGACAGTGGGGCACTTAGAGCGTTGAAGGCCCTAGCAAGGGAGAAATAATAATTTTGATATCCTTGAATATCAGAGGGATAGGGGGCTCCCTTAAAGCCGCCACGTTCCGTAGGGTATTGGATCATGTTCGACCATATATTATATTTTTACAAGAGACTCTTGTTGAGGAACAAAAAGCCAAGGGTTTTATACAGATTTTTCACCCGTCCTGGGTTTCATGTGCTGTCAGTTCTCTAGGCTCTTCGGGTGGTTTGCTTGTGTCCTGGGATCTGAATTCTTATCTTTTACATCCTTCAATGACTTGTGGGGGAATTTTACTGTCGGGCAAAGTTATAGCTACTCAGAGTTTAATTTCTTTACTCAATGTATATGGTCCTTGCTCGGATAAACAAGCTTTCTAGGATAAGCTGGCTGATAGTGGTATTCTTTCTGTTGGCAATTTGATATTGGTTGGGGATTTGAACATAACTCTCTCATCTGATAAAGTGTGGGGAAGTACTAATTTTTCAGGTTCTATGGAAGATCATTATAAAAAACTGTTTCAATCAAAGAATATGGTGGATATTCGTCCAGACAAGCTTATACCAACCTGGAGAAACGGTCGCCAGGGGACATAGGCTATTGCAAAATGTATGGATAGGTGCTTGTTATCTGAAGGTATGTTATCCTCGAGAGATTATTGTCGTCCTTGGGTGTAATATCCATTTATTTCATATCATGCTTCAATTATATTTCAGATGGATATAGCACCAGTATACAAGTCTTATCCTTTTAAACTTAATCCGATTTGGTTAATGGAACATGATTACAAGACTTTAGTTTATAAAGTCTGGAAGGATCCCAAATACTTTTCAGAAGCGGGTTACCAATGCAGGTTGGTTTGGAAGTTAAAAGATCTCAAACAATAGACAAAGGTGTAGTCAAAAGAGAGAGAAGACATATTGGTAAAGCAATTGACACACCTGGAATCGCAGATCAAGATATTTTTCTAACTTTCATGGAGGATAATACACAAGCTGGAAAAAAATTATTGCTTGCGAATCTAGAAAGGGAAACGAATATAATCCTGAGCTACAATGAGGAAAAATGGCGACAATGGAGCAGAGCGATATGGATAAGTAGTGGTGATCGCAATACTAAATTCTTTCATCAATTTGCGAATCAAAGGCGCATTCATAAACATATTTGGGAAATATATGATGAAGTTGGTTTGCCACATACAGGGCAAGATGAGATAAAGGAAGCAGCGACACAATATTTCAAAATTTTTTACAAGGCCCGTGGGGAATCCTATACAATTGAGAAATTTGAAGTTACTAATCTATTCCAAAGAATGGTTCAGACTGAGGAGTCAAATTTAATATGTGAGCCAGTATCGGCTCATGAAATCAAGAAGGTCCTTGATCTATTCAAAAGGGACAAGAGTCCGGGTCCTGACGGCTGGATTGTGGATTTTTTCTCAACTTTTTTTTATTTGGTTAGCAAAGATCTGGTTCAGATGGTGGAGGAATCTAGGAGCTTGGGAAATATTCCAGGTTGTTTAAATTCCACTTTCCTGGCATTAATACCTAAAGAAAATAATTTGACCACTTTCGGGGATTATAGACCGATATCCTTATGCAATCTTTGTTACAAGTTGATTTCTAAAATAATAGCTAATAGGATTAAACCTATTATGTCTCGTAATATTTCAAAAGAACAGTGAGGTTTCCTAAAAGGTAGAAGAATCCAGGATATCATTGGTACAACTTTTGAATGCCTGCACAGTATCTCAAGAAGAAAAAACTCGTAGTGTATGATTCTAAAACTGGATCTGTGTAAAGCTTATGATTGCGTAGATAGGGATTTTCTCCATATGATTCTAATATAGGTCGGTTTTGGTTATCAAATGACAAAATGGATAATGAGTTGTGTTACTTCCCCTTCCTATGCTGTATTAATAAATGGGGAGACTTTAGATTTCTTTCGCAGTGGGAGGGGCTTGCATCAGGGATGCCCCTTGTCACCTTTATTATTCATCTTGGTGATGGAAGCTTTCGGTCTTTTATTGAAAAAGAACAAAGTGGAAAGAAAGCTTACTGGTATAAAAGTGTCTAATATGATAAACATCCTACATTTATTTTTTGTAGGCGATGTTTTAATATTGACAATGACTGATCTTATTGAATGGAGGGAGATAAAAATCCTTATTGTATTGTTTTGTAAAGCTTCTGGTTTGCAGGTTAACTCAACAAAGACAACAATGCACTTTGAGGGCCTCTATGAAACAGAGCTTGAACCTTTCAGATCCTTGCTCCCGTATACCTTTACTGCCTTACACATAGGCTTCAAGTATTTGGGATTTCATTTGAGAATAGGTCCATAGAGGGTGGCAGATTGGTCTTGGCTATTAACCAAAATTGAAAAAAAGATTGGAAACTGGTGCTATAAATGGATTTCTTTGGGTGGCAGGTATATCCTTCTCAAATCGGTGTTGGAAAGCCAGTCGATTTATTGGATGGCAGTGGAACTCATACCAAGGTCTATCATCAACCAAATTCGTAAAATGAGCTTCAACTTTTTGTGGAAAGGAAACAATATTTCTAGTCATGTCCATCTCTGCAGTTGGGAGGTATTATCTCGGTCGAAATTGATCAGGGGATCAAATTTTTCTCAAATTTCAAAGTGCTCGGAATGCGACGAAAACAGTTCCATTGCGTCTGTCTCGTCTTCCTGATTAGGGTGGTATATTTACTTTGTCAAACAGACTCCGTATGGAGAAGATATCGCGATCTGTTCATCAAGCCAAACAGGCAAACAAATTTGGTGTTGACTGTACCAGTCCGTACAGTCTGTACGGTCTGACGTGGCAGGGTCGTACAGACCGTACGATGATGTGTCAGGGGTGACGTGGCAGATGTTGGTTGGTTGACAGATGGCGAGTCAGGAGCTGACACGTGTCCTTTGGCTGGCCAATAGTATGAGGACACGTGGCCCAATCCATGGGCGCCACGTGTCACTCGTTGGTTGGCTAAGTGGTGGTATGTAAAATTTATGGGAGTCCGCGGGGTTCGACCCCCGGACCTCCCCCTCTGTATAAAGTCTTCACAAACCTCTGCTAACCAACATGCCGCCGATTGTTTCTTGGTATATATGTGAGTTTTTATATATATATGCTTACACTATTGTATATTGGACGGGGGGTCGGGCCGGGGCTTAGCCCCAGCCCGCGGTCCTTTGTACTACACATATGACTATGCCATATATATATTGTTTAACACCAGACCGTTGGCGTGGGAATTGTACTATAAGCCACGGTTATATGCCATTTCATGTGACCAACCGGGAACACGAGAGTTACACGGTTCTATAACGGATTAACCACCTTTTACCATGCGCGAGGTCAGATTACGCCATATGCCCAGGTGCCTAGGCGGTTAGGGGCTGGCGCGCCCTTAACCGTTCTATGGTTTTCACTGTTGGCGTGGTTGTGCCCGGTGCTGGGTTTTCACGCTTTAAAATGCGTGTGAGCCAGGTTCAATAAAGAAGGGTGCATTTTGTAGATTCAGAGACAGCAAGCTTGAAGAGGGAGACTTCCAGGAGGCCTAACTTCTTCGTTTTTCGATCGATTGAGGTGCCGAAAGAGCCCAGACAGGGGTTTTGGGACACTCTAAAGCCATTGGAGCAGTCGGTTTGTCAGTTTGAGTATTGTAAGACATGTTTTTGAGCACTTTTTGAGAAATTAATAATAATGATCCATTGGAAGCTGGACCAGGAGATGTAGCCCATAAGAGGGGTGAACTCCTTTATCAATTATTGTGCTTATGTGTTTATGTTCATTGATTATGCTGCTGTCTATGTGTAATTTGCATAAATAATCCTTTAATTTATGTGTTGCAAACTGATCCTTTTGCTTTAAACACATAACATTCACTTGCAATAAGTTTTCAAGTATTTCAAGTCTTCTTCATTTTTAGATCAGAAATCTAGTGGAGGTTGGGGGTTAAGAAACTTATCTCATTTCAATTTAGCATTGATTGCTAACACACTTTGGCATATTCTATTCCGGGAAGGTATATGGCATAAGATAGTAATGGAAAAATACTTAAAGCAATCAAATGTTATTAACTGGTTTAGATCGACAAATTTCCAACAAAGATCAGCATCCAAGATCTGGAGTAACTTATTAAAATCAGTTCACTTGTTAACACATTGGCTCAGTTGGTTGTCGGGCTCGGTGTATCATATTTCAATTGGTAAAGATTATATTCTGGGATTGCATGATATATCTCTGCTATCACAGGATCTTATCGATCATCTTCACAGGAAAGGGATCAAGGTACTTGCCCATGCAAAGATGACTCAGGAAACAAATGAACTTGCAGGAAGATGGATACGTAGCGAAGTGCTGGACCTAAATGATAATCTTGTCGCAGAATGGAATCGATATCAAAAGGATCTCATAGAAGCTGGTGTAACACTCAGAGAAATCCCTGATAAATTAATGTGGACCGGTGGTGATTCATCAGGCAAAATATCGGTAAAAAATATTTATTTGGCTCTTGTATCTACTCTGAATTATCAACAATTGGCCACATGGAAACAAAAAATATGGAAATGGGATATCCAATTAAAGATTAAACTGTTTATTTGGTTGGCAATTTCACATAAGATTTTAACTTGGGATAGATTACAAAGGAGAGGTTGGGAAGGTCCCAGTCTATGTGTTTTATGCAAAGGAAATTCAAAGGATATAAAACATTTATTCATAGAATGTAGCTTTACAAAAAAAATCTGGGCAGTTTTATAGAATACTTTGAAACTCAGAAGGATTTGGGTAGGACATGATCTAGTTGATTGTTTCTGTCAGTGGGTTGAGGACAAGTCGGTATCTCCAGCGCTAGCAGCTATAACTTGCTGGTATATATGGCTCGAGAGAAATAAATCCATCTTTGAAAATGCGGTACCCTCTGCTCATTCAGTAATATATAAGATTTTGGGTCTGTATAGACCACATAAATCATCCATACATCATGTTCCTATAAAGGAATGCCTAATTCAATATGCAGAGGGTTCCTTCATTGCGTTTTTTGATGGGGCAACAAGAAGTGATAGATTATCTTGTGGAGCGGGAGGTGTGATCAAAATTGTTGATAATATTGTTTATAGGTGGCATATAAATTGTGGCAGAGGTACCAATACAAAGGCTGAGCTCATGGGTATTTGGGCAACACTCACATTAGCCAATCATCTCTCTCTTTTCAGGCTGCAAGCTTTTGGTGATTCCAGAGTGATTTTTGAGTGGCTAAATGACAGAGGTACGCTATATGTCTACTCCATTGAAGGCTGGAAGATTCGTACAAAAGACTTATCAAGAAATTCCAGTATATCAGCTTCCACCATCTATATAGGGAATTCAACAAAGAGGCTGACAAGTTATCTAAAGAAGCTCTTCTGGTACCCGAAGGAAAGATTGCATATTATCAATGGGAACCTAAATGAGCTGGACATACGAAGCATCTAGCTATTTCCTGAACAATTCTAAGACAGGATCAATTTTGTTTTTTTGGTTCAATCTAACTTTGTCTTATGTTATTTCCAGAAAGGAATGTTTTTTGTTTGAAAGTTATTCCATCTTTAATAGTTACTATTTCTATGTAATATTTAAGTCTGGCTGAATGATAATTATCCCACCATACTTTGTTTTTCGTTTAACTATGACTTAGTCCATGGCTGACAATATGTAAAAAAAATTATATATGAATATAATTTGGAACCAATTTTCATTTGGAAAAAGTAAAGATAAATAATAGGTAACATGACACCTATTCTAATGGATACCTTGACTGAGTCAATACTTACACGTTACGTATTATCTATTTTTAATTTTTATTCTTTGTTAATTATTTATTATTAAAGAAAATTAAAGTTTATGTTTTTTAATATTGTAGAACTCAAATGAACGGAAATAATAAAAGCAATACTACTTTCTGCCCGCCATAGATTTTTCAGAAGCGAGATCACATTAGAATTGCCTCTGTCGATTTAACAGTAGAGTGGAGGAAAATATAATTAATAATGAAATTTATAACCAGTTTTACTTACGTCCACTGATTGACCTGGGCAACCCTATGAGAGACTTTTTCTCTTCTCGGCATCGACTTCTTCAAATTCGTTAATTGCACGTTAGCTACACATTGAAATCGGACAATGTGCAGAGAGACTTTTTCTCTTCTCGGCGTTTTTCTGTACTGGGGATCAAACAGATTTTTTTCCTGGGAAAAAAAAATGGGTATTAATTCAGGTAGATTTTCAGGGACAGTTTGAGTTTTGTAGAACAAAGTTCTATGCATTTTAAAATCTTACTTTAAGGTTTTTGTCCCATTTTAAACCAATCCAAATGTTCAGAAAATTGATTAAAATTTTGAATTGGCAGGAAATTTAAAATAAGACCGCCAAAAAACTTAATGCTGAAAAACCTAAAAACCTACCGGAAAAATAAAACTGGAGGGAAGATTGCTCCCAAATTAACCCCCCTCATTTAAAATAGAAAAAAACTGATGTAAATTTTGATCAATCACTTTCGAACATCCCAGAAAAGTAAATAAATGAGAAATGCCGGAGAGGCCTCCGTTTGTCAATTGAAGTGAACTGGACACCAATCCTTCTCAAAACGTGCTGTGTTGGTGACTTCAAATTTTTTAAGTGGGTTGTTTGGAACTTGGGCGTTAATGATATATAT
>ML780873.1:311213-346217 GCA_009831015.1 Picea engelmannii | reverse complement strand
TGATTTTGGTTTAATATCGATGTGTTTTGTTTAAAAATTGATTAGAAATTTAGAAAGCTAATTAGAATTGTAGATTTTAATGCTTGAGTTGAATAGATACCATAATAATTAATATAAAAAATAAAAAAACTTTTCAAATTAGAATTCTAATAAGTACATAAAAATAAATAAGGATTAAAAATTCCATAACTCTATGAACCGAATCCAATTTTACCATAACACTTGTCAACCGTATCCAATTTTACCAAATTATTCGCTGAATTACATTATAAAATTTTCATATTGTTTTCCGAGTGAATTTGGTAATTATGGTTTAGACTACTCCATTTCTAGTTGTTGTTCTCCTTGTTGTCATGTCAAGGTTGTCCATTAATCAGACCACTTTCCCTTCAGTGATGGTAACTACTTCCAAATCAACGATGATGACAAATTCCTCTTTAGTGATGATGACCACTTCCTCTTCTTGTATCACCTTGCCTTTGCCTTTGGTGACTACCTTAGCATCCCACACTTGACTTACCACCTACCTAATCTTTTTATCTTCTAAGTTATTTATATTTGATTGGATGTAAATAAATGAGTACTATGCCATTTTTTTCCCTACTCGGCGTAGACTTTTTCTCTACTCGGGATCAAACAGAGTTAGCCTACTCCATTCTTTTGTATTTGGGGGCTTGTTTTTTTCACATGATAATAGCATAGATCTCTCCCACTTGCAAAGAGTGTTATTGTCATGAAATCATCCCCTTTTATTGGATTCATCTTTTCATCTCACATCATAGTTGAATGTTGCCTTGCCATGTGTTCATCTGTACTTTCATTTCTTGGTAGTTGGTGCATTCGCTTGTTTGCGATGGTCGGTGTAAGTTGCAACAAACAAACAAGGAGGGAAATTCCTTGTTGCCGCCAGGCTGGACTTTGACCTAATCCGCGGGAGGAAAGAGGAAGAACGCGGAGAAATTACGGGAACTCATTCGTACCTTACCCCTGGGCCCTATATAACTTGGACCACGTCTATACTCTCATTCTGGGTTTGCGTTTCATCTGGTCTCATGCCCAGATGCCCGTCTTCCTCCCGCTGCTTCTGGATGCCTGTTTCAGATTAATTAGTCACATCCTCAATTACTGCTGTTCTTCCGTTCAGATCCCTTCTATACGATCTGGCACATCCTCCTCCTGATTACTCACAGTCAGTTTGTTATCGAAGCAGCTGAATCATTTATTGCGGAAGCTACCGAGATGGCGAAATATATGGAAATGGTGGATGCGGGTATAAGGATTGCTGCCAGGTTTAATTCCCACTGCCCTCAGACATCGCGCATGTATTATCATCCAACTTCCAACAGCAATACTGAGTCTAATATAAGTTGCTCCAAAAATGAGGCCCAGGCCGCCTCTTCTCGTGCCCTGCAAATTCCTGCATCTCACGCCGATTCAATGTTTGAGATACTCTGTATCGCTGTTTAGGCTGCAATTTCTTCATCTCCTTCTGCAAGGAAGACGATGTGATGGGGACTGTGCCCTTTCCATATTTTTCAATCAATTATTCTTTAATTCTTTTCCTATATAATCTTGTTATAACATGCATGATATTGGAGAGCATAATATGTGGGATATGATTATGTTCTTTAAGGTTTAAATGAAATCTTATTGCTAGTTCAGTGATTTCTATTGTCTGTTTCATTGATTTTTACGACTCAAATACTGGAAAATGTTTAACGGTTGCAGCATTCGAGCCGCGGATTTCCATACTTCCAGTTATTTCAGATCGATTTACTGAATTTTTTTTTTTTTTTAATTTTATCTTGTTAATATGAAAATAAAAATGGGGAGGGTTACAAAGAAAACAAATCTATTTAAAATTAGGGAAAAACAAATCTATGGCACTCAATGCCTAACACGAAGAACGGAATGACATCGACAAAGGCACACATGAATTCTCAAAAGCATAAAGACTACGAGTCAGACTAACTGCACTTTTCAGAAATATCCAATTTCCAATTAGCCATTGCCCAAACGCGTTGTATGGTAAACCAGAAATCTCTAAAGCGCTTCATTTTCGGTCATAGGAGTATGGCAAACCAAAAATCTCTAAATTTGATTGATTTATTTGATTGATTTAATGCACAGATTGCCTTTTTTATATTTTACCTCCACCGAAGTCTAAACGTTTTATTAAATGATTTTTTGGGAACGTTTTACTAAATGATTTTTTTTGGAATATGTTTTAGGACTTTTGTCTGAAATTTAGTAAAAAATTGTTAGATCTATAAATTTGAGTGATTATTTTTGTATAATCTAAGTACCTTAAGAATTTTTTAGCATGTTGAATTTATTTCTACATTCAAAAATAAATATTAAACAACAAAAAATAGTAATTTACTGCATATTTATGTAGCCTATAAAAAGTTACCTATATTTCATCTCCTTTATATCTGTAAAATTGCATAGCCTCAATTTTATAATAAACTGGTTATAAAATAATTTCTCAAAAATTTCAAATGTTTCAAATGAGAATCATAATTCAAACTCCATGCATGATGAAACAATGCTCTTACTGTTTTTTCTCAATTTAATTTTTCCCAATTTTAAACCAAATCAAATAAAAAAATCCAAAATCATAGAAATAAAATGCATTCTTTTCGGACCATCTTCCAAGCATAAGAAACTTAATTTAGACCTTTATTGCACTAGAGAGCTTGAGAACTGCACTTATTCCAAATTCACATCTAACAATTCATTCTCCCACTTCTACATACGATCATCCACTCATCACTTGACCATTTCACAAAGACGGGTTGCAGATAAATGCCATGCCAGTCCAAACTCCACTCTGATGAATTTCAGTCAACTATCAATGATAATAGCTATCACATTTAGGCTAACAATGTGCTCACTGGTTCCGTCATTGGAATCTCTCTTACCTCCAACAACAATTTAACAATTTAGGTTCTGGGAACTCTTGGCAGTTAAAAATGAGGAAGGAGGAGATTCTTTGCCACAACACAACATGGATTTTATGGACATATAGAAACAAAGTCCCTTTTACTTAGGAGCCAGGCAGGAAGCTCGAGGCAGTGTTCATTCATAATGTTGTGAATGTTTTTAAGAATTACTAGTTTTTTTTGGATAAGTTTGTTAAACCAGTCACAAATGAAATTATCTAGAACTCAAGTTTGAAACAGTTTTAATTAATACAATTATTCATACTTATATGAATTTTGATAAATGTATTTGTTGCTTGCCTCCTGACAGCCCCTTTAATATAAATATAAGTATAGGAATTCATCTTAGGGAGTCTGAAATTTAACATAACAGACTAAAAGCAAATTTAACATAACACTCTGAAATCTGCCCTATATTCTGCAGAATCTGACATCATTTATCCTTCATCAATGCCCAATATTGAGTTCAGTTCATAGACCACTTTATAAAATTAAAGAAACAAAGAGAATTTATCCAAGTTAATGTTCACAATTTGAATATATAAACATACCATGAGAATTTCTGGAAAAATCATTCTCTTAGTCCAGATATGAATCTCTCATATTCTGACTGAACAATATAGGTTGATTTGAGGATGATGTAACAGGAGGAGAAACATTATTTTCCACTCAAGGTTGCTAAAATGCTACCTGTCAGGGCATATAGGGGTAGAAAACCATAATAACCTTGATACCGTAGAGGAGGGGAATATGCAGGATTTCCAGCTGGTATCATACCTTAGTGCCTCCTTGTGCATAGGGATTGTAAGGTGGAAGTGCAATCCATGGAACTTGGCCAGGCATTGTGATCCCTGCTTCCATTTCCAGATGGAGGTCATGGAGATAATCACTGGGGAACAATAACCTCCAAGAGAGTGGTGTGTTTTAGGATATGAACTAAGAATTGGGGTTTGGACACCTCTCAGAAAACCATCTTGACGTTTCCTGCCTGCTTCTTTGACTGTATAATCTCCAAATCCCATGGATGGAAAGTATGTTGCCTACGGCCTTACTCCCCACAAAGAGATCACACAACTCATGATCCTGTTTGTTCTATTCAGCGCCACAGGCTCTCTCAAAAGGTCCCGGTTTTGCTCATTCAAACTTTCATTCATGGGCATAAGTTCATTTTCAATGGCTCTGTCCAAAGCCTAGTGCATTTCTCAACCAAAAAATAATAGTAGTACTCTACCTTCCTATGAAAACCTTTGGCTCCAGCATGGCGCCAATGATTCAAAACCTTTCACTCTCAAACTCAGATTTTGATTTAAAAAAAATTGGACAAGCAAATTATCTCTAATTTTTAAATTTAATTTTTAGCAATAAATAATACGTTCTGTATATTTTTCTTATGGCTGTATAAGGTCAATAAAGCTGATAAATTAGATTAAAATAATAGAGATTTTTAAAAATAAAATATAAAAAATAATGGGTCATAATAATTAAAAAAAATAATAATGACAAAATAAATTAGTACAAACTTATCTTAATTTTCATTTTCTAAGTATACTTGATAAATTTGGGTGGAGTTGATGTGTTAGCATCCTCCCTCATTTGGAGGCAATTGTGAAGAATTATCTTTACAGTGCTAGAACATGGTTAGCTATCTCAAAAAGAAAATGTTATGGCCTAAGATTGAGGATTTTTATTTCAAACCATGATTAAAGCCATGAAAACCATTATGGTATAATTGGTGATCATAAGAAAAAACCATTATGGTATAATTGGTGATCATAAGAAAAGAATTTAGTCTCTAATACATGCGTGGTTGACTAAGGCCCCACACATGGCCCATGGACCTAAGAGACAAATGTTATGGCCCAATAACCCGAATCTTGGCATTAAACAATGTTTCGGATATTGAAAAGCATGCTTAGTGTATCAAACCTTAACAACTAGCATATTTCAGTTTTCAAAATTCTGCGATTAAAGTTATGGTTAGAGAAATTGTTTGTATCCATTGCATCAAATATCTTTATCAACATTTCGAATAAATCTACAATGGTCCATCATCAGGATTAATGGTTGAAGAAAATATGATATAAACAAAGAATTAATAGGGATAATTAAGGAGCAAAGCGGAAAATCGCAAGGGCCACCATATCCCACTAACAAGAAAATGATTCCTTATGGTGGACCTATGAGGTGGTTTGGGCCCTAGCACATGTCCGAGGTGAGGTGTTGTACATGAAAATATTTTGGACTAAGGCCTTGATTTTCAACTATAGACCATGGTATGAATCTCAAGGGCCATCCCTACTGTGCTAAACCTTCAAATTAGCATCATATCACACTCATATAGGAAAGATTCTCTTTGTAGGGCATGTGTAGTGGTCCAAGCCCATATGCACAACCCATGAGCCACAAAGGAAAATGTTATGGTCCATCAACTTGGCATTTTGCATGGAACCATGGCTTGGACACCAAGAGGCATCTACAGTATCCAAACCTCAAAATAACCACCATATCCCACTTGTAGGCCAAAGATTCCCTAATGAGAGACTCTCCAATGGTCGAGGGCCCTACACATGCCCCATGAGCTCTAGAGGTAAATGTTATGGACTAACACTCTGGATTTTAGTCTAGACCATGGAGTGGACCTCAAGAACCATCTACTATGTACCCTTGACCTTTAGAGGCAATTGTTATCGCCTAAAACTTTATCTTTTGTCCTTAGACCATGATCTAGGTAATGTGAACCATCCATGGTTTATCAAACCTTGAAATTTGCACCATATCCTATTCACATGCCAAAGATTCCTTTTGTAGGGCCCACTAGATGCTCCTCTAGCTTTCATCTCTCTCTTAGAGTCTATGCCTCATTTGATTTCAATATCTACACATTTCTTTCATAACACCACCTCTCCCTCTCCCTCCCTCCCTCCTTCTGAGAGACCTCAAAGTCTTCTCCCTTTCCCTGATGGCCTACCTCAAGGTCCTTATGGAGTTTTTCCTTCTCCCTCTCTATCCTATTAGAGAGTGTGGTGGCCTAGGGTCCCATACATGGACCATGATTCCCATAGGAAAATGTTTTGGCCCAACCACTTGGAATTTGGCATCAAACCATGGCTTAGGCATTGAGAACCATATATGGTGTGCCAAATCTCAAAATGGCCACCTTATTACACTCATAGGATAAACATTTTGTATGTAGGGTCTTTGTGGTGGTCTAGGGCATTGCACATGGCCCATGAGCCCCTTTGAAAGTTAGTATGGCTTGAGATCCCAAGTTTTGACCCAACACTATTCCCTAGGCCATGCGAACCATCCTCAGTGGTATAGGTTTGTAAATGGACATAATATCTAGTTTGTGGGCCAAATATTTCCTTTAGGGATGATGTGATGGATTGGCGCCACACACATGGCCAATGAGGCCTAGAAGAAAATGTTATTAGAACATGGCTCAGAGCCTCACTAATGGCTCGTGAACCTCATAGTGTTATGGTCTAAGATAAGTTTGGGCCCCCACATCCCTCTTACTTGTACATCATCTTTGGTTGTAACCTTCCACTTTGAGTTTTATAGATGTGTCCTTCAACCTTGCAACTGATCATTTTTTCCTTATAGTTGTCCCTTTAGACTTGAGAAGTCAATTTTATATTATAGTTTTGTCATCCCTCAAATCCCTTAGTACTCACTTTGAAAAACAAGGATTAATGCACAAAATATGAAAACAACCTTTAAGGGAACTATGATGGAATTCCCTTGCCTTTTTGTGGTGCTTCTTGATCATTGTCCCATCTCTTTGTTAGGTTTGCACAAAGAAACAATGAGGCCAACAAAGGGCATGTGCAACTCTCCACCTTTATGGTGCTAGAGATAATACATGAGAATATTCAAAGTCACCTCCACCTAAACAAAATTGGCGTGGCTTGATGTATGGATATTACAACTACCAATGAGAAATATTGCGAGAAGGTGAGGTTGTTCCACTTCAATTAAGTGAAAATAGTTAGGAATCCAAGGAGTGTAGAAAAACATGTCAAGGGAAATAAACTTGTCAATGAAAGATGGAAAATGGATGAAGACATGAAAGTAGAAAGTTCCAGGGATGATTTTAAGGATGGAAATTTATACTAAAATGTAGAGACATGGGCTAATTTTACTAGTCCTTAATATGCAAAATCTAAAATGTTTGGCGATAGTTTTGTAAAAATATTCAAATTTCTAAGGCTTTTGTATAGTTTCTATAAACTTTTGGCGATTTTTAAGGTAAAATAATTTTATTATATGGAATTTGGGCGAATCCTTTTTAGAAAAAATGGAAATTGGCAAATCTTTTTTTGTGAAAAACCATGGAAAATTAACCCATTTGCAACATTTAGCCCCTTAAATCTACTATGGTAGAAACATAAATAAATAATTAGGATAAGAGGGGAATCGACCAATGAGAAAATAGGGGACAACACCTACATCACACACATAAATCATTCACCTATCCTATGTTGTACATAAATGACACACATACACAATGGACCTTATAATGTGTGCATACAAGAAACACACCTATATAACCTACATACATAAAAAAAAACTCATCTAAACTACACTCATAAGGTAAGATGAACCAAAAGGATAAATGGACTTAGAACCATTACATGGGTGGGCCTAAGAATCATCTCCAGTGCAACACTCCTCTAAATGGTGACCATATTTCACTTACAAGTTAAAGATTATGTAATGTCCCTACTTTGGGACATCATCACAGTGCAGAGATTTATGATGACCAGAGTAGCCAGATGGATGTTATAGCGAGTACAGGGGTATTTGAGAGGCATTGTGGGGCCCAACTTACATTGATCATCATATTCCATCATTATGAGCCATTCCACACAGGTTGGGTTTGGTTTCATTGCATTCTGACGATTTCCACGATTTTGACTATTTTGAGCTATAAGTTAATTGAAATCACTGAAGAGGTCAATTTGGGCACATTACTTGGAGGAACCTCTCAGTGTAATAGCTCATTGGAATCGGGAGGAGCAACACTGCAGGATGGGATGAATAGAAGTGACTTTCAATGGCTAGTGAAGCCATAAGGAGAGATAATGAGCTTTTCAGAGGTAAAAAGGCTAATTAATTAATTAAAGTTATTTAATTAATTAATTAAATATTAATAAAATGAAAGTCACTTTGGAGGGACAAGGTGAGCCAAAAAGTATAAAAGGAAGGCAAGGGCCTCTACTCATTCATTCATGTCTTTCTATCTTTTGATCTCTGGCTTCTAGCTAGTAAGCCCAACAATGGGGGTTTTGAGGGTTTTGACTTAACAAACCCTAGAGGATGATTCGGTGGTGAAAGATTCCACCTAACTTGTCCCAAGCTTGGTCTCGAAGATGCAATACGCTCCCACACCATTCTAGTTCCAGATCTACTCAGTTGCAGGAGGGTTCCACATCAGTTACTTGTGCAGATAGAGAGAGGGCGCACCAGTTGGGGGTTTCCAGCAAGGGGGACACACCATTCTTGGAGAGAGATTCATTGTAGGTGATTGGCAGGGCTTTTGGAGATTCTATCACCTGGGTTCTTCTGCAGGGTCTCCACCATCATTCCTAGTGCTTTCTGAGAGAGTTTTATAATACAGAGGATTTTCTAGAGCATTGGGACGAATTGAAGAGAAGGAGGGCGTTTCTGAGATTCGGATCTAGTCAGTTTGGAGGGGTTACACTTCAGATCTGACGCTGAGACTTCACCTAGTGACTTGCAGTGTCCCGATCTATATTCCTGGGGAGTTTCAGAGCATTTGGAGGCCTCCTTCATCAAGGCCGAATTATTAGGGTTTTAGTCATCCAGTGGGGCGCACCATTCAATGGAGGAGTTCAGATCTACAGGGTTTGAGAGGGATCTTGGATATTCGGGCACCTGGGTTGTTCTTTCCATCACCCAATCTACTATTTGGCATATTTCTTGAGGTGATTGGACATCTTTGGCACCAGGGCCGAATTGTTGAGGAGCTTCAGCTATCCAACAGGACATGGCATTGGTCTTCATCTCTTATCTAGAATTTGGAGACTTATTTTGTATTGTCGGGAGAATTTTGTAGCAACTCTATTGTCTATCTTCTTGGCCATCTGTTGAGCATTCCAGATCGGCATCTTCATTGTAGCAGGTTTCTCTATTTCATGAATAAAAGAAGATTTGAGATGTTTTGGCTTGTCTATCATATTGCATATGGTTGAGGTATGTTCCATGGTTGTCTCTTCTTGTTATTTGCTGCAAACATTCATATAAACACATCAATAAACCCTAAGGCCGAAATCAAGAGGCCATTCAACAAGTAAACACATCTAAACAATAGATCAACAAAGTGTTTGACGAAATACCTCATTCAGAAAAAGTTTTAGAAAGACACCAAAACCGTGATGATCCTGGCATAATGGCTTGGAATCATTACAGATTATCTATGCAAGGTTTATGTTGTGGTCTAGGGCACTATCCATGGCCCTCGACCCTAGAGGTATCGAAATGGCCTTAGACCTTGAATTTTGACCCCAAATCATGACTTGGGCCTCAAAAACCATCTTGTTAGCATTAGAAATGCCAAAATAGTCACCATATACCACTTAAAGGAAAAATATTTCCATAAAGTTATATATGGTGGCATGGCCCATCAATCCCAAAGGAAAATGTCACATCCTAAGACCCTTTGGTCTATTAGTCCTCAAAATGGTGAGCATATCAAACTCATAGGCTAAAGATTCCCAATGTGAGGCCTACGTGGGGGTTTGGGGATCATATGCACCTAATTACCACACACCTAGCCCACACAACCACATGTAGAAGCACTGACACACCTATAAATATAAGTGTCAATCCACATACCTACACATCTAACCGATGAATTTCATTGGTGAACATTCTTCTCCCGAGTAAAAAGTTGGAATGTGTTAGTCAAATTGTGTAGGCCCTAGGGGGTAGGGGTTAATGGATGGGTGATATCCTAACCAAGGGCATTGAATCCACTAACCCTCTAACGCACTACTAACTAACACATTGTCTCATAACCCATAACATCACAATACAACCACAAACCCACTAACCCATATGTCTCTATTCCAAGCATGGTTGCAAACAATGAGTTTGTTCCCTTAAACAACTCATGTCTCAAGCATGCTTATTGTAACATTGGTACCGAGAATAATGTTAAATTAGGGAGATTATGAAGATATAACCCACACAGCTACAAACCACTCATTCATTTCACACACATAAGCAATACAAACTATGTATGCACCTAACAAATGCGCATGAGCGATGTACCCAACTCGCATAAACAAGGCATATAAAAACCGCACCTAACCCTTGCTTATTATTGGTGACCATTCTCCTCTAGAGTAAAAGGTTAGTTCATGCAAAAGTCAATTGGGAGGGGTCAATTTCCCACCACATTAGGTCAATGTTGATCTAAAGAAAGTTCAATAGAATGAGACCAAAATAATTTGTGTTTGGGTTCAATGAATGGGTTACATACATGGGTTAATTACATGGGTTATATCCTACAAAATTGTCACTAGAAGTCTAATTTCAAGGACTTTTGGGGGAGGTTATGTAGAAATCGCCATTAAAAATACTTTTGATGGTGATTTTGTTATAACTTCCCTTATAAAGTTATTTTGTGATGGTTTTGTTGTCCTAAACAACCTCCAAAAGGGTAAATATTGTAATGAGCAAACCCATGTGTTTTATGTCTAGATTAGATAGGGTTTTATAACTTGATCCAAATTATAAACATAAATTCATCACCTTTTGTATGTCCAAAAATGACTTTTATGTTTATTTATTATTATTATTTGAAGTGATTTAGAATTTTCTAACCGCTCTAAGTTCTATTTAAGAGAGAATGGAAGGGGAGTAAATGGACATCATTTCCCCAAGAAATTAAACTTTGCTAAAAAAAATCATGAGTTTGTTTCTTTCCATTTGAGTTATGACACAGGTAGCTTGCCTATGTTGTTTCGTAGTTAGATGAAATTCATAGCCTTCTATTTGAAGTATAAGAAGTTGTTGTTAGTTATTGTGTTGTTATGTAAAGTGATTTGACTAATTAATATTTGTGTAGATTAATCCCTAATCCATTCTAGAGGGTCTACCTTTGAGTAATTTCTTCTACTTTTTTGAGGCACAAGATTTTCCACAAAAATTAGTTAGTTATAATTTGTGTGTAATTTCAAAAACATCTAAATGAATATCAATACCAACATACAATTTTGGAAATGTTCTAAACATGTAGACTTGAGTACAAAGTTTTTATTCTCAAAAACTTGAAATGATCTCATTCTAATATGAGTTCCACCATGATTTATGTTTTATTTTAAACATTTTTTTTAAAACAATAAAACTACAAAAACCTTCTTATTTCTCATTTGAATGTTTTTTTTATTTTTGTTTTTGAGATATCTTATTCTAATATGACTTACCATGTTTTTTATATTAATTTTTTTAAACAAGAAAACTACAAAAACCTCCTTATTTCTCATTTTTAATGTTTTCTTTATTTTATTTTTTATATCTTTGTTTTTTTTTTACATTCCTATCCTTTTTTTTAATTTTGGAACCAAAAACTACAAAACATGTGTGTAATGATGTTATTTAGTCACTAGAACATTTAACTTTATGTGCTTCCTTGCTATTCTAATATTGATTTTACTTTGTCACAAGCATCAATTTTTTTTTTAAGATAATGCCTTAAGACAAAGTTGGATAAAATAAAGGACATATTTGCATTATAGACTTTACTTTGCCACACGCATCATCCTTTTGCTATATAAGACCTTAACACAAAGTTGGATAAAATAAAGGATATATTTGCATTAACTTATATTATTAGGTTAATATATTTTATCCTAAATCCCATCTCCTTGCTTTACAAGGTTAGTGAAGAAAGGTATTTGTTGTCCCATATTCATGTAATGCTACCCTTGAATCTACCTTTTAATGATCTAGCTTGTTTTGAAAATATTTTAAGATAAAAAGTGGTGCAGGAATATGATTATTTGTTTAGTATTTAAAATAATAATGTATATGAACGTAAAACTACATATAAATTAATATTAGAGTTATTAGTTATTAGAGTAAGTTACACTTATAAACTTTGGTATATTTGAATTAAAACTACAAAATAGTTCTCTGAAAAAGCAATAGTAGCATATAGGAAGTGAAAAATATAGAAAAGTAAGGTTAGAAAATGGATAATGATGCACATTATTCAAATAAAGCAATAGTAGCATATAGGAAGTGAAAAATATAGAAAAGTAAGGTTAGAAAATGGACAATGATGCACATTATTCAAATAATAAACATACTATCATTTTCAGAATTGCTGCAAAAACAGTGTATATGAACAATGAAAGCTTATTTATAGCCATTGTAAGTAATGAAAGAACAAATGGGATAGGTATCTCCAACCAGATCAAAATTAACTCGCAGGTGTTAGTAAACTTCCAAATCAGCAACATCACCTTGAGTGGGTGATTAGTCCATGAGAGGTGCGACGGTTAGTCTAACACCCCTAGTTCACGAGAGGTGCGACGGTTAGTCCAACACCCCCCTCCAACGTAACTCAAGGGAATTGAACCTGGGCCAAGGCTCTGATACCATGTTAAGATTTGCCATTACACCAAAACCAATTTCTAGGATGGGGATTTGGAGCAGGAAGTGTTAGGATTGTTCCAAGTATTTCTAACTTGAGGGGTTTCCCATCAGGTTGCACATTTTTATATCGCTTAACAACAGTTTCATCTCAGCTGCAACATATTCCACATATAGGCCACAAAAGACCATGGTTGTTGCATATAAATAGAAGGATTCATGGCTGCAATCAAAGTGAACTCCATAAAACCCAAATCTTTGGTTCTACGATGGAAAATATATCAGAATTTGTAAGCATTTCTTTCTTTCCCTCAAACCAATGAATTGGGCATCCTTTCCTCCTTGGTGAAAGGGAATATCAGTGTCCATTACCCAAAGAGAACACTCATCAAGCACTCTGAATCAGAGGAGCTTACCCCTTGTGCCTACCCAGACATCTCCTTCTGAAACCAGTCAATATGTATTGTGGGCCTAATGGTTAAGAACATGTGTTTCCTCTTAAGAGGTCACAGGTTCAAATCCAGAGGGGGGTAGGGTATGTATACCTTCGTAGACTTTACGAGTCAAATCGATGGGCTGAGGGGGGTCCCTTGTCCCACAAACAAGAGGGTCTCATACACCAATTTGGTATGTTGGCTTGGCCGTGACCTTAAAAATAGATTATTATTATTATTATTGGGAGACGATGAAGACAAAATATTTGATAACTTGTGCATAGAACATAAAGCCCCATGGCCGTTGATTAAGTCATGCTGACCAGGTGGTTCAGCTTTGCACATAGACCGTGAAACTTTACCATATGTCACATAAGCCCCAGAGTGCCATGGTCGTGGCCTAAGGCGCCCTAACAAGGTGGCTGAGCACTACACGGAGACCATGAAACCGGGCAGAGCTATATCCTGCAACGGACAATTGTCAAGTGAATTTGTTTTTATATATTCCACTGATGGTATTCTTTTTATTTAAATAAAAAAAAATTGTTTAACTTAATTATTGGAAAGTGTGAGTGTATTAGGTGGTATTTGAACAGGGTGAACGACTCTCTATATGGGAACGAGTATTGAAATGATCGCATATGGCAGGTAGTTCAGAAGTTTAGATCAGGAACGTGGCAGGTAGGCAGGTTGTTAATGTGCACATGTAACCACTACTTAAAGATAAACTTAAATTTTAAGAATGAAATGAAGTGTTTTGTTAAAATATTTTTACACTTCCAACACTAAATTACAATTAAACAAACAATAGAAAATATTTATTAGTATTTTACTTTTGCATTTTACTACTTTTCTCAACAATGGACTTTGTTAAAGATAGTATTTTACTTTTGCATTCTACTATTTTTGTCAAAGGGACATAACCACTGCAGTGGCACTTGTTAAGTATTATATACTTGACGTGGAAGTAATCATTTTTTGACATTAACAACTATTACTTTTTCTACATATTATAAATGCAAGAAGTGGAATTTACAATCCCTAATTATAGTTTTTCTTATAATTTTTAACATTGAGAACCATGTTCAAATTTTATGAATTAAAAAAAAAAACCAGATAATTATCTAATCTTGGAATATAAGTGTAAAAGTTAGCCCATTGCCTGTTATAATAGTTGAAAAAAGAATAGCATTTGTCTTGTGTAGGGCTCAATATAAGAGATTAACTTTCTTCTAAGAAAACCACTTCCATATAATTTATGGAATGACATAATATAATGTCTTACCTAATTGAGAAGGAGCTTATAGATTAATAAAGAACAATTTTCACTTAAAACTTGAATAGGTTTATGTGATCAATTTTAAAAACTAATATGCAAGTACATTTAGTAATATTAATAATCATATACTTTTAAAAATATATCCTAATACAATATTTCATAAAATTTTGATAGAGATTTATGTTCTTCAATGAGATGCATTGAAGATACTTTCATTTGTAACATTAGAAGTAGTTTCGATGCTCAAAGGGGAGATTAATGAGGTTTTGACATCCAATTTTGGCTATTTTTTGCAATTAACTATATTTCAACTATCACATAAATGAGATCCATAATTTACTAAAAACTAGATTTCCATGGGACATATGTAGAATGGAGTTCATACTCCACCAAACACAAGCTCCTTAAAAGATTATTTCAACAATCACTAACAACTCTACTTCCAAAATAAGCCAAAAGGCATTATTACCAAAACAAATACTTCAATTTTTTTTTTTTTACTTGAGATAACATTTCCTTTTTACCTATGCTTCAACATACTTTTGTTGATATTAAATACCAACTACATGAAAGTTGTATACTCTTTTGCAACACCTATTTGTTGTCAACGATTAAGAAATTTAATCGCAACAACGCATCCTCCTCCAAGATTACATAAAAAAAGAATCGAACAGATGAGTTATAGTGACCTTTCATATCCTTTAATCAAGACACCTAACATTTTTTCTTTAAAAACCATCGGAAAATCATAGTTGTGCATTTCATATTTTACATATTTCTTTTGCTTTCTCGATTTCGCGAAACCATTAATTTTCACATACGAGTAATTATGTTTTCACTCAAGGATAATTTCAAGTCCATATTTATATCCTTTCAACCACTGAGAACATATGAAGTGAGGAAGAGTCAATAATCCCTATCTTAGTGAAATCAATGATGTGGTTGTGAATATTATCATGGCTAGCGAAGCCTCTTGAGCAAATTTTACAATTAATATAATGTCCACTATTGATACAAGTGTCAACATTGAGATTAGTTGCAAGAGGGGTACTATAAGGCCCTAGCACTGACTGGCTTTGGGAGCCCCCATTGCATGATTACTTCAGTGGTCAATGACCATCACAAATAAACACAACAACGACTAGATGCCTAGACAAGTTGGTTTAGGCACCCTTGTACGATGGCAAGGCACACCATACACTTATCGGGCACCCTTAAACAAAGGCAAGGCACACGACAAATGTGTGAAAGCTTCAGTTGGTTGAGATAGTAGGTTGCAAGGTTGGACAAGCACGCCTTAGGTAGTCTTGAACAATGGCAAGGCATGCCTAAGTGCCAAATGGATTGGTAAAATGACTTGGTTGGCTTTATGGTCTTGGTGGCATTGGGTAGCATAAAGAAGACGTGCATTTCATTACTTGGGGGTTGCAATGGACAGTAAGAATGCCTTCAGGCACAAGTACCCATTGGGCACAAACGGTTGGAAACACAATCATTGGGTGCATGACATGTCGACACAAGTCACCAAAGGGTGTGGAGGTTCTAGTGGGCGCAAGCAATCAGTGGACAAGTCACCTTCCGACACGCACAACCATAGTTGATAGGTGAGTTACATGTTGGGTCCACTTTGGCAAGGAGTGGGTTGTTGAGCCACCTTAGAAGGAGGAAATGGCTTGAGTCCACTTTGGCAAGGAGTGGATTGTTGCGACACCTTAGAAGGAGGAAATGGCTAAGGTGTGACTCATATATAAAGAGGATGCCTCAAAGTGCAAAGACATACATGCAAGTTGGGTCATTCATACAACGGTATTCAAAGGCTCTATGATTGTGCAAAGTTTTGGGGTTGGTATAGTGGAGACTTGGATACTGATTAAAGTGAACTAAGAAAGAGGTAGGACTTGCAAGAGGCAAGCCTACAAATGCTTCAAGGGTTGGATTGTGCATGATTGTTGGGTAGTACATAGTAGGCAGTATTACATTAGATTTGTGTACATTTGTAATAGAGTTGTAGGGAAGACGCTGCACTAGACCCTTGTTGTATCTTGTGTACCATTCTTTACATAAATAAAGTTAAGGCATCTGCCTTGGGTGTTGCCAATACCTCTGTGTTGTGGAATTTTTATGATGTTGAATGTTATTGTTCCTTGCAATGCATATTGGTTAAGTACAAAAGTATTGTTAGGATGCTTTAAGGCCACGATTGGACATGTGCCTAGTGTTGGTTGAACTAGGTTGCAAACTAACATACTATAGCTTAAGAAGTAGTTATGGGTAAATCTTAAGTGAACACACATAGTTTGATTGTAGTAGGTGCAGGGCAGCCAAACCCTTGAAGCTAAGGCAAATAAATGTTGCACGACCTCAAGTGCCAAAAGCAAAGAAAAAATTGGACAACACTATGTTAGAATAATGGTGAAATTAAGAGATCTAGAATAATGTCAAAATGGAATGGTGTTAATGCATTGTTCCTTGGTAGTTTTACGAGAGTTTAGTTTTAGCTCATGACTGGTTTCAAATCCACAATTGTAAGAGGTTGATCCAAGTTTGTTGTGTGAGATCTCAATTATAAAATGTAATTCTTTTTGTTTGATTAATATAAATATGAGCGTAGTCTCACTTGTAAATTTAGGAAAGCTTCGTTGTGTTTAATCTCTATTTTTAAGTCACTATGAATATTTAATAGGTATCAATATACATCTATTAAAAGTTAACATAAATAGTTAACATAAAATAATGGCAAATGGATTTAACATTACCACTAGTGTTACCAATTCCTATGGAATTTCAAGTTTTTGTTCTTAAGAATTGAAATAGAACGATTCTCACTTCCTCGTTGGCGATGATGGATACTTGTTGACGACTACTTCCTCGTTGGCGACGATGACTAATTCCTCACCACTTTCTCATCGTCGGTGTCAACCACTTTCTCGTTGGTGTTCTTCACTTCTTGTTGTCGAGGTCGCCCATTAATCAGTGTTAGACTACTTCTTCATCATGACAACTTCCTCTTTAGCGATGATGCCCATTTTCTAGTAGTTTACATCAATCATAATCATGTTTTATTAGTCACTCTTTTTATTGGTTTTGCACTTTTAGAAAAGTGGAAACAAAAAAACATTTAATTTTAGAGTGTGAAGCCTTCAAAAACAATAGGGACAACAATGTAAGTATTTTCAGGTAGCTCTCCAAATAATTTATTCATGGAGGAAACAATGGAGAAATTCGATAAACTCCTCATCAAATTGAAAAGAAAAAAAAAAATAAAAAAAAATTGACTAAAATGCAAAAATCAATGTGTAAAGCTTTCTATCCCATAAACTATTATTATTATTAACCTAGTATACATTAAAATAATTTCTTCTTTACTTTTTATTTTTCCCACATCATCCAAGTCTCCATCTTTTGCCTTGCCATGTGTTCATCTGTACTGTCCTGTCCAAACAATTTAATTTCTTGGTAGTTGGCAAATTCGCTTGTTTGCGACGGTCGGTGCAAGTTGCAACAAACAAACAAGCAGGGACTCGGGGGATTCCTTGTTGCCGCCAGGCTGGACTTTGACCTAATCAGCGGGAGAAAAGAGGAAGAACGCGGAGAAATTACGGGATTTCATTCCTACCTTACCCCTATATAACTTGGACCTCGTCTTTACTCTCATTCTGGGTTTGCGTTTCATCTGGTCTCATGCCCAGATACCCGTCTTCCTCCCGCTGCTTCTGGATGCCTGTTTCAGATTAATTAGTCGCATCCTCAATTACTGCTGTTCTTCCGTTCAGATCCCTTCTATTCTATCTGGCGACATCCTCCTGCTGATTACTTACAGTCAGTTTGTTATCGAAGCAGCAGAGTCATTTAGTACGGGATTTACCGAGATGGCGAAATATATGGAAATGGTGGATGCAGGTATAAGGATCGCTGCCAGGTTCAATTCCCACTGTCCTCAGACATCGCGCATGTATTATCATCCAACTTCTAACAGCAATACTCAGTCTAATATAAGGTGCTCCAAAAATGAGGCCCAGGCCGCCTCTTCTCGTGCCCTGCAAGTTCATGCATCTCACGCGGATTCAATGTTTGAGATACTCTGTATCGCTGTTTAGGCTGCAATTTCTTCATCTCCTCCTGCAAGGAAGACGATGCGATGGGGACTGTCCCCTTTTCATATTTTTCAATCAATTATTCTTTAATTCTTTTCCTATGTTATCTTGTTATAACATGCATTATATTGGAGAGCATAATATGTGGGATATGCTTTGTTCTTTATGGTTTAAATGCAATCTTATTGCTAGTTTAGTGATTTATATTGTTTGTTTCATTGCTTTTTATGGCTTAAAGACTGGAAAATGTTAAACGGCTGTAGCATTCGAGCCGCAGATTTCCATATTTCCAGTTATTTCAGATCGATTGCCTCAAATCTAGTTTTAAAATTCTTTTCCTGTTAATATGAAAATAAAAATGGGGAGGGTTACAAAGAAAACAAATCTATGGCATTCAATGCATAAGGAGAAGAACGGAGTGGCATCAACAAGGACACGCTAAGACGACAGAAATTCTCAAAATCATAAAGACTACGAGTCAGAACCACACATTTCAGAAATAACCTATTTCCAATTAGCAATTGCCCAAACTGGTTGTTATGCGTTAAACTAATACGCTGTATTTCTGGTCAAAGGAGTATGACAAACCAAAAATCTCTAAATTTGATTGATTTAATGCACAGATTGCCTTGTTCATATTTTAATCCGACAGGAAGTTACCTATATTTCATCTCCTTTATAACTGTGAAATTGCATAGCTTGTAGTAAAGTTGCATAGCTTGCAGTAAAATATAACTGTGAAATTGCATAGCTTGTAGTAAAATTATTATATTTTATTATAAAAGAATTGGACAGAAATTTCAGGTGAGCAGAGTTTTACCATGATTCAAGTTCTGTACACGATGGAACAATGCTTTTACTAATTTTACCCAATTCTAAATAAACTTATTCAATAAAAATCCATCGTTAGAGGATACTTAGGAAATTATAATGGACATTCCCATTCGTTGGATGGATGGGGACTGGGTGCTGCATTCGTTGGAGACTGTGATTGCTGCGTTCGTTGCCGTGATTGATACCATGAACATGAACATAATGATGAAAATCATAAAATTAAAATGCATTCTTTTCCAACCATCTTCCAAGCATTAGAAAAAATTTGATTTAGGCCTTTATTGCCCTAGGGAGCTTGAGAACTGCACTTATTCCAAAGTCACATCTAACAGCTCATTCTAGCACTTCTACATACAATCATCCACTCATCACTTGACCATTTCACAAAGATGGGTTACAGAGGAATGCCAGTCCAAACTCCACTCTGATGAATTTCAGTCAACTATCAATGATAACATAGCTATCACATTTAGGGTAACAATGCCTCATTGGTTGTGTCATTGGAATCTCTCTTGCCTCCAACAATGAATTATTGACAATTAGGAAGGAGGACTGCCAGAACAGGGATTTTATGGAGATTGAGGAACAAAGTCTCCCTTTACTTGGGAGTCGGGTAGGAAGCTCAGAAATTCAAGACAGTGTTCATTTATAATGTTGAATGTTTTTTCGAATTATTAGTATTTTGGGTAAGTTGGTTAAGCAAGTCATAAGTGAAATTACTCAGTATTTTGGGTAAGTTTGTTAAGCACGTCATAAGTGAAATTACCCAGAACTCAAGTCTGTAAATAGTTTTAAAAGCTAGTATAGTCTGTTTATAAAAATTTTAGGCTAAAGCTTCTACGAAATTATGGTTTTTTCAGGGAATATTTGTCCGAAATCCGGCAAGGAATTGTTGGATTAGTAGATTTTAGTGATTATTTCTGTATAATCTGAGTGCTTTAAAAGTTTTTCAGCGCGCTGTATCCATTTTTGCATTCAGAAATAGATTTTGAACAACAAAAAATAATAATTCATATAAATTTATATCGCTCTATAGCAAAAAAAAACCATTTCCTAAAACAGCTAACCAATACCTTTAAAAATTAGTACAGTTATTAAAACTTATTTAAATTTTGATAAATGTGTTTTCTGATTGCCTCAACCCCTTAATATAAACATATATTTTCTGTTCTGTTTTAAAAAACCTCCATTTTAAACAATATATCAATAACTAAATGGTTCATTAATGATGTATATGAATTCATCTTAGGGACCACCAGTAATGCAAGCCCGCGATAAGTACCTCCTTGTGCATAGGGATTATAAGGTGGATGTGCAACCCATGGAACTTGGCCAGGCATTGTGATCCCTGCCATTCCATTTTCAGACGAAGGTCATGGAAGTAATTTCTAGAGAATAATAACCTTCAATAGATTGATGTGTTTTAGGATATGAACTAAGATTGGAGTTTGGACACCATCTTGACGTTTCTTAGCTGCTTCTTTGACTGTATAATTTCCAAATACCATGGATAGAAAGTATGTTGCCTACGGCCTTACTCATGATCCTGTTTGTTTTATTCAGCGCCACAGGCTCTCTCAAGAGCTCCCCATTGTGTTTATTCAAACTTTCATCAATGGGTATAAGTTCATTTTCAGTGGCTTTGTCTAAAGCCTAGTGCATCTCTTAACCAAAAAATAAGATGAAGTTTGTTTTGACATTTTTTTATTAGAATTTGACGATAGAAATTGCAATTTTTTGTTTTTTAAATTGCATTTCTGAATACATAAATAAATTCAGTGTACGGAAAACACATATCCCTAGAAAAAATCAAAACTTAGAACATTTAGACTACAACAAAAAGATAATAGTTAGATTCTACCTTCTTGTGAAAACTTTTGGCTCCAACATGGCGCTAGTGATTCACAACCTTTCACCCTCAAAGGCAGATTTTGATTTAAAAAAAATTGGACAAGCCCATTATCTCTGATTTTTTAAATTTAATTTTTAACAATAAATAATATGCTGTGTACTATATCTTCTTATGGATGTATAAAGTCAATAAAGCTAATAAATTAGAGAATTATAAAAATAAAATATAAAAAATAATGGATCATTATAATTACAAAATATAATGACAAAATTAACTAGCATAAATTTATCTTAATTTCCATTTTCTAAGTATACTTAATAAATTTGGGGTTGATGCGCTAGCATTCTCCCTTATCTAGAGGTAATTATGGAAAATTATCCTTAGAATGCTAGAATACGGCTAGTGATCTCTAAAAGAAAATGTCATGGCCTAAAATTCCGGATTTTGATTTCAAACCATGATTCAAGCCATGAGAACCATTATGGTATGATAGATTGTAGCCTCCATGGGCGATGAGCCCTAAAGGCTCACAAGAAAAGAATTATCTCTCTAAGACATGTGTGGTGGACCAAGGCGCCACACCATGGCCCATGAATCTCAAAGACAAATGTTATGGCCCAATAACCTAAATCTTGGTGTTAAACAATGTCTTGGATATTGCAAAGCATCATACTTAGTGTGCCAAACCTTAACGACCACAATATCTCAATTTTCAAATTTCTATGATTAAAGTAATGGTGAAAGAAATCTTCTGGATCCATTGCATTAGATTTTTTGATCGACATTTTAGACCAATCCATTGTGGTCCATCATTAGGATTAATGATTGAAGAAAATATTATCTAAACAAAGAATTAATAGGGATCATTAATGAGCAAAGTGGAAAATCGGAAGGGCCACCATATCCCACTAATAGGGAAAATATTCCTTATGGAGAACCTATGAGCTGGTTTGGGACCTATCACATGGCCCGCGTGTTGTACATGGACATCTTATGGACTAAGGTATTGATTTTCAACTATAGACCATGTCACAGATCTCAAAGACCATCCCTACTGTGCTAAACCTCCAAATTAGCATCATATCACACTCATATAGGAAACATTCTCTTTGTAGGGAATGTGTAGAAGCCCAAGCCCATATGCATGACCCATGAGCCATAAAGGCAAATGTTATGGTCCAACAACTTGGAATTTTCCATGGAACCATGGCTTGGACACCAAGAGGCATCCACAGTGTCCAAACCTCAAAATAACCACCATATCCCACTTGTAGGCCAAAGATTCCCTAAGGAGAGTCGTGCCAATGGTTGAGGGCCCTACACATGTTCCATGAGCTCTAGAGGTAAATGTTATGGACTAAGACTCTGTATTTTAGCCTAGACCATGGAGTGAACCTCAAGAACCATCCATGGTGTGCCCTTGAAATTTAGAGGAATATGTTATGGCCTAAAACTTTATCTTTTGACCCTAGACCATGATCTAGGTAATGTGAACCATCCATGAATTACCTAACCTAGAAATTTGCAACATATCCCATTCACATGCCAAAGATTCCCTTTGTAGGGCTCACTAGATGCTCCTTTAGCTTTCATCTCTCTCACAATGTCTATGCCTCATCTGATATCGATATCTACACATTTCTTTCATACCACCACCTCTCCTTCTCCCTCCCTATCAAAGACCTCAAGGTCCTCTCCCTCTCCCTAATGGCCTCCCTTGAGGTCCTTATGGAGTGTTTTCATCTCCCTCTTTGTCCTATTATCATGGGGTGGTGGCCTAAGGTCCCATACATGGATCATAATCTCCATAGGGAAATATGCTGGCCCAACAACTTGGATTTTGTCATCAAACCATAGCTTAGGCATCAAGAACCATACATGGTGTGCCAAATCTCAAAATGGCCACCATATTACACTCATAGGATAAAATATTTTTATGTAGGATCCCATAGCTTAGGCATCAAGAACCATACATGGTGTGTCAAATCCCAAAATGGCCACCATATTACACTCATAGGATAAAATATTTGTATAAAGGATCTGTGTGGTGGTCTAGAGAATTGTGCATGGTGTAACAACCCAATTGATTTTATTGATCATAGTTGTTAAGTTAAATTTAATTAATTATTAAATTAAATACAATGATTCTTTTACTATTTTATTATATTATGATAGGTGGGGGAATTAATGAGGGGATAAGGTTGTTGGGGAATTAATGAGGGAGAGGGATTTGAGAGAGGGGGATAAGGAAGAGGGGAGAGGACTTGGAAGGGGGTCAGGCTTTGGGAAAAAAATTTGGAAGAAGAAGGTAAGGAGGAAATTCTAAAAGGGAGAGGGGAAGGAGGAAATTGGATGACAAAGATTGTTTTGGAGAATTAATAAGGGGATAAGGCTATTGGGGAATGAATGAGGGGATAAGGCAATTGGGGAATTGAATGAGGGGGAGGGATTCGAGAGAGGGGGATAAGGAAGAGGGGAGAGCACTTGGAAGGGGGTCAGGGTTTGGGGAAAAATTCTGGAAGAAGAAGGCAAGGAGGAAATTCTAAAAGGGAGAGGGAAAGGAGGAAATTAGATAACAAATATTGTTTTGGCGAAATTTTACAGGGGCATTGTTGTTGCTAGGAACTTTGGGCTCAGGGGCCAGGAAACCGCAAGGATTCTTGGAGCTATGGAGTCAGAGAGGCTGTTCCTAGTTGCCTGGGAGATAAATATTTCGTTTGGGCAATTTGGGCAAGAACAAGAACAAGTGAACAAGGGGCTAAAATCAACCAACTTGTAGGTCGAGGTTGTTAGAAAAATAGGACCGTGGAGCAATAAAATAAAACAAATGCAGAAACAAAACATAGAAGATACACAATACAATAGAGATAGATTTACGTGGTTCACCCAGTGTGGGCTACGTCCACCAGAGAAATTGCCAGGTCCTTCCTTTATTATTATTCAGCATATGAAGGGATACAACTTACAACAAACCCGATGTAACTTCATCTTCTTTCTCTCACAGTCATACATGATGGTGAATACAATATTCACCATTATACATAGCCGCAATACATTTCCTTCATAAAAGAGGGTTGTTTTCTAGAGAAAAAAAACCTAACATAATCTCTATCGTTAGATCTGCAACCTTATAATGAACGGTCCAGATTTACAATGAAATTACAATATACATTTACAAGGCAATTTTTCCTTTGGGGGCTTCACTCCCGAACCCCCGTTGGGGGCCTGCTTGCCCCCAGACCCCCCAGCTGAGGGGATAACCCCCTCGGACCCCGCAGAGGGGATAACCCCCTCTGCACTCCCTCGCGTAGAAGAGTGTACATACTTCTAGAGTGTAAATACTTCATGGGGTATAAACACGGCTGAAAGTAAAAGACCTCTGAATCAGGAAGATAATCAGGCTCCACAACCAATAGAGGTATGTATTTTACTAAATTGATCTATTGTTATTATTATTATGTCTATTTACCAATTTATTCCTGGTATAAAGAAAACCATGAACTAAATTGCAGTTATTTCAATAGGAGATTATGAGATATTTATTATTTTATTGAGGCCCTAAAATAGAAGGTCTTACAAATAGTATTAGAGCCCGGTTTCAAAACTGAAACCCAAGGCCTATCCACCTTAAGATAAAAATTTATACATGATGTCCTAATAATGAGTAGAAATAACTCAGAAAAACCTAAAATAACCCTCAAAACCATGAAATTACCACTAAGAAACCCTGGAATAACTCTTTTAGAGAATACCCAAAAACAAAACAAAAACAACAATGAAAATTCTGAATTAGGTGAAAGGTAGGAGGAAGAAGCCCTACAAATCTATTCCATTCTTCCATCTCTGTTCCAGCCACAAGAAATTGTTAACATGAAGACCTTTGCACACCTTTGCACATGGTCACCTTTGACCCTTTTACCCAAATTGGACAACCACCTGTAAATTGCAAAGGTCACCAAGATGATGACCTGCATAAGTTGTAAACAAAAAACAAAAATGCAATAATATACACAACGAAAAAAAAAAATGCAATACTATAAACACACACAAAAAAAGTTGTTGGGTTTTCATGCATCGAACCCATGTCCAAGTCACAATCCAACTACATTCTTAATGCAATGTCAAAGTATGCCACTGAATACAAAAACAAGCATGATCCTCCGAGTGTCAAAGTGCATCAAGACAAGCATTGAACACCCAATACTATAAACAAAAATATCAGGGTTTGTAACCAATCTCCAAGTCCGCATACCAAACACCACAAGTCGCAACCAAAGACCAAGTGCCCAAGCCAAGGGTCGAGTCCAGGAATGGGATAGTGCTAGTGCACATTGGTCCCTGCACCTAGGGGGAGATGACCCCCGGGATTTGACCACCTCTCCACGTCTTCTGAAAACACCCAAGCCCAAGCACCCATACAAGCTCTCGGGATAAGCAATGTGCACCAATCTCCAAGTCCGTGTACCAAACACCAATCAAGCGACCTACCAATAGAGGAGAGCTCACGAGTAACCCAAGCCACCTCCACAAGCACCTAAGCCATGAGGAGAGCTCACGAGTAACCAAGCCCAACGCTCAACAACCAAGCGCCAAACCACGAGCCAAGAGGAGGAGGGATCATGAAGGGCCCAGGCGGGGGTTGAACTCGCGACCCCGCCGGCCCTAAAGGATTTCAATACCACACTCCAACCAATATGCCATGAAGGAGCCCACAAGGGGCATTTTCTTTTACACGACGAGTTTTCGCCAAGTCCTCCGACCTTACCCTAAGCGCAACCATACCCCTGTGTTAATACCACCAGACCGTCAACGAAAAACCACCACCTCCACCGTTAAACCAGATAGTCGTGTTGTTACAAGACTGCACCCACCCATCAACCAGCTGAAACGAATGAAGGATGAGACGAGGAGAAAAAGTTGGCTTTTTGGGCTCTACTTCTCTTGAGACGAAGAGAAGAAAGGAGAGGTCTCGCGGTGTGGAGGGGGTAAGCTGGCCAGGGCCGTGTTCTTAGGGCGACCAGTCATGGAACCATGAGCCGCACCCAAGCAGTTGAGAAGAAATGAAACCCTAACAATGACGAGGTGGAGCGAGGAGAAAGGAATTTTGTTTACGAATGGATCTCGTGTCCTGAAACATGGAGAGGGAGGCATGTGGCATTCATGCATGCCATGAGTTGACCCTCTTTCTGTGTTTCAGTTTATCGTTTAAATCAAAACAAAAAAATTACACACAAAAAAAAATATAGTTGCTTTCCCCGTCTTATTACGCCGAAAGGCGTATACCTATTGACAATGGGCAAAATTAATCACCTTTTAATCTAAAATTCTAATCTGATGGCTCACAATTGAAGATGCTGGGATATTCTTAGTCGTCCTCCCAAATCAATGAATGTGATTTAAGCTTCATAACTTCCTTGTATTTTTGAATGCATCCGTTACCCTGTTTACTTTTTAACATTTACCTAATCATATTAAAAACTTACTGTAGCAGCATATGATTGCCAGGTTTAAATGATTAACCTTTTGATTTCCTCAGCTCTCACGTTTCATATTGAATCGCGACCCATAAACATTTCATTTTCTGCATGAGCGTTTCATTTTCTGCTATCGTGTATCATATTGGATCGTCGACCCATGAGCGTTTCATTTTCTGCAATTTAGAGATGGATTAGTACCTAACCCGAAAAGTTGCATGTAATGTAATGCTGGACACCTTTCTGCGAATTGATTTATGGTCGATTGATGTCGTGTAATGTTGGACGCCTTCCGCTTACCAGCGGTAAGCCTTTCTGAGAATTAATTTATGGTCGATTGATGTAGTGTAATGCTGGACACCTCAAGGAAACCGATAAGTTGCATGTCTTGTATTGTTGGACGCCTCAAGGCAACCCCAACCCCTTTCTTTAGAGGAAAGTTTAATCTGTACAGGCGACCCGACTTGGGTATTCTCGACACCTTATATCGTTTTCGTTCTCGGTGAACCATCATAGGATTCAGTTTCGGAAAAATAATTGTTATATCATATTATATCTGTATATGTTATATCATGTCTGTATATATTTTTTTTTGTATTTGTTCTTTTTTTTTTTCACCTAAAAGTTTTTTGGTTTTAATTTTGTAGGTAACATGCAGCCGAGGCAACCTCCTAAGGGTTTCCGAGATCATATGAAGCATTAATAAGTAACTCGAGCCTCTCAGCTAGAAGCAAGTGGAATGGGCGTCATCGTGGGGTTATATGTTTTTTAATATTTTACTTGGATAATTTTTTTCAAGGTTAGGATTATTGTTTAGGATTATTATTAGGGTTGTCACAATTTTAGCAGCAGGTTTTTTCCTTCACAATTTTAGCGATTTAGGGTTTGACACTATGCACCACATTGTTACTAGAGCATTGGATCCCTATTACTATAAAAATAGTACTCTTCTTGTATTATCAGAATTATAACAAATTTTTCCAAATCTGATCCTTACACCAACTTTAACCAGAAGCAATGACACAACACTATTTTTATGACTAAGTTTTTATTATTTTTGATCTATCTTGTCTCTAAGTGAAACCCTGTGCTTTTAAAAAAAATTGAGAACTCTCTATCAACACTTTATCCTCTTTCCAGGTTGAAGAAAACTTATGCAAAGTTGTTTTTACCTTTACAAATAGAATGCAGACTGCTTGAAACCTTCATATTCTTCAGTCATTTCATAGTTTTATCTTACCAGTAAGTCTTTCGGCGTTCACCAGCAGCGATTTAGATCGCGGCTGTGCTAGTGTATATCATAGGTTAAAAAAAAAACAAATAACTTAAAAAAAAAATTGTATCATTTTATTTAGGAATAATAAATAAAAAATTGTTTATTCTATTATTTTGGAATAGTTTTTGTTTTTGTTGTATAAATTAATAAAATATATATATATATATATATATATATATATATATATATATATGGGTGTGTGTCCTATAATAATATCATCTTAGATTAAAATATCATTTATGATAAGAGGATTTGTTATTATTTTCAATATGAGAAATTAAATGAATTATTTATGAGTAATTAGTGTTAGTTGTGATTATTGTGATGCAATAATTGTAATTCTAAGGATTAATAATTTAAAATTTGGGTTAATAGGTTGATTTATGTTAATGGCTTGTAGGTTGTTCTAATTGATCAATTTTACCTTTTAAAAATAAAATAAAATTAAGAACTTAAAAGAGCTTAATACTCGTTAACAATGTAAGTTAGACTAATTAGCAAGATAGTTAGTAGCTTACCTAAACAAATTTACCAAGTTTAGAGGCTTTTGACCCTGACCTTTAGCCACTTACCTAAAGAGAGTAATGTTTGTTTACAAACAAGTATAAAGAAACTTACGCCTGACCTTGTGTTTGCATGTATAAGTTTGAGTAAAACCTATAAATGCCCTAAACATTTTTTAATAATATTTGGTCAAATGCAGAGATTGAGTCAGTCAATATGGTTAGGACTCGAGAAAATCAAGGTCGAGGGGCATTGTCGCAAGGACCACCAACGTCGACACTGCCACCACCATCACCTGAATTAACTCTCATTTTGCGCTCTTTAGAGGCTATTAATGAGACATTAAAGGGACACCAGTCAACAGATGTCGAAGTGGAACCCCCACCATCTGGAGTGGGTAACTCAGAAGCGTCAAGGGACTCGGAGGGAGGGCCTCCACCAGGGGACATCACTAGAGAACTGCAAAAAATCAAACTCCCAGAGTTTGTTGGGGGTCGTACAAGTGAACACACAGAGGCATGGTTGGAAGGAATGGCGTGATGTTTCGCCTTAAGAGACTATGCTTCCACATCAAAGGCGAATATGTCGATCTTTTAGTTGAGGGACAATGCCTTGAAGTGATGGGGTAATCTGGAGAGGCAGCTGCACCTTACCCCAGACATCGTCTAATGGGAGCTTTTTGAGGAAAGGTTCTGGAGGAAATATTTTCCTGATTACTACAAGGAACAATAGGTAGGAGCATTTCATGCTCTAGTTCAGGGAAACAGGACTGTGGAAGAGTATGAGATCAGGTTCATGGAGTTGGTAAAATATGTCTCATACATGGATACCGATCAACGACAAGCAAAACATTTTGTGTACGGGTTAAACCCTAAGATAAGGGCCATGGTACGGATGTGGAAACCATTTTTAGTAGCTGAAGCAGTTGAAAATGCTCGTACGTGGAGGAACATATGAGCTTAAATGAAGGTATGATGTGATCCAAAATGGATCTAGGAAGGCCAAAATTTTGAAATTCTCATAATCGGACGAAACCAACGCCATCGCATAGGGATCGTCGTGTTGATTCTGGTAGTATGTTTTTTTTTTCGAAAATGGACACTGTATGCGAAAGTTATGGCGATATGAACTTTTTCCCAAACAGGCAAAAAAGTCAAAGTCAACAGTTGGAGGTTGTACTGCTGACATCAAGAGTACGTCAGCATGACGTGGAAGATGACATCATGATGATGTTATCATGATGACTTGGCAACACTAGGAGCTGACACATGTCACGCAGTTTTGGAGTTTTTAGGTGTTGATGTGGCAGACACGTGGACTGTATGGACACTGACATGGCAGTGTGTACGATGACGTGGAAGGATCAGGTCGTGACACGTGTCAGGGTATGGAAGACACATGGCAGGGTACGATGACGTGGACCAGTGACAATCCAACACATGGCAGTGCGGATGACAAGATGGAAGATGACGTGGCGATAGGTGGCAGCTCCGGGCATGACGTGTGTCGTACGACGCTGACTAGCAGGGTGACTATGCGCTAACTGGTTTGGTACGGTCCATTCCAGAGGTGACACGTGGCCCAATCACAGCCCACCATGTGGCACCCCAGATGAGGCTAATGAGAGCAGGTTCAAAAATTTGTTATAGCCTCCGTGAGATTCGACCACCCGACCTCCACAACAAACAAAGATTTCGCTCCAACCGACGGACCGATCAGTCTACATTGTTACTTGGTAAACCATATGGCAGACATTTATTTTAAAGTTTATATGCACAAGATTTGGGGGATAAGCTTCATTCGACAGGGATAACTTGTCGACCAAGGTGCTGGACCATAGGCTAAGGATCGGGGGCTTCACTCCAACGTATGGCGATATGGCTTAGCACATGACCAAGGGAAGAGGACTAGGATGAGGACTAGGGCGCAGGTGCCTAGCTCTTGGCCACATGAGCACTCCACATGACAAGGGGCTTGAAGAAAAAGAGTTGGAGCGCAAATATTTTCCCAAAGTGAGTTTTTTACTATAGAAAATGGATTTTTTAGTTCATTATGCTGATATTTGTGGATTTTTGTCCAAAAATGAGGATATGGAGCATTTTTTGAGGCTAGATCTTGGGAGGAAGTTGGGAGGTGAATCCCAACTCAATATATATATAAAAAATATGTTTTTGATAGCCATAACAAGTTTAGAACGGGAGAAATGTTGAAGAATTGTGAAGTCCAAGCCATTTTTATGCAGGGAAGCAAACTTTGGAGGCCATTTCTGGGAGTTACGCTCAACATTTTTCAGTGTCGTCTGTTGTGTTCGATTCTTGAGGTCGAGTAGAACACAACTATACCAGTTTGTAATCCATTTGATGTACTTTTGATGTATTTTTGAATCATTTAATATTAATAAGAAAACCTCCCCCACTGAGACAAAGGCCTAGAGACATAGGCAACCTTGTCGAACTTCGTTAATAATGTTTGGCGTTATGTTTTGTTGTTCTTGATGTTTACTTTCTGTTCTACATTCTTTATGATGGCTGTAACATTCTTTCATTAAAAATTCTTCTTCTCCTTAATTCCTAAATGGTAAATCAACTTATGCATAAACTTAACCATAGTCTTTAAAATATCATTTTCGGATCAAATGGTATCAGAGCAGGTTGAGAGTTGGTTGTTTGAGTTTGCATGATTACCAGTGAAAAGCTAAGTCATGGTGAAGGAGAGCTTGTAGAAGGAGAACCTGAGATTGGATTAAGAAAGAGGACATCTCAAACTAAGAAGATGGCATCAGAAGAAGGACTTTCTCAAAATGAAAGAGAGTTTCAAAAGATTTTATTTTCCATGTCGGAGATGGTAAAAGTGTTGTATGATGATTACTTGGAACGAAAGAGACCGATTCAAGGGGAATATTCAAAGCAAGCCAAAAGTGAAGAAGGAGAGGACCCTCCAAAGTCTACTCCTTCACCTCCTTCACCCGCAAGAAAACATTCTCATAAACATAAGCCTAATATGCCATTACTTAAACTTGATGTAAAATTTGTTTTTCCTATGTATGATGGCGAAGTTAATGCTGAGAAACTTGATAACTGGGTTATACAGATGGAGGTATATTGTAATGTGCAGAAAATCAAAGACGAGGCAGCCAAAATCAGATTGGCATCACTTCGTCTTGAAGGCACAACTCTCATCTGGTGGCAAAGTAAGATGCAACATGGAACTCAACAAGTTGGTAAGATTTTTCCATCATGGCATGATTTTATTTCTACACTTAGAAAACAGTTCTATCCATTGGGATATAAGGAAATGTTTTAATTGAATGGAAAAGTCTTAAGTTAAGAAAATGACAACCGGCACAGGAATATATAGATGAATTTCGTAAGATGGCCTTGATGTTAGATGTTCCATTGACTACAAAAGAAACTATTATGAAGTATATAGGAGGTTTGTCTGCTTATATTTGTAATATTGTATTTATGTTTGCACCTAATAATATTGATGAGGTTTATGTTCAAGCAACATATATTGAAATAGGAAAAAATGGAGTTAGTGTATGAGGGGAATCATCTTCATAGAAAGAAGGAAAAGGAAAAGGGAATCAGAAGAAATCAAATTCAACAACAGTAAAGGAAGAGAAGCTCTATTGCAAGCATTGCAAGAAAGAAGGGCACAATGATGAGTATTGTTGGCAATTGCACCTAGATAAGAAACCGAAGTGGTTCAAACAGAGGAAAGGAAGGCAAACAGTTGCAACAATAACATGGCCAATAGACTTGGGATCGTGATGAGTTTAAGATTACAACAGTTGGGTTGACATGTAAAATTGGCGATGGCTATGATTCTAGAAGTAAATTGTTTCATATAAGGGTCATAATGAAACATACTAAGATTGATACATTGATAGATAGTGGATCTCAATCTAACTTAATTTTAAAACAAGTGGTTAAGAAATTGGGATTGACAACTAAGATGCATCACAAACCCTATTCACTAAATTGGACAAGCAAAGATCACAAATTTCCCATAACAAAGCAATGTGTCATAAAGTTTGTAATTACATCTAAGTATGTGGATGAAGTAATATGTGATGTGGTGCCACTAGAAACATGTGGAATGGTCTTAGGTAGCCCTTATTTATATGATAAAAAAGAAATCTTCTACAAGGAACATAATCATATCACTTATTTAAGAAATACAATGAATATGTTGTGCATGCTCATCGTATTAAAGCAAATCAATCTCTTCTAACAATGGAACAATTAAATAAGGAAGCTTATGCAAGAAATACACCTATAATTGTGCCAAGTAAAGAAGTTGATCTTAAGCATGAACATGAGATGGTTGTAGGATGGGAGTTCAATCATACTTTGCTTCAAGATAAGTTAGTGTCGTGTAAGCCCATCAAACATATTGGTTCATTTTCAGTCATATTTATGATATTATCGTTGCTAATGTTTTCTACATGGATGGTAGTGGATTCAATAAGATGTGAGCGAGTTCAAATGGCTAACAATATGATTTCAGTTGTCATGGTTATTATGCAATTGATTATGATGTGATAGGTGCACATGAAAAATTTTAAAGACAAAGGACAAGTGGGGAGGCCTATCCCGCACTTGATGTCTGGTTAATATCCTTTTGGAGGACCAAAAGGTCTTAGTGGGGAGGAATGATCTAAAATGGATCCAGGAAGGCCAAAATTTCAAAATTTTAGGAATCAGATGAAACCAACATCATCGCATAGGGTTCGTCATGTCAATTCTGACAATATGTTTTTTTTTTTTTTTTTCGAAAATGGACACTGTATGCGAAAGTTATGGCGATCTAAACATTTTCCCAAACAAGCAAAAAAGTTAAAGTCAAGAGTCAGAGTATTACTGCTTATGTCATCAGTACATCACTGTGACGTGGTAGATGACATCAACATGATGACATGGCATCACCGGGACCTGGAAGGTGTCATGAAGTTTTGGTGTTTTCGAGTGCTGATGTGGCAGACATGTGGACTGTATAGACGCTAACGTGGCAGTCCATACGATGACTTTGTAGGCTCAGGTCGTCATATGTGGCAGGTTACAATGGGCCTAGTGACAGTTCGACACGTGGCAGTACGAACGATAGATTGACAGATGATGTAGTGATAGGTGGTAGGCTTCGGGCATGACGCATGTCGTACGACGCTAACTGGTAGGGTGACTGTGTGCTGATTGGTTTGGTAAGGTCCAATCCATAAGCGACACGTCACCCAATCACAAGGTGCCACATGGCACCCCGGATGAGGCCAATGATGACCAATTCAAAAATTTGTTGTAACCTCCACATGATTCGACCACCGACCTCCACATCACACAAAGACTTCGCTCCAACCGACGAACCAACCGATCTACATTGTTACTTGGTAAACCATATGCACACATTTATTTTAAATTTGATATGCACGGGATTTGGGGGATAAGTGTCGTTCGACATGTCTAGCCCATCGATCAAGGTGCTGGAACATAGACTAAGGATCGGGGGATCCACTCCACCGTGTGGCCATATGGCTTAGCACACGACGAAGGGCAGAGGACCAGGACAAGGACTAGGGCGCAAGTGCCTAGCTCCTAGCCATATAGGCACTCCACATGACCAGGGGCCTGAAGAAAAGGGTTCGATGCGCCAATATTTTCCCAAAGTGGGTTTTTTACTGTAGAAAATGGCTTTTTTAGTTAATTATGCTGATATTTGTGGATTTTTCCCCCAAAAATGAGGATATGGAGCCCTCTTTGAGGCTAGATCTTGGGAGGAAGTTGGGAGGTGAATCCCAACTCAATATATATATATATATATATAACCGAGGTTTTTGACAGCTATAACAAGTTTAGAATAGGAGAAATTATGAAGAATTGTGAAGTCCAAGCCATTTTTATTCAGAGAAGCCATTGAGGAAGCAAACTTTGGAGGCCATTTCTCTAAGCTACGCTCAACCTTTTTAAGTGTCGTCAGTTGTGTTGGATTCTTGAGGTCCAACAAAACACAACCAGACCAATTTGTAATCCATTTTATGTACTTCTAATTTATTTTTGAAGCATTCAATATTAATAAGAAAGCCTCCCCCACTAAGACAAAGGCCTAGAGACATAGGCAACCTTGTCGAAATCCGTTAACAATATCTGGCATTATGATTTGTTGTTATTGATGTTTAGTTTATGTTCTGCATTCTTTATGATGGCTACACGATTATTTCATTAAAACTTCTTCTTCTCCTTAATTCCTAAATGGTAAATCAACTCATGCATAAACTTAACCATAGTCTTTAAAAGATCATTTTCGGATCATGAGGTCAGCCATTCCACAACATCGTGGATTCGTGGTGAAGGCCCCTGTTATCCCCGATATCTAGGGATAACTAGGAGATCATGTCTCGAGGCCCACATACATGGAGTACCGAGAGCAGGAGTGACTTGAGCATGGCCCTGGAGGGCCCATCCTTCCTCTTCTCAGCCAGCTTTGTCCTGTCAGCAGTACCAGCTTCCATCACTGCCGGCCTGGGCTTGCATCAGAGAGGGCTCTTTCTCCATGAGGTAATTGGTCTGAGGTATCATGGTATGTGTCATATTTGATCATTATGACCTTCTTATATATGCATTAGGTTCCTTTCATTTCAGATAACTGCTTGGATCTTACACTAATCCACTTGACCACTGTTGGGGTGATT
>ML780873.1:232050-268812 GCA_009831015.1 Picea engelmannii | reverse complement strand
GTTTTGAAGTAGGGGATTGGGTATTTTTAAGACTACAACCATACAAACAGATGTCCCTCAAGCAAGCCAAGAAGGATAATAAATTATTACCAAAGTACTATGGCCCTTATAAGGTGTTGCAAAAGATTGGTACTATGGCATACGAATTGGAGCTGCCTACATCTTCACGAGTACACCCAGTTTTCCATGTTTCATGCTTAAAGAAGGTTAATAAGGCGACAAAATCCCAGTTCAAACTATATTGCCAGAACTTGACGAGGAAGGAAAAATCATATTGGAGCCTGAAGCCATCACTCACACAAGAATTCGCCAGCTGAGGAATAGATCCATTTCAGAGTATCTCATTAAATGGCGGAAACTACTGGCTGAAGATTCCACTTGGGAATATGAGTCTTTTATACATAAGCATCCAGAGTTACTCAAGCGTTGCGAACAACACTTGTCTCAAGGGGAGGGGCATGTTAAGCCCTAAAATTGGCTCATTACCCCTTAATTGGGGCATATTATATTATTAATGTTATTTTACTTATGTCGACTTTAGGCCATTAGTTGTAATTATACCTCCTAGTTTCCTATATATACCAAGGAGACATTTTCATTTTGAATCATCTTGTACTTGAACATTTAAGTGGGGTAAAAGGAGGTTGCCCCCTCGAAGAGGCTTATTATATGAAATTGTCTCTTTTTCAAGGCGTTGAGTACTTTTTCTGAGGTTTTTCTATGCTATATTGATATTTGGTTCTTAACACACAGACCTACAAACCACTCATTTAGTTCACATACGTAAGCAACACAACTAACATATGCACCTAACACATGCACATGATCAACATACTTAACTCACATACATGAGGCATATAAGAAACACACCTAACCCTTGCATCTCATTGGTGATCATTCTCCTCTCGAGTAAAAGGCTAGTTCATACATTAGTCAATTGGGAGGGGTTAATTTGCCACCATATTGGGCCAATGTTGATTTAAGGAAAGTTCAATAGAATGAGACCAAAGGAATTTTTTTTTGGGTTTAGTGGATGGGTTACATACATCGGTTAGGTGCATGGGTTAATTACATGGGTTATGTCCTACAACAATTATGTGATTAGGTTATGCATATCAATTAGGTGCATGGATTATGTGTGTTGTTTATGTGCATGGGTTAGTTGTGTGGGTTAAGTGCACAAGTTTGTTTCATGGGTTAGTGTGGATTAAGTACATGGATTAGGATCAATTAGGTCAGGCTAAGTGTCAATGGATTGGTGAGTATTGTGACACCCATCTCTCTCGTGTTTCACTGTAACTCTAAACAACCATTAACCCATTAAATCTTATTTCAAAAACCAAGTCTAAACACTAGCTCCTTATCACTCTCTAATAGTACCCTAAATTGCATTATTGTTTAACAATATTAGTTGTTTGTCAACTATTGGTTATGCCCAATTTCATATGTTAACTTTTTAACAACAATACATCAAAAATGTTTTTATTGAACCACTTAAAATTGCAAGTTTTAAACCTTTATAGTATAGCAATGCACATGTAAAAATTCTTTAAAAAACAGAAAGAAAACAATAGCAATTGCACATAGTACTCATAAGTTTACCTTGGAAACCCTTAATTCAGAAAACCAACAGATGCTTAGAGTGCACATGTAACTCTCACTGTATTAACTTTACCATCTACGAATACAATATATGATTCTGTGGCATCCAAAACCTTAATCCATTGACCTATATTATATTACAACCTTAATTCCTTAACTTGGATCAGAAAACCATGGATTGGAAAACCATGCGTCAAAACTGACCAAAACGGACCAAAAAACACCCCAAAATGTGTTTTCCCCCTTGCTACACCCAACACAATGCACAATGTGTGGGGCTAGTCTTGCAAATAATATAACACATACCCAACAAAAATATTCATTGAGAGATTGCCAACAATAGTGAAATTGTTCATTAATCTTTTTTGAGACATTTTTTAATAAATTGTTGCTATAAATTTTGTGAACATTACTTTTCATGGTGGTTTCTTATCAAACCACTAATAAATGTCCAAAACTTAATATTTTTGAGATAGTTTTTAACCAAAGATTGTTATATATTAAATTGATAGTTTTTTTTACCAAAGATTGCTATATATTAAATTGATAGTTTTTTACCAAAGATTGCTATATATTAAATTTCTAAGATGTTTAGGGACGAATTTGAAAAAAAAGGCCATTAAAACTCCAATTTCAAGGGCTTTTGTGGGCGATTTCTATAACTATTTTACACAATGATCCCTAAAAGTCATTGAAATTGGAGTTTTAGTGGTAATGTTTACAAAATTGTCATTAGGAGTCCAATTTCAAGGACTTTTGGGGGAGGTTTTGTAGAAACCACCCTTAAAGATACTTTTGAGGATGATTTTATTACAACCTTCTTTATAAAATCTTTTTGCAATGGTTTTTAGAGCACCATTGTTGGCCTAATCTGCTTCCAAAAGCATAAATATTGTAATGAGTAGCTCTGAGTGTTTTGTATCTAGGTTGGATATGGTTCCATAAGTTGATTCAAAGTATAAATATAAATTCATCATCCTATGTCCAAAAGGACTTTTTGTTTATTTATTACTATCATTTGAGGTGGTTTAAAATTTTCTAACTTCTCTAATTTCTCTTTAAGAGAGAAGGGAAGGAGAGCAAATGTGAATCATTTACCCAAGTGCTTAAACTTTGCTAAAAAAAAATTGTGAGTTCAATCTTTTACCCAAGTACTTCATGATTGCTTATGACATGAGTAATTTGTCTATGTTGTTGCGTAGTTAGGTGAAATATAGAACTCTCTATTTAAAGTATAAGAATTTATTGTTATGTAATGTGCTTTGACTAATTAGTAATATTTGTATAGATGAACCAATAGTCCATTCTAAAGGGTCTATCTTTGAGTGATTTCTTCTACCTTCTTAAAGCACAATATTCTCCATAAAGAATGCCAAAACCTATAAACCAAAACCTATTTATTTAATTATAACTTCTGTGTAGTTTCAAAAACACCCAAGTAAATATCAAAACCTGTAAACTTAACCAATAAACTTATTTGCATATGGTTTTGGAAATGTCCTAAACATATAGATCATATAAATCTTGCTTTAGTCGAAGATTTCCATTCTTGAAACCTCAAAGTGATCACAATTTTACGTATACACAATTTTACTTATATAGCTCCTTCTGATATGATTTTCACTATACTTTGATATTTACTCTCTTTTTAAAACATAAAAGTTACACAACCTTTTTATCTATCATTTTAATATTTTGTTTTATTTTTTATTCATATATTTACTCTTGGTTGCGTTTCTATCTTCTTTTCAATTTTGGCGTTTCTATCTTCTTTTCAATTTTGCAAGCATAAACCAGAAAAGAAAAAATATACACCAAAAAACAAAGCATAAACCAGAAAAGAAAAAATATACACCTTAAAACAAAACATGTATGTTAGACTTCACATGTTTTGTATTTCTTCCTTACTATTCTAATAATGACTTCACTTTACCACAAACATAAACTTTATGTGCTTCCTTGCTATTCTAAGATAGACTTCACTTTACCACAAGCATAAACCTTCCGTTGCATAAAACCTTAAAACAAAGGATATATAACATAACTTGTATTGTTAGGTTGATATATTTGATCCTAAATCTCATTTCCTTGGTTTATAAGGTTAGTGAAGAAAGGCATTTGTTGCCTCCATACTTGTTTAATATACGCTATACTTTACTTGAATCCACCTTTGATTGATACAACTTGGTTGGGAAATATTTTAAGTTAAAAGTATTATATTCAAAATTTGAAGATGATCATTTGCTTCATATTCAATATAACCATATTCTAATTTAGACAATGTTCATACTTGAAGAAATGGGTTTAAATATATTTTCATTAATAATTGATTGTAACGATATATTCGTTAAAATTTTAATACGTTATTTGTGGGAATTGAATTTGGATGGGGAGGATAACAAATTCTTCTCAACAACCCGAATTAAACTTAAATGACAACCACTCGGACGACTTTACAAACATGTTTCATATGTTTGATATCAAAGCAATCGTTCTTGACATTAACAACTACTACTTACTCAACTCACTACAAATACAAGAAGTGAGAATTTATAGTTAACAAGAATAGGGATTTGCTCATTTGTGGAGTTGCTAGGTAGGATTTAACTACATTCTCCGTATGAGATAAGACCATAAACATTGATAGGAAGGAGGAATGATATTGAAATTTTCTTCCTTGACCCTAAAAAAATGTACCATAATCATTATGGTCTTCGTAAGGAGAAAATCTCCCCAACAACAATGCCACTTAAGGTGTTGTCCTCTAGTGTCCCCCTTACAACAAAGGGAAACAAGTTTGAGAGAAACCCATTAGAGGTCCCAAATCTCCATGTACAAAGGGAAACAAGTTTGAAACAAACCCACTAGAGGTCCAAAATTGGATCTCCCTCTCTGTAGGGAAAGTAGTAAGAATCCACTCCCCAAAGGGAAATCCTTCATTTTGTGAAGTCCATATGAGGGAAAATTTCCGTTCTTAATTCCTTTGGTTGTACTCCACCTGGTCATGAAATTTAGATGATGCCCATATTCGAAATGGGTTCAAAACATATTTCCATTAATGACCTCGGTGAAGAGATGTGATAAATTGAATTTGGAAGAGCTTCTCATGAAAAGTTCAGAAAATATTTTCTCCATTGTATTTATCTAATTTCAAGGATGTCCAATGGGTTAGACCGTTTCTTCATCGGTGTCTTATCTCATCACATATCCACAACTAGACTTGCGTAGCCCCACGTGCATGGAGGGAAGGACAAAGAAAAATTGATTTAAACAATTGTTTAATTTAGAAATTGGTTGATATTATTAGGGAAGAGTGAATCATCGGTCTAGGTTAGAATATCCACGTGTGCACATCTTCTTGTTGTCAAGTATGAGAGGCAATTATATTTTTTCCTGTGCATTTTGTTATGCGATCTTTTATATTTTTTTCCGTGTGCATTTTTCTGTGTGATCCCATCCCATAGTTCTTCATTTTTCCATTTGAAAATGACTCATAATGACAGTTTAGAATAGTGTTACCTACATTATCAACTTTGACCCTGACAATGATGATGATTCGTGGTCTTAGTAGCCTGACAATGGCGATGATTCATAACCATTGTCAATCTACTATGACCATGATGATTCATGGTCATAGTAGGCTAACAATTGTGATAAAAGCATCACCATGATTAGGCTACTACAGCCATGAATCATCATCATTATCAAGGTCGAAGTTGATAATGTAGGTAAAACTATTATGAAATGTCAGTATGGGTCATTTTCAAATGGAAAAATGAAGAACTATGGAATGGGGATCACATAGAAAAATGCACATGGAAAGAAATATAAAGGATCGCATAACAAAATGCATAGGAAAAAATATAATTGTCTCTCATACTTGTGAGAAATCTTTGTCACATTTGTCCTATGTCTTTATTTCCTACAAAAATTGAATGTCAAGTGCATTTCAATCCATTATATCATCATTTTTAGTCATTTTACCATGTGCATCATTGAATACTAACATACAACAATATATCTTAGTAAATGCATATGTCCATTCATCTCATCTCAAAAAATCTTAGTAAAAGAAAAATTATAATATTATATTAAAGGATAACCCATTAATGCCAATATCATTCTTATTTACTCGGAAGACCAAAGTTCATCATATTTTTTGGTACATGAGTGTCTAATATATTGTAGATGAAAACTTTAGGGAGTCTAGTATGGTGAGCTAACTCTGATGTGCATAATCATTTACTAGCACCTACTGATGCATGTTTTTTTTGCATTTTTGGAGGCATTCTTTTCTCAACAAGCACAGTGGAAGGGGTGTGAACCCTTTGGATATTATTGATAATTGCAAGTCATGAGTAAGATAGAGAAGCACAAATTTGGGTTTGATGTTATCCTAGGCACCACTCTTGGTTGATCAAGGTAGTAGATTGCTAACATGGATGGGCATGAGAATTCACCTAAGATCCCATTCATATGACAAATTAGGGAATTGACATGTATTTTAAGACACTTCACATATTCATAGGATTTTCTACACATTTGGAGGCACTTCTACATATTTTAAGGCATATCTCACCATTCAGGTTCCTTTGGGTGTTGTTACACATTGTTCAAGGCACTTCACATATTTGAAGACATGTTTCACTATTGGAGGGTTAATGTGGACCCTTTGACATATTTCACTAGCAAGTTTTTACTCACCTAGAGGAGTTGTTGTTTTGGATTATATTGAGAATAAAATGAAATACAAGCGAAAATATAGCAAAGAACACATAAATACAATGAAACCCAACTTTTATTAATGAATAAAAGAATATTGTAGAACACAAACTAGCTCGAATGGCGATAGCTTATCTCTGAAGAGAAAGAGATGTCAGCTACACTCATTCACAATAATCATTATATCACACTCCATTGCATGCTGAAAGGACCTCCTTCACCTTGATTGTATATGAGAGAGTTAGGAGAATAATTCCCATGATGCATGTGGGATAAATTGGTCTAAGTTTACAAAATGCCATAGGCATGTAAAACACTAGGACTTCTCGGAAGGTCACCCATCCCAGTACTACTCTAGCCCAAGCATGCTTAACTGTGGAGTTCTAATTAAATTTGGTGCATTAACGTTGTAGGCATGTACATATGATGGTTGCAATTAACAAATGGAGATGACATTACATCACATTTCCCATCAAAAGAGTGAATATCATGGTTTATCAAAACCATTGGCTCAAAAACGTCGATTCAATGGAAAAGGTGGATGGCCAATGAGATCCACCTAGATCAATCCCCCCCCTTAGGAAGCAATGGTCTCCATTGCGTCAAGTTCCCTCGGGAGATTGGAAAACTTTTGTTGAATCTGAACCTTGGTGAGTCACTTACCTTGTTGAAGTAATTTTCCTGCTTGTACTTGGAATTAACATGTTGAAGGATATCGTGAACTTGTTGTTGGAGGTGATGGATTCGTTCAACAAATCTAGTTGCATGATTCGCCTTGGTATGAGTGTGGGAGGACTCTGTTGGTGAAGCTGCCACAATAAGAGCTATATAAATGGGGGCGAATGGCTGGAACCCCAAGAACACTTGAAAAAGGTCATGGCCAATAGAGCTATGTTGAACATATGGAATACTCACATTCTTTGGAAGGGAGTGTCTATAGATTGGACCATTGGGTAAGGGAGCAGCCGACACTAAGTCAATGGAATTCTTGACTTGGCAGTGTAGACGCACCCCTATAGGTGAAGAAATATCTTTGTGCTCCTCTACAATCTTGTCAACATGCTTTTGTTGTATAGAAAGGCCTTGAGTCGAGGTTGTGATGGATTCAATGACCTTCTTTTCACCTTCTAACCTGATCGTGAAGGGGGGAAACTTTGTGGTATGAGAGATTACTTTGCGGCACAGTTTTTTCAAGATCAATGAAATGGCAGTAGTCATAACTACCTTTGGTATCTTGTAGAGATGACCCCCTAGAGTAAAAATGACACTACGGGGTTGGGACTCATAAACAACATGATGTTTCCTCATATATGGTTTTCCTAAAAGAACATCACAAAATTCGAGTGGGGAAACATCATACAATACCTCATCTTTGAATGGATTGATGTCATAGGGCATGCAACATTAATGGCTGACGTGAATTTCTTGTCCTTGTTCAACCATTTGATGGTGTACGGTTGGGGGTGTGGCATTGCCAACAACTTCATTCTTTTGATGACCTCGGTTGAGATCAATTTCTTCTTGCTCCTACAATCAACAATGAAATGTAGTGAGGTACCCTTCACCCACATTTGTGGATGGAAGAGGCACTCCCCCTCCCCAGGCTCCTCTAGTTCTTCTAGTTGGATGTTTTTGGTTGTGATGGTAGTAGTGGGTTATGCATTGATCATTTTTTCCCCTTTATTGTGCTCGAAATTAGAGTCTGATGACTGTTTTGAGTGACATTCATTGGTGTTGTGATAGGGGATTTTTTGGAACTCACACCACTTTTTGGTGTCCTTCGACTTCCCATCACCCTTCTTAGCCAACAACTTGGACTGGTTTTCTTAAGATTGACTCTCCATGCTTTGTCCTTCGTTCTGTGAGTTAGGGTTTACTCTGTTACTTGAATTTCTACTTGATTTTGATTGCATATTGATAAGCATCTCCTAGTGAGGAGATGTCCAAGAAATCCATCTATGTTTGGATGTACCCATGTAGGCCACTATGGTACTTCAGAACTAGGTTCCTCTTGGAGTCTCTAATACCCAACTTTGAGCATAACGTATGGAAGATGTTATTCTACTATGGCACTGGCTAGTCTCTTTCCTGACACAGAGTCATCCATCTCACATATTGGTAGAACTCCTCCTTGAGAGCATCCACAAAGGTTGCCTAGGTGGGTTCTAACTTAAATGGCATAGATTCATCTGCAATGTACCTCTCCCAGTAACCTTTCCACCAAGCTCTGACATGGGGAAGGGATTAAAGGAGTGTGAAGGTGATATTTTATCCGTAGAATTTTTTTGGATAGAGTAATAACCATCTAGCAGATTCAACCATTTTTCTAGCGCATCTGCATCTATCTGGCCTTCAAATAAAGGGATATCAAAATTAACTTGTATCTTGAAGGGTGTCACACCTCTGAAATGGATGCTTGTTGAAGCTGCCTTTGCCACTATCGGTAGTCGTCAAAGGAACTGAGCAAATTTTTCCATCATTTTGTTCCTTTGTCGCACAAGGGATTCCTTGAGCAAAATCGTGAAAGGATCTCCTACTCTTTCATCTCTCTTTTCTTCTGCCATGAGAGGTCACTTAGGCTAGCGAGTGCGGTTTTCCTCAAGCAAAACTAGCTTGAGACCCAACTCTTTGTACCTTAACCTCATCGGGGACATGCTCTAAGAAACGACAAGGAGAAAATTGCTTTGATGCCATTGATCCAAATTATATTGAGAATGAAATGAGATACAAATGAAAATATAGCAGAGAACAGAGAAATACAGTGAAACCCAACTTCTATTAATTAATAATATAATATTGTAGAACACAAACTGGCTAGAATGGTGATAGGTTATCCTTGAAGAGAAAAAGATGTCGGCTATGCTCATTCACAATAAGCATTACATCACACTCTAGTGCATGTTTGAAGGACCTCCTTCACCTTGATTGTATATGAGAAAGTGAGAGGAGAATAATTCCCATGATGCATGTGGGATAAATTGGTCTAAGTTTACAAAATGTCATAGGCATGTAAAACACTAGGACTTCCCGGAAGGTTACCCATCCTAGTACTACTCTAGCCCAAGCATGCTTACTTATGGAGTTCTAATGGGATATGGTGCATTAATGCTATAGGCATGTACATATGATGGTTGTAATTAACAAATGGAGATAACATTACATTACATTCCCCATTAAAAGGGTGAATATCATGGTTTTTCAAAACCACGACATTGAAAATGTTGATTTAGTGTAAAAGGTGGATGGCCACCGAGATCCACTTGGATCAGTTTCCTTCATTTGGAGGAGGTTATGAGGTTCCATGTGGCTTTAAATAAAAATTCTACAAGGTTAAAACACCCACTTTAGAGGAGCCACCGATGAAGTTGGATTGTGGACCCAAGTGCACCCTTCTCATACGAAGATATTTTACCTATTTTGGGGGTTGTTTTTGGCTAAGAGAGGAGGTGTGGTTGTGATCTGTAGATCTTATAATGCCTTAACATGTGTAATTATGTCACTTGAGCCTATTCATTTAGTTGGCAACCAAGCTAAGGTATTTTTAACTTGGGACAAGTATGTGCCTCTAAGGAATAGGTACACATGGCATGATTGCATTGGTCCATGTGGGAAGATGATCATGTTGGTCTCATTATAACTTAGATCTCTAGGTATTAATGGATGAATATTGCATATTATAAATATTGTCTAACATTGGTTTGGTTGACCGAATTTCGTCGAATGTGTATATTGTATATTGAGTCCTTGTAATGAATCCTAGATTTTGATTCCTTCTCCTTGTTAATTTACCAACCAAAAATTCCCCACGCTTAAAATGTATATAAATTACTAAAAAATAAAATAAAAAACAATATTCTCATTTAAATAAAAGATAGACCATGCCATAAACATCTAGCTTGTCTACAACAAATCAATTCTTCTAAAAGTTTTTAGTTAAGAATGCTAATTTCATTACCCGTGTCTTATGCAATTTCTCATCACTCTCAATAACATAATTCCCACAAAGAGCTTTGAGTTATTAGCATAGATCATACAAGGGTTTTTGCAATCTCTAGATTTGAGAAGAACATACCTTGTTAATAAATAGTTTTAATGAACTAGAAACATTGCAAGTTGCAAGTAAAGATAAATAATAGGTAACATAACACCTATTCTAAATTGTACCTATTCTAATAAACACCTTGACTAACTCAATACTTACAAGTTACGTATTATCTATTTTATATTTTTATTCTTTGTTAATTATTTATTATTAAAAAAAAATTAAAGTTTATGTTTTTTAATATTGTAGAACTCAAATTAACGGAAATAATAAAAACAATAATACTTTCTGCCCGCCATAGATTTTTCAGAAGCCATATCACATTAGAATTGTCTCTCTCGATTTAACAGTAGAGTGGAGGAAAACATAATTAATAATAAAATTTATAACCAGTTTTACTTACGTCCACCGATTGACCTGGGCAACCCTATGAGAGACTTTTTCTCTTCTCGGCGTCGACTTTTTCTCTTCAAATTCGTTAATTGCATGTTAGCCACACATTGAAATCGGGCAATGTGTAGATAGACTTTTTCTCTTCTCGGCGTAGACTTTTTCTCTACTCGGGATCAGGCCTGGAAAATGTCTAACAGTTGCAGCATTCGAGCCGCACATTTCCATACTTCCAATTATCTCAGATCGATTTCCTGAAATCTATTTTTTTTAAATTATTTTCTTGGTAATATGAAAATAAAAACGGGGAGGGTTACAAAGAAAACAAATCTATTTAAAAAATAGAAAAAACAAATCTATGACACGCAATGACTAACAATAACAACTGACTGGTATGGAGAAAGGCACACGTGAATTTTATCAAAAGCATAAAATACATTGAAAGAGAAGGGTTATATTTCAAATTGAAGCGCCAACTTTATTGTAACTTTTTTAAATTGACAGATGAAAATAAATTATTCTTTTCATATGAAAATTAAAAAATAAAATAAAATTTTACTTATAAAATGATTATTTTATAATTCATTCATTATAAATCTTTTTATCATTTGAATCTGTATATTTAAGATTTTCAAATATTGAGAATTTTATTATAAACCCTTATATCATTTATTGACAAATGACAGATTCCAAATATTAGTAACTTCATTATTTAATTTGACATGTTGATGATTTAAAAGATATTAAAATTTAAAAAAAATTCATATCGGACAGTTAGGGGAACTTGAAAACTACACTTACTACAGCTCATTCTCCCACTTCTACATAGGATTATCCACTCATAACTTGACCATTTCATTCACATGGGCGGGTTCCGGTTCAACGCCACAGGCTCTTTCTAGAGCTCCCGGTTGTGCTCATTCATATTTTCATCCACAGGTAAAAGTGCATTTTCCATGGTTCTGTACAAAGCTTCATGCATCTTTCAATTAAAAAACAAGTACTGCATGGCAGCTTAGTCTCTGCCGCACAAGTTTTATGAATATGAAGAGTTATGTATATATGTTATTCGGAATAAGTAAGGATGAAAGCTTAAATATACTCACTCTGACAAAGCAGTCATGAAAATGCATTATGAGAAGAGGAGCGGCCAAAGTTGGGGTTTGATAAATTGAGAAGCAAGAAATGCAGAGAAAAATAATAGAACAGAAAACAGTATATTAAAATGTAAGAAGAATGTACTTTCCAACTACTTCTACTACATTAGAAACTCTGAAGCATGTCTTGTCATAGACATAGAAGTTTAATTCCAGTCCTCCAGCTGCATCTGTCGATGCACAGAAAAATATTAAAAAATTTGCAACAGAAAACAAAATTCTAGCCATTTTAGTCGTCTTCATGATGTGAATACTCTGCAAAGAGCAATTCTTTTATAACTATGGCATTAGCCTCGACAACAACTCAGTTTATAGCCTGAATAGTTGCATGTTGATTTTGACCGAACACAAACAAGGAAAACATAAGGAAACGATTTATGGTTGGATTTGGTGGATGTGCAATAGCCATCGTAGGTAGGATCCAATAAGCTATATAGTTGCAGATCCCTACTCTACTCAATGAGCTGCCTTATTATTTGTTTCTAAGGTTCATTCTCTGCCACATCTTTCAACCATTTTTTGGTTTTTATTTTTGAAATCCAGAATCCCCAGGTGATAGATGATATAGTACCAACCAATTAAACTACATCATATACTCAGACAGAGTAATGACAGGTGGGAGTTTTATGTGGACACTGAAAACGATACAGGAATAACAATAATAATGGAAAGAGGCAAGATATACACATACGTAGATGTCGATACACCCAAGTGGTAAGCAGTAAACTCATATAGATATGATAAGCTGCATATAGATACACCATTCAATCAAGAACAAGAAAAATAAAACTCAACAACCCAATAACAGAAAAAATACCCCATACATAAATTTCAGATCCCAACAAGGAAAAAAGAAGTTTAAATCTCAATTTGGTAAAAACAAAACAGTGTAAAGAAAGACAAATATAGATACCAAGCAATCTTACAGGAGAAAGTCGAGCGTTGGGTTGAATCAAATGCAAGCAGCCAGGAGAAACCAACGAAGATAACACGTTACACTGTTAGCTTCTCATTTGATCATTCAAATAGTGTGCACACATGTGATAAGCACTGGAAGGTAGAGATTTGTTTCTCTTAAGAAAAATGATAATGTTCATTGCAAGACAGATGCCATGCATACGTATTAGCTAGCATAGATAATGTTCATTGCAAGACATATGCCATGCCTTGTCTCTTATTGACAGATCCCTCAATCAATATTTCAGGCGGGGGGAACCCAGAGACAACTCGGTAGAGATGCACCAAGCATATCGATTGATTCTTTCGATTGGGCAGGAAGAAGCCAGAACTTCCATGGTAGCATGCAGCGATGTAAGTTTGATTAATAATTCTTATCATCAAAATTTGAGTCTGGTATAATTTGGCATTTTCTTTTGGTTTTACATAGATTTTATCAACTCTGTCCAACAAATTATTTTATTTTTATATGTAGTGGATATGGTAGACGGTTGTAATGGGTGTATTTTTCTTAGCATATTGGATTATCAGACATTTATTTGGTATGTAAATTTTAAGATAACCATAGGAAAACAAACAAATTGATTCTGAAAAAGTAGGTAAATCTATTAATCTGCATGGCACAAATAAAGAGCTTACAGTAGGTAAATCCTACCTTTAAAAACTAAAATAAGTAATTAAACAAAGGGAATCATAAGAACTTATCTTGACTGGATTTTACACTTTTTTTTCTTGTGAGTTGAATACAATCAGGAAATGTTTTGAGAATACATTTTTTTTGTGTATAGAGGAAATGACCAAAGTAACTATAAAATATAATTATACATGACGATTGGGTACCATCGTTGATCCTAGATAAGGTGAACAAACTCTGGATGGTTAGAAGTGAGATAGAAAAGAGTGTCTTGTAGCAATTGATGGTTCCCTCGCAACACAAAGGAATCCATCGTCAAATTTTTGTATCCAAACAAATTATTAACAAATATAATAAACAAAAAAGAAAAAAAGAAATAGAAACCAAGTAAATACCTGATGCTATCCGTTAAACCAAGAAAACTCAAGTTATCATCAATAAAAGCATACATTACATTAGTATTGAAATGCAGATGTTACAAAGAGTTCAACGAAAATTAAATTAAAGAAACCATTAAGGCACAACTACCAAAAATTTAAGTTGTATTCAATTAAATTACACAAAACCTCCCCTTTTCAGTAACTCATGGAATGGATAATACGCTCGCTTTGAGATTTAATCTTGAACTGTAAGTCAGTATCCCATGTTCAAGACCAAATATATATATACCAACAACACCAAGATGTTTAACGCCATAGAAAAAGATCTACCTGAGGATTTTCATGTGAATAAAGCTATAATCCCTATGGATTTCACTATCTGGCTTGAACTATAACGAAACGTATTAACCAAAACGATTTTTTATTATTATTATTATTGGAAACATGAGTTGGGAGAATGTTTTCCTTAACCTGGGAATTAAATCCTTGCGAGGTAAGGGCGTTCCATTTAAATAACCCATTGTAAAGTTAAATAACTGAAAATTTTAGGACTTACATATTTAATCTAACCGCCTTATCAATAAAAATGAACTAACTTTGAAACCATGATACTTTGACGAAAGGCGAGTTGTTCATATTTTATTTATTTTTCCCATTTTCAGTGAACGAATCATAATTGTTATTCTTACCCAATTGTACCAATTTTTTTACCTTGTTTTTCTAGCATCTAGAACTTATATGGAAAATAACAATAACTATAAATAGAGGGAAACAAAAATACATCACAAGCAAGAGTTTTTTTTTTAGCTAAAGAAAATATAGTAAAAAAATATATAGTGAAGACTTCTTACATTATATTTTTTTTTACCAAATTATACTAACCATTACAGCGATCTTGGATCGTTGTTACTAAATTATTACCTCCAAGTATGACATTCGAGGTAGAGTCTTACACTTAGAAGCTGGACTCCATTGTTATACGACTTAGCGGGGTTACAAAGGAATAGCACTACAGAGGGAAGTTTTGTGAAACAATGCAAAAGAGGTCTCGTTCAATGAGATTAATGGTGTCTTGAGCCCTCGCTTGTACTGAACATTAAAACGACATAGCACTCATTTCAAAGTATCATGTGAAATCTGTGAGGTGGAAGGTCTGGATTGAATAGAATGTTGGAGCCATAGTCTCGTGGGTACATTCTCCTTTAATGCGATTAGGATCACCAAACAAACTATAAAAATATAATAAATTATAAAATAATTTTTTCACTGTTTTCAATCAATATAAATAATAAAATTATTATAAAATAACATACTTGTAAAAAAATGTTGCATTGCATTAGATGTACTAGTGTACTGGTTTGTTGTTTGTTGTTTGGTATTGAAAACCACTATCGTGCATTAAATGTTGATAGAACTTCTAACTAGCACAAGAGCTAAATAGTTGTTGGTTAACGCCGAAAGGTTTATAAGATGAAACGAATCCTTAAAAGAATATATTAAATTTTATTGTTGATTAAGAAATAAAGGGTTGCACTTCATTTATCTGGTGTTAATATTTTAATTTATGTTAATGACTTACGTGGCAATCAGTTAGCTATCAAAGTAATTTTTAAATATGATTAGGTAAATGTAAAAAAGTAAACACATAAACGGATGTCTTTATAATAGCTAGGAAGTTAATGATTGAAATCACAACCATTTATTTTGTGTGACTACTAAGAATATTCGAGCCATACTTAATCCTATCCATAGAAAACTTATTAAGCACTAAACCCCTATTAAATCTGTCCATTTTCAATAGGTATACGTCTTTGGGCGTAATTAAAATCTGTCATTGGGTATGGAAAACCACTATCAAGCATTAAATGATAATAAAAAAATCAGTTGTCGAATTTTGAGTTTGATTGTATCGCTTGACAGAATATGTACTAACACAAATTTAAAATCTGCATCAACTATAAAAAACTATTATCAAATGCAAATGTTGATAAACCTCGCTGTAAATTTAATTTTTAATGATAAATAATAAGTTGTGTCCTATATATATATATAGTGTAAAGTCAATAAAGCTAATAAATTAAGTTAACATATTAGAGATTTATAAAAATGAAATATTAAAAATAATGAACTATAATAATTAAAATAAATATAATGATAAGATAAATTTGGGTAAACCATCTTGATTTTGGTTTTTTAAGTATACTTAATAAATTATGGCCTGGATGTGTTAGCATTCTCTTTTATCTAGAAGAGATTGTTAAGAATTATTCTTACAATGCTATGGCTAGTGATCTTTAAAAGAAAATGTTATGAACTAAGATGATGGATGTTGATTTTAAACCATGATTCAAGCCATGAGAATCATATTGGTATGATAACCTCCATATGCTATGGGCCTTAAAGGCTCACAAGAAAATAATTCACTTTCTAAGACGTGTGGTCGACCAAGGTCCCACACATAGCTAATGAACCTCATTTACAAATTTCATGGCCCAATAACCTGGATCTTGGTATTGAACAATGTCATGGATATTGAAAAAGGGATACTTAGTGTGCCAAACCTTAACGACCACCATATCACACTAATAGGGAAAAGAGTCCCTATAGGGGGATTGTGAGGTGGTTTGGGCCTCAACACTTAGCTCAAGTGTTATACATGAAAATATTTTGGACTAAGGCCTTGATTTTTGACTATATACCATGGCATGGACCTCAAGAACCATCCCTATTGTGCTAAACCTTCATATTAGCATCATATTGCACTCATATACAAAAGATTATCTTTGTATTACATGTGTAGTGGTCCAAGCCCATGGTAAAGGAAAGTTTTATGGTTCAACAACTTGGCATTTTGCATCGAACCATGGTTTGGACACCAAGAGGCATTTGTGGTGTGCCAAACCTTAAAATAACCACCATATCCCACTCACGGGCCAAAGATCCCTAAGGAGATCCTTTCTAATGGTGGAGGGACTTGCACATGGTCCATGAGCTTGAGAGGTAAATGTTATGGACTAAGACTCAGGATTTTAGCCTAGACCGTGGAGTGGACCTCAAGAACCTTCCACGATGTGCCCTTGAACTTTAGAGGCAAATGTTATGGCCTAAAACTTTGTCTTTTGACCCTAGTCCATTATCTAGGCAATGTGAACCATCCATGGTTTACCAAACCTTGAAATTTGCACCAAATCCCTTTCATATTCCAAATATTCTCTTTGTAGGGTCTAGTGAGTGCTCCTATAGATTTAATCTCCCTCTCAGTTTGTGTGCCTCATATGATTATGATATCTACACATTTCTTTCATACCACCACCTCTCCCTCTTTCTCCCTCCCTCCCTAATAGAGACCTCAAGGTCCTCTCTCTTTCCTTGGTGCCCTACCTCAAGGTCCTTATGGAGTGTTTCCTTCTCCTTCTCTATCTTATTAGAGAGTGTGTTGGCCTAGGTTCCCATACATGGGCCATGATCCCCATAGGGAAATGTTTTGGTCCAACAACCTAGATTTTGGCATCAAACCATGTCATAGGAATCTAGAACCATACATGGTGTGCCAAATCTCAAAATGGACACCATATTACACTCATAGGATAAATATTTTTTTGTAGGGTTTGTGTGGTGCTCAATGACATCTCCCATGGCCCATTAGCCCCTTTGAAAGTTTTATGGCCTTAGATACCAATTGTTGATTCGACGTTATGCCCTAAGGCTTGAGAACTATCCTTAGTGTTATAGATTTTGAAATGGCCACTACATATTGTTTGTGGGCCAAAGGTTTCCTATAGGGTCAATGCAATGGATTGGGGCCCCCCACATGGCCAATGAGCCCTCAAGGAAAATGTTACTAGAACATGGTCAAGGCCATGAGAGCCATCCTTGGTGTGCAAAACTTGGAATGAGCACCATATCCCTACCCAAAGACAAAGATTCCCTTTATGGGGATTCTCTAGTGATTTCAGGCCTCACTAATGTCTCATGAGCCTCATAGTGTTATGTTCTAAGATAAGGTCGAGGCCCCACATATTCTTCTTACTTGTACATTATATTTGGTTGTATCCTTCCACTTTGAGTTTTATAGATGTGTCCATCCACCTTGCAATTGATCAATTTTTCCTTGTAGTTTTCCCTTTGGAATTGAGAATTTAATCTCATATTATTTATTTTCCTCCCTCTAATCCCTTAGTACTCACTTTGAAAAATGAGAATTAATTCCCAAACTATGATAACAAACTTTAAGGTAACCATGATGGAATGCTCTCACCTTTTTGTGACGTTCCTTGGTCATTGCAAGTGGTATGCCAAAATATTCCTATATCTTTGTTAGGTTCACACAAAGAAATAATGAGGCCAAAAAAGGGCATGCACAACTCTCCACCTTTATGGTGCATAGAGGTAATACATGGGAATATCCAAACTCACACCTCCACCTAAACCAAATCAAGTTGGATTTGATGTATTGACATTACAGTTACCAATGAGAAATATTACAAGGAGGTGAGGAAATTCCATTTCAATCCCTCTTTAAGGTCATTACTATAGTCTAGGGACCAATTATCATTCAAAAATAGTTGGGAATACGAGTAGCAAAGACAAATGTGTAAAGGGAAATCAACCTGTCAATGGAAGATGGAAAATGGATGAAGACTTTAAAGTAGAGACGTAAAGAAACAATGAGGCTGAAAGGGGAATCAACCAATGAGAAAATAAAGGACTGCACCTACATCACACACATAATCCATTCACCTAGCCCATGTTGTACATAAAAAAATGACCTTATAATGCATGCATACAAGCAACACACCTATATAACTCACATACATAAACAACTCATCTAAACTACATTCATAAGACAAGATGAACCAAAGGGATAAATGAAACTATAACCATTGCATTGTCAAGCCTAAGAATCATCCTTGGTGCACCAATGTTATTAATGGTGACCATATTTCACTTGTAGGTTAAATATTCTCTATGTAGGATTTGTGCAATGATCTAGGGCACTATACATGGCCCTTGAGCCCTAGAGGCATTGGGATGGACTTGCACCTTGAATTTTGACCCCAAATCATGGATTGCCTAAAAAACCATTTATCTAGCATTAGAAATGTTGAAATCATCACCATATACCACTTAAAGGACAAATATTAACATATAGTTCTATATGGTGGCTAAGGGCCATGCACGTGACTCGTCAATCCCAAAGGAAAATGTCATAACCTAAGACCCTTTGGTCTATTATTCCTCAAGATGGTGAGCATATCTAACTCGTAGGCTAAAGATTCCCAATGTGAGGCCTATGTGGGGGTTTGGAAATCCTATGCACCTCATTACCACACACCTAGCCCACACAATCACATAGAGAAGCATTGACACACCTATAAATATAAGTGTTGATGCACATACCTACACATCTAACCCATGAATCTAATTAGTGACCATTCTTCACTTGAGTGAAAGGTTGGAATGCATTCGTCAAATTGTGTAGGCCCTATGGGTTAGGGGTTAATGGATTGGTGACCACCTAACCAAGGGTCATGAATCCACTAAACCACTACCAACTAACACATTTTATTGTAACCCCATAACATCCTAATACAACCACTAACCCATAAATCTCTAACCCCAATTATGGTTGTAAACAATGAGTTTGTTCCCTTAAACGACTGATGTCTCAAACATGCTTATCGTAACACTGGTGCCAAGAGGAATGTTAAATTAGAGAGATGATGAAGACATAACTCACACACCTACAAATCACTCATTCAATTTACACACATAGGCAATACAACTAATGTATGCACCACACATAGAAGATCTCAGACCAATCCGCCAGACTTGGAAGAGGAGAGAATGAGTGAGTGGAAAAGTGAGGGGGAAGGGTTTATATTTATAGTTTTAGGCTAGGGCTAGGCTTATATAAATATAATTATAATAATAACATATTAATTAATATAAATATTAATTTAATATGCTATATTTAAATATTAATTAATTTTTATTATTACGCCCTAAAACAAAAAACAAACCCCAATCAAACCCAAACTCAAAAGTCAAAGGGTGAAGAACAAGTAAGGGGTTTAGGAGAGGCAAAGAGGTTTTCTTAGTGGCAACACATGTCCATATAATTCTCAAGGTGACCAATTAACTTTATCATCACTGAATAAGGGTTACATCACACAATGTGGTCATGTCCATCTTCATGGTCTCTCCTAGGTCCTATGAACCATCTTGGGAGAGAGGAAGAGGATCACACACCAACACATATTGGTATTACCCCAAGATCTACCTGGTCAAAGACCAGGTTGCCCCATAACATATCTTGGGGTCTTATCCACCAAGGTATAAGACCAAGGATCAACCCATGCTTTAGGCATGGGTACCCTGGAACATATCCAGGGGCCCTAGACACTTCTAGGGACTTATATCAACCACCAAGGAACACATCCAAGGATCAATCCAAGCTCAGGGAAAGGATTCCCTGTAACATATCCAGGGGCCCTAGAAAACATCTAGGGTCTTTACTGCTTGGTCCCAGACCAAGAACCCCAATCATCTACTAGGGGCCCACACAAGGTCTTTCTGCTTGATTCTAGACCAAGAACCACAGTCATCTACTGGGGGCCCTCACAAGGGTATTTTTCCATGGCTCTAACTGCTTGGTCCCAAACCAAGAACCCCAGGAGTGTACTGGGGGCCCTAGTCCACAACTAGGGTCTTATGTTATCATCCAAGAGAATGGCTCTTGCAACTGCATTAAATTCAACACTCCCTCTTAGTAAGAGAGGCATTCTCAGCAACACCAAGCTTGTCTCGAAAGTACTATATGTACCTGGGATGAAAATGAACCGTGTCTTCATTTCTGCCTTAGAGGATAAAGGCTACAAGGTTACCTTTTCTAAAGGAAAAGTTCTTGCATGGCACAAGGACTCACATATGAATTATGCCCGAGTAATTGGTGTTCAAGAAAACAAATTATATAGGTTGATTGTCTGACCAGTCTAGGCCCTGCTACATGACACTATCAACTTGAGTGAGCCTTGGCATAGGAGACTAGCTCACATTCATTATAGAGCCCTTCCAGCTCTACGGAATATGGTAACATGCCTTCCAAAGATACAAGTTCAACATAATGGTGTTTGTAGAGGTTGTGCTCTTGGCAAGAATGTCAAGGGGTCCTTCTTGAGAAGTGACAGTAGATCCAAGGGAATCTTGGACTTGATAAATTCAGATGTGTGTGGACCAATGATCGTTGCCTCCTTGAATGGATATCTGTACTATGTACTCTTCATAGATAATCACTCTCGGAAGACATGGATTTATTTCTTGAAGATGAAGGATGGAGTCCTTTCAATATTTCAAGAATTCAAAGCTTGGGTTGAGAACCTGACCGAAAGGAAGATCAAGGTGCTAAGATTAGATAATGGAGGAGAATGCACCTCCAAGGATTTAAGTGATTTTTGTATTGAGGCAGGGATCAAGAGGGAGTACATAGTTCCTTCTATCCCTCAAGAAAATGGGGTTGCAGAGAGGAAGAACATAACCATCATTGAGGTAACCAAAGAAATGATACATGATCAAACTCTACCTATGATTGTGTGGGCAGAAGAATCCATGACAACAATATATGTTCAGAACAAGACTCCTCACCAGATTTTAAAGAATATGACTCATGAAGAAGCCTTCACTAGAGTGAAGCTTGAGGTTGGACACTACAGGATATTTGGGTGTCCAATATACTTTCATGTACCCAAAGAGAAGAGGTCCAAGATAGACCCTTCAGGTAGAAAGGGTACATTTTTGGGATACAATGAATCTTCGAAGGCATATCGGATCTACATCCCTGGTAAGAGACAAATTGAGGTGAGTAGAGATGTCATCTTTGAGGAAGAGATAGTGTTTCAAATATCCAGAGAATCTCAGATGGAGATTGACAGCGAGACAATACCTTCTCCCCCTTTAGCATTTCAGAGGGAGACAACCATTGCTCCAGTCGATCTAGTTGCTCCAGTTGCTCCAGGTGATGTCCCCAGAGACATTGCAACAGGCCATAAAAGGATTGCTTGGGTTTGAAAAACTTTGTAGGAGGCAGAGGGACATACAACTCCTTGAGGCACATTCCGAGAGAGAAAGAAACCAAGATATTTTCAATCTATTTTTCAGCCATGAGCCCCATCATTGATACTGAGCCTTCTTGTCATGGAGAAGTAGCAGGTCAGCAGGTATGGAAAGATGCCATGGCATAAGAGTATCATTCCATCATGAAGAATGATGTGTGAGATATTGTTTTGAGACCAGAAGGGAAGTCTGTAGTGACTTCCAAGTGGATCTATAAGATCAAACATGCAACTGATGGAAGTATCGAGAAATACAAAGAAAGATTTGTAGCCAGAGGATTCTCACAGGTGAAGGGAATTGATTATGAGGAGACATTTGCTACAGTAGCCCGATACACTTCCATATGTACTATCATTTCACTAGTGGCATCCATGGGTTGTAAAATACATTAGATGGATGTAAATACAACCTTTCTCAATGGTGATATTGAGGAAGAAGTTTACATCGAGTAGCCAGAGGGATTCATGATACATGATGAGAAATCTCATGTGTGCAAGTTGAAGAAATCCCTGTATGGACTAAAGCAAGCACCTCGTGCTTGGTATGAGAAGATGGATGGATTCTTGATGAGTTTTCTCTTCAACAAGAGTGTTACTGATCCAAACCTATATTATCACATTGTTGGTGACGAGTGCTTGATCTTGGTCCTGTATGTGGATGACTTATTCCTCATTGGTTCAAAAAGACTTATTGTTGAATGCAAGCGAGCATTGACTTCTGAATTCGAGGTGAAGGATCTAGGTATGATGCACTACTTCTTGGAACTAGAAGGATGGCAGAGGACTGATGAAATATTCCCGAGTCAAGGAAAATATACAATGGAGATATTGAAGAAGTTCGGTATGACAGACGACAAATCCATGCCTACACCGATGGTGATGGATTTGAAGAAAATGAACAATGCTTCTACTAATTCAAGCGAGATTGATTCACATTTATACCGACAACTGATTGGATCATTGATGTATCTGTTAACACCAGACCTGATATATGCTATGCAGTGAATTTACTGAGTTAGTTCATGAGTCAGCTAATACAGACTCAATGGGTAACAACGAAGCATGTATTGAGATATCTACGAGGCACAACTGGATATTGTTGGTTATAATTTCTGAGTTTATATCGTTAACATTATTGAACCATGGTTCATGTCTATTGGGGTTCCAAAAAATCCTCTAAAACTATCGGCCCTCCTGGTAAAACATAAGGCAACACAACGCACAGAGTGCATTGCACAATCTCACCCGAGATAGTTTTAATGGGTGACTGCAATACTCAGGTGTTTGTAGTCCATGATTGAGTGGGGATATGAGAAATGTGCACTGAGAGTTGTAATTAACTTATTAAAGAAATATACAGTTATTCACGATTGTGCAGGAAATGTAATCAACTCATTCATTCAGTATGCTAATTTCTACTTAGAATAGTAAAGAAACACGTGCATTCAATCACATAACACAGGTTTTACCGTGGTTCACCCCTTCCTGGGCTATGTCCACAAAGATCTGGCTCTTATGCTCTTCTATTATGGCAGTTCCAAAACTACAGTGTCGTGTGCTTTGCAACTCCCCTCAGTCGGGTCGAGATCTATTATGAGGTGGACTAGATCGCACCAGGCTCCTCAGCCTGCGATCTAACCATCGATATCTACCCTCCTTACTCCTCTTCATCTCAACAACTTAAAACATTAGGTCGTATAGCAAAATATTACAACTAGTTCTCAAAATAGGATTCCTCCTCCATACCCTCTATGTCCGCCTCTCTCCCCCCTTCTATGAGACCTAGGTATATATATTTATACATTCCTAGCTCACCAGCCATTACTATGTATTGAAAAAACCCTAACCCTAACGTTGTTAGGTTTTTCGTGCATGTGCACGTGCTGCTCTTCCTTCCAGCTGTCGATTTCCTTGTACATGTCTTAATTTCCTAAAATAGCCTTCCTTTCAACTCTGTCTTGCTTCCGAAAATACCCCAACACTGACATGTGGCTTGTCCCGAGCAACCTAACCTCTGTGTTCTTCATTGATCTCCCTGGTGATCGTCTGGAACTTCTTACTGAGCTTTGTTGCGTGCGTTTAGGCTTGCATTGTATTCTCCTTGAGTGCGTCCAATACCTGCACTACAATCTCGTCACTGACCAACCTTGCACATTCTTCTTGGGTCTGTGCCATATATGTATTGTCTTCCTCTACCTGTGTGATGACCTTTGTTACTCACTCTTGGAGCTGTTCCATTTGAGCTTGGCACTCCTTTTTATGCGTCTGTGCAGTTATGAGTTATGCCTATAGTTTCTTCATGTCTTGTGCCCCTTTGATGTGATCCGTGATGGACATTGTCTTCTACCTCTGCTTGAGGTATTGGATAGTTGTGCTTATCCTTTCTCTTTCTTGGTCCCACTGTTGGACCTGCTAATCCTCTTCCAACTTTGTCCAAATTTGTGTTGCTTACTCGAACAAGTCACCCGCTACGTGAACTTGTCGTTCTATCTCTTATATCTGCTATGTTGCCTCTTGTTTCCTTTGTTCCTTCATTGCTAGTGGAGTTGTAGGTGTGAGATGCTCTCAAATATTCTCGATATCCTACTGGTATTGATCGATTGTCTGCACAATCTTATCAATATTTTTTGTTTCCATGAGTTCAGTCGTTTGCGCGGTCTTTGGAATCTTCTCGTAGGCTACGACCACTTTCTGCTCTAGTCCCTTCACGTGTTCCCTCTCCTCATTGGTCTCAATCTTGGCCTACTCGAATACCAATTCCAACTCGTCCCGTTTGTCTTTTACCTACTACAGTTCGACTGTATCTATGCGTGCACAAGACTGTACCCTCTGTGTAATTCTAAACTGCAGTTTATATAGGGCCTTGGTTGGTATCCGCAACAATACCAACTGCAATTGAGCCAAGTCCTTTAGGGGTGTCTTCCCCATGATATCGTCCATGCGCAACATGCTGGGTGTAACATGAAATGTTGAACTCGGCTGTGGTATCGTCTTGTCTGTATCCCGCTCGCTTGCTTAAGGTTCTCCTCATGTTTGTGATGCTGACGGGCCCGTGTCTATGCTGTTGTTGGCTGCCTGGGCTTCCCCGATCTACCTAAGGATCCCTCGCATGTCTGCCAACTCTTATTCAATTATGTTCCTTTGGCACACAACATTCTCAAAATCCTCGAATGTGCGATCTTGAACCATTTGGGCCACCATTTCTACATCATTCATCATGATCATGTATACTTGAGGTGTTCTATGCACCTTCATCTTCTTGCGCTCACCCCCTGTCTGAGTAGCTGGCCACTTAGTCGGGCCTGGCTCTTGTGGAGTAGGAGTTGGTGTAGTCCCCTGTGCTGCCTCGACTTGTATCTGCTATACTTGGGCCGCCTGTGTATTGTTCTTCTTCCCAGTCTGGACTCCTGTCTTGGAAGTCCCCCCTTTCTTCTGCTTTGGTTTTGTCTGGCCTGTCCTTGGGTTTCTTGGGAACTATGAATTCCTGGGGCTATGTCTGTTCCTTCCCTACCTCCTCAACATGTGTATGTTCCTGCCTTGCATCCTCCTCCTCTAACCCTGCAGGTATGTCTCGAGTGAGGAATGGAATCCTCCATTCGTCTTCCCAATCCTTGATGGCCATTTCTATGTCCCCCTCCATGATGCAATAACACAGTTGTAGCCATTGTTTTTTGGGGTCCTTCTGCGCTTGGATCCACATCACATGTATAGTGGCATTGAAGTTAACTATGCCCTATGAACTTCTATGTTGAAAAGATTGGATAGGTTGGAACTGAATTCATGACCTACCTCCAGCAGGCCATTGTACCACTAAGCTACATTACCTCCTTGATGGAGTCTGAGTTCAAAACGTGGATTGACATTCCAACAAATAATTTCTTAATTCTGATTTACTGCCACAAATCTTTAGAACCAGATATGGGTTGAGACAAACTTCACTAAAGAAGGAAGCAGGTTGTCCAACACCTCGGGCCTGAGATAGACCAAAGTGTTGGCTGTAATTAAGCCTGCTGTGACTGGGGATTTTCTGTCGAGCTGAAAAAACTCAGAGGCCAGATGCATAGAAGATATAATTCCCCTCAATCATTTCCCCTTCTTCTCATACGAACCTTTAAATCACATACGTCAATTTTGAAACTGTCTCAAGCTGCTTACTTTGACTAGAAGGCACAATAGGTTCCTCTATCTTAGTCATTGAACTGGGCATAGGTGTTGTTCCATTTGGACTACTAACATTTGATGGTGTCATTGAATTTGTAACACTTCCAGGTGATGCAACTCCACTTGCAGTGGGGGTCTTAGGAAGAGAGTTTGATCTACGCCTGCCAAATTGTATTGAAGGCTGCACCTGTTTGATGTTGTGAATCAAGCTGATTTTAATTGACTCCAGTCACCGATGTGCACGCAGTTTCCATCCCTAGTGACTTCTCCCTCTGTTGCCTGAGTCATACACGCATTGTTATGTTGTTATATGATGGTACAAGAGAAGTAGGCACAACTGCGGATGTGAGATATTATAACAGTTCCCTTGATTTTGACAATGGTGGTGATCCAGTCTACATTGATTGTAACTCGTTGCTCATTGCTTAAATTATAAAAGCAAGTCTTGGGAGTAGATTTATATATTAAGTTTTTTGAGCTTCAAGTAGTGTGGCGATTTTCTGAGTTGGTTGGAGCAGTTTTGATTTTCCAATTTCCTGAAAACCTCTGTTCCCCGTTGTTGTTCTTTCTTATTCACAATTTCTCTTCTTCCTTTAATCTAAAACATTTTGTGCTTCCTCCCATGCTGATAGTACCCTCCGCATATGATGCTGAGGCTGATAGGATGAGTCTGATTGTGAAATTTTTTCTGGGTGAGTGAACATCATATCCACCCTACCCAACTTCACTTCATCCGTCCCGTCCACTGCTGTGTGTACCAGCAGTTTCTTTATCTTCAACTTTGATTATCCATTAAAAAAAACTTACTGAAGATTTGTAAGACAAACCCTAAAACAAGGATCTATGCAGGCTCAAAAGTTTGCCACTAGTGAACTCTTTTCACACCCTAATCTCTACTTCCATGTTAGAATTAGGGAAAGAAGACAGAAAATAAGATTTTTGAATTTTTTCTGTTAGTTAGATCAGCAAGAGCATAAGAATCTAATTAAAACTCAGAACATAAATGTAGTAAGACAGTAGATCTAAAAACAATCTTATATTTAGGCTATAGATTTATTTCTGAATAAGCAAAACTATGAGCTCTAAACTGTAGATGAATTTCTGAGTTAGCAAAACAAATAGATCTGAACAATAGAGTTATTTATGAGTATGCTATGTCAATAGATCTGAACTATATAAAACACTTTAACCACAGAAATATTTCTGAAGAATTAGATCTGAACCATAAGACTATAATTCAATAGATCTGAACTATATGAAGCAATTTAACCACGGAAATATTTTTGAACAAATAGATCTGAACTGTATAAAGCAATTTAACCATAGAAATATTTCTGAACAATTATATCTGAGCATGAGCAATAAAATAAAACTGAAAACAACACCTTACCTCTTGAAGACTTACCTCTGTGTAATGAAGAGAAGCTTGGCACATATGAGGATGCTATGCCACTTGAAGTTATGCTTAGATAAGTCTAGGGCTCATGGATCAACCTCAATGGGTTAGATCTCTGTCAATGAGAAAGAGGATTGATATGCCACCATAGAAAACTTCACACAAGAACAAACAAACCCCAACAAAAAATACTTGAAGCAAACCCTTATTCCAGCTAGCAATAAGGACGAGATGTGACGAAAAAGAAAGAGGAGTCTTGGACGCTTTAGATTAGGACAACAGTCCTAGTTCAAGCCCTAACTACCCAGCAGTAGGGCCGCGGCCTAAGTAGGCTCTAGATCTTCTCAAACAAGAGGGATGACAGCCTCAAGGGAAGAGTCCAACACATGGAAGAGGGTCGGCTTCAGTAGACAAGAAGAGAGAGAGGAGGGCAGCAACAAGAACACTTCACATCAGTGTTTAGATCACCCTCCGTACACACAACAGCAACAAAAATATCTTAGAAGAGACCTAGAAGCAAACAATAAAAACTGAACTGAACTGTCACAAGGAGGTCGAGATGATACTGTCACAAGGAGGTCGCACCACACATAGAAGATCTCAGACCAATCCGCTAGACTTGGAAGAGGAGAGAATGAGTGAGTGGAAAAGTGAGGGGGAAGGGTTTATATTTATAGTTTTAGGCTAGGGCTAGGCTTATAAAAATATGATTAAAATAATAACATATTAATTAATATAAATATTAATTTAATATGTTATATTTAAATATTAATTAATTTTTCTTATTACGCCCTAAAACAAAAAACAAACCCCAATCAAACCCAAAATCAAAAGTCAAAGGGTGAAGAACAAGTAAGGGGTTTAGGAGAGGTAGAGAGGTTTTCTTAGTGGTAACACATGTCCATATAATTCTCAAGGTGACCAATTAACTTTATCATCACTGCATAAGGGTTACATCACATAATGTGGTCATGCTCATCTTCATGGTCTCTCCTAGGTCCTATGAACCATCTTGGGAGAGAGGAAGAGGATTACATACCAACACATCTTGGTATTACCCCAAGATCTACCTGGTCAAAGACCAGGTTGCCCCAGAACATATCTTGGGGTCTTATCCATCAAGGTACAAGACCAAGGATCAACCCATGCTTTAGGCATGGGTACCCTAAAACATATCCAGGGGCCCTAGACACTTCTAGGGACTTATATCAACCACCAAGGAACACATCTAGGGATCAATCCAAGCTCAGGGCAAGGATTCCCTGTAACATATCCAGGGGCCCTAGAAAACATCTAGGGTCTTTACTGCTTGGTCCCAGAACAAGAACCCCAATCATCTAATGGGGGCCCACACAAGGGTCTTTCTGCTTGATTCTAGACTAAGAACCCCAGTCATCTACTAGGGGCCCTCACAAGGGTCTTTTGCCATGGCTCTAACTACTTGGTCCCAGACCAAGAATCCCAGGAGTGTACTGGGGGTCCTAGTCCACAACTAGGGTCTTATTCTATCATCCAGGAGAATGGCTCTTGCAGCTGCATTAAATTCAACATTTATAATGATCTCTTGGATATAACATTTGATTTCTTCATTCTCCATAAGAGAACGTTTGTACATAGGTTCGTTAGGAAGAGGAACACAAAGTGTCAAATCAATTGAGTTATTTACCTGAAAGTGCACATGCACCCCAGTAGGTGAGGTGAATTTGTCTTTGTATTCCTCTACTATCTTGTCCACCTGTCGTTGTTGTGCAGCCAAACCTCATGCAGAGGTTTCGATGGTTGTAGTAACCTTTCATTCACCTTTTGATTGAACCATAAAGAGGACAAACCTCCCGGTCTGAGAGACCACCTTTCTACACTACTTCGCGAAGTTCAAATAGACCGTAGCCTTTGGGACTACCTCTGATGCCCTGTAGAATTGTCATAACATGATTCTTCCACATATATGGTTTTTCTAACAAAACATCAAAAACTTCAAGGGGGGAAACATCACACAATACATTGTCTTTGAAGGGTTTGATGTCGTAGTGCAGGCGACATTGTTGGTTGACGCGAATGTCCCACCCTTGGCTGAGCCAACCGATGGTGTATGGCTGAGGATGCGACACCGTTGTCAGGTTCAACCTATTGACAACCTCTATTGAGATCAGGTTATTTTGGATACCATTGTCAACAATGAAATGAAGTGGGGTCCCCTTCACCCACATCTATGAGTGGAAGAGGCACTCCCCTTCATCAGGCTCCTCCAGTTCCTATGGATGGAATTTTGTGGTAGCAATGGTGACAATGGGTTCTGCGTCAATGATCCTCTTTCCCTTTGCTAGTTCTGGATTAGAGTCTGAGTCAAAATCTGATCCTGGGATTTTGTCTCAGCTATAAATGACCATTTGGAGCAACATTCATCAGTATTGTGCCAAGGACTTTTGTGGAACTCACACCACTTTCCACTGTCCTTCTTCGACTTCCCATTATCCTTTTTTGTTGGTGGCTTGGGATGGTTATCCTGGGTTGGCCATCCTTGCTCTGTCCTTTGGCCTAGGAGTTAGGGCTACCCTTACCATAGTTTGATTATTGTGTATTTGCAGACTCGAAATCCTGCTTGTTTTGCTGCTTAAATTTTTGCTCAATTTTGACAAGATACAGAGAAGCGACTCCCAATGATGAGATGTCCAAAAACTCCATTTCAATTTGGATGTACCTGTGTAGAGCCCCACGATATTTTAATACCAGATGTTGCTTGAAGTATTTGATATCTAGCTTGGTGTGCAAGGTATGGAAGGTATTTTTGAACTCTGACACCATTTGGCCCCTCTCTTGGTGTGGTGTGGTCCATCTTGTGTATTGGTCATCATAATTTCCAATAGGGTAATATTGTTCCTCGAGGGCATCAACAAAAGCCGCCCAAGTAGGTCCCGGCCCAAAAATTGTAGACTCTTCCTCTTCATGTTTCTCACAGTAAGTCTCCCTTCAATCTTTGAAATGGGGAAGGGCCTTAAGGAGTGTGAAGATTATTTTTTCACTATTGGAAAAATTTTGGACAGAGAAATAACCCTCTAGTAGACTTAACCATTTTTCCAAAGAGTCGACGTCTATCTGGCCTTCAAATAAAGGAATATCAAATTTAACTTGTACCTTGAAGGGCATCACACCTACGAAGTGACTGTTGGTTGAAGGTGCTTCCGTTGTTTTCGGCAGTCGCCGAAGGATCTGGGCGAAATTATCCATAATCTCGTTCCTCTGTCGTGTGAGGGCTTCATCGAGCAACAATTTGAAAGGATCTCCTGCCCCATCGTCCCTCTTTTCTTCCACCATGGGAGGTTTCTTTAGCGTGTGAGAGAAATTGTCTTCAAGAGAAACAAGCTTGAGACCCAACTCTCTATACCCTGATATCATCGGGGACATGCACTAAGAACGACAAGGATCAGACTGCTCTGATACCATTGATCCTGATTATTTTGAGAATAATACGAAGGCCGAAATATAACATAGATATAACAAATAATTACACAGAGATATGGAATGAAACACAGTAATACAGTGAAACTCAGATTCTATTAATGACTGTATGAAAATACAAAAGACTGTAAAATGCAAAAGCACATAAGCTAGCTAGAGTGGTGGTAGCTTATCTCTGAGAAGAGATGTTTCAGCTACGCTCATTCACAAGAAGATGATTACAATGAGACTCCAAAGACATTTTTAACATAAAACATAATTGAGAAAACGATAAACATCCAAAACCCTACCCCCAGGAGATGAAACGCCAAAAGGTTTGTGGGCCCCGATGGGGATAGTTGATACGTCAACTTTATGAGGGCATAACTTTTGCATATGATTTCTGTTTGGGGAGCTCGATACCTTGTCGGAAAGGTCTAGTTGAGGAGTACACTTTTCGTTTGGCCCAGAAAATGCTTTTTAAGGACTCAAAATGGCCCCAGAAGTTCAAGACCCGAAAAAGTGTAGAAAAACTGCCAAAATGAAAAATTGTGCTTTGAGCCAGTGGAATAGGTGGGTGGCCATCAATGTCCACATGGATAAATCTCATTTATGACTATTCTCCTCTCGAGTAAAAGGTTAGTTCATGTATTATTCAATTGGTAAGGGTTAATTTTCCACCACATTGGGTCAATACTGATTTAAGGAAAGTGCAAAAGAACAAGACCAAAGGAGTTTGTCTTTGGGTTCAGTGGATGGGTTACATACATGGTTAGGTTCATAGGTTAATTAGATGGGTTATATCCTATATCAATTATGTGCTTAGATGGGTTAGCAATTTACTATTTTTAGCAGTTTTTAACTTCTGGGGCCATTTTGAGGGCCCAAATGAAGGTTTTTCGAGATTGAGGTTCTCAAAGATAGTCGAAGGCATGATTGAGCCCCCAAAATTAATCTCCTCAACGATACCTTTCCAACGAGCTATCATACGCCTAAAACAAAGATCGTATGCAAAAGTTACGACCCCGGGAAGTTGATGTACTAACTTACCCAAACGGGGCCCACATGACTTTTGGCGCTTCATCTCCTAGGGTTAGGTTTTTGGATGTCTAGGACTTTTGGCATTCCTGTTTATTGTAAAAAAGGCCTTCAGAGCCTCATTGTAATCATCTTCTTGCAAATGCGAGTAGCCGTCATGTCTCTTCTCAGAGATAAGCTACCACCATTCTATCGAGTCTTTTACTCTGTATTTTACAGTCTCTGTACATTTATTTCATTAATAGAAATTGTGTATTACTGTATATCTGTGTTTATGGTTGCATCTCTGATATATTTCTGTTATATTATTGAATATCTGTGATATCTCTGTGCATTTCTTTATTATATCTCTGATCTCATTTCGTGCTGAAAATAATCCAGATCACATGGGTACTAGTTCAGGAGGGCAAGTCGTCGACCTAATCTCTTAACACAAAGTGGGGGGTGGGGCGGGGGGTAATACCTACTAGCAACCTGGAAACAAGGTTTTATTTCCTGCAAAATTTCCATTTCAAAGCAGAGGGACTTCATGGGATCATAGGCTCCGAAATTCGGGTTTCTTACACACACATTCAACATGTGATATCCTCTCTAGGATTGTTCTCAACAGATAGACAAATCTCTGATCTAAACATTCATTCATCACATTTAGATACCATCACCAATTCAGAAATGCAATGATTAACATTCATTCATATAGATTTTTACAAGGGCACCAAGAATACTTATATGTTTCCATAATTAATATCCAACCAACCAACTAACTGAGGGTGATTTCCTTTCCACCCAACCTTAGTCTCTACTTCACTTGTTATTTATATAACGTGCCACCCCCATGTCATGCCATGATACCACCAGGGGAACTCACAGGATAGCTCATAGATTTTTGGGTCTAAGCGTGAAGGCTACTCTCCTTCACTTAACAAGAATCAACAAAAACTCCCTCTCCCGATTGGGTCCAGGTCCATAATGAGCTTCCCAAATGCCTTTCCAACTGGATTTCCTATGCAAAAGGGAGTCCCTTCACTACTAAAAAATCCCTCAACACCCTCCTCTTACCAGTGACAGTTTCTGTGCAAAAAACATCAACTCGTGGCTCTCTCTGCTCAAGTTTTGTTCTGGGAAATTTCTCCGCTTCAGCTCGACCACCAATTCATTAGGTAAGCTTCCTATTTTCCTCACAGAAACTTCCCATTTTTCCTTTGTTCCTACTTGCACACTCGCGCTCTCCCTGCACTCGTGCACACTCTTGTGTGTTTCCTTCTTTCTCTATCTGCCTCTCCCATGTAGAACATTCCTCCTTTCCTTGAGTCCTTGCACTTGCTTCAATCACAAGATTCTAGGAGTCAAGCTCCCAAATCGAAGGGGCATTTCGATGGTACTTTTGGCTAACTACTTAAGTTGGTCCAACCACTCTCCTTATACATTTTTGAAATAGACTTAACTGCTTCAACCACTAGGTCAAATCTCATTATCTAATTTTCTTTTGAACAAAGTAAGGTAAGGTACTTTCGACAGATTTGGTCATCAATGTTCTCTTAGGTGAAGGTTAATCCCCATTTCCCTTCACCGTTTCTCACTCGTGGTATCATGGCCAATACTTCAAGGCTTCACCCTTCAATCAACTCATTGGAAATTTATCATTAAACATAAAACACAATTACAATGTTTATCAATCATAGCCTTTAAGTCTTAATCATAATTACAGACTGGGGAAAACAGGGTGTTACAGATAAACTAACCAAAAGAGGATTTTAAGGTCCTTCCATATGCTACATGTGTAGATCCAAAGAAGAAGAAACAACATAACACTTATTCAAGATATGCCTAGAGGTCAATGCATTATGGGACAAAGGTGCTACACTCTTTAGACAATTTAATCATTTAAGAGATAATATTCTGCAAACTCTAGAAAATTTGATATCCTTGCCATCTGAAAATCCGATTTTAAACATGGCCTAAAACTCATTCCCTGGTTTTCTACTATGGATAGTTTGGAAACAACACAATTGTCAACTCTTCAAACAACAACAATGAGGTGGTTAAGACACTTGGAATATAATTCAAGTGAGCATTCAAGATTCAATTAGCACTATCCCATGGTCATAGGAAGCCAAACACCCCTATAGAAACAAGAGAATTATTTTCTTAGATTGGCAATTTGGGAAAGGTCCTCTTTCTTTTGTCCAGTTCAAACCTAATATTAATGATCCCTTCCTAGAGATGTGGGATATATCTCCAAATGGTTTCATCAAGATTAACTTCAACGGGGCCTCCAAAGTCAACCCGAGACCAATGTGAGCATGAGGGGTGTTTAGGGATTCTTCAAGATCCATTCTCTTTATCTTTTCCTTCTATATCGGAAACAACACCAAAAATGTATCTAAGCTTGCTAGCCTAGTGAAAGGAATGCAACTAGTGCACCAAATCAGCTTTGAAAACATCATCGTAGAAGGAGAATCCTTAGTGATCATCCAAGCTCTATCTAAAATCCTCGATGGCTTTAAATGGGCAAATTTTCTCACAATTGGCACCTCTCTGCAAAGTTTATGCAAGTATTGGATCTTTCCAACTCCATCTCAACCATCATCCTCTCCCATGTAAGAAGGAAAGCTAATGGCCTAGCAGGCTGACTGGCTAATGAAGGAGTGAACCTAAAAAACCAATAGATACTACTTCCCTGGGGCACTATGATCCTTTATCAACTAAAAGAGGATTATTATCAACTCAATATTTAGGATAACAAATACTCAGATAGGGTGGAGAGCGTCGAGACCAAGACATCCCCCATGAGCTTGGAGGAGCCTGGTCGAAGTGCTCGCATATAGTAACATTATGAGAAGGTATCAACGTAGGAGGACGATGGAAGGTTTCATTTCATGATCAATCTATCTGAACAATAGTTTCATGTATGATTTGAGAAGGATGATGTGTATGTGCGTCATGATGGAAAGAACAGGGGTCATGTTTTTTAAAGATGTCTCCCTATTCAAGCATGCATAATTTGTGGTGGAGGGAGAAGATCTAAGCAACTCCAAGGGTGTTGGAGGTGGTCCCAAACTCGACATTTTCATAGATTACAACCCTACTGGTTAGTATCTTGTTCTCCCTGGCGTAGCATTATGTTTATGAGCATTTATGTTTTAGTTCTTTGAAATTGGGTTGGCATTTCAGGGAATTGGGAAGTTTGAAAACAATTTGGAATGAGAGATGTGTGGACTATCTGGTAGCCTCCATTTTTCTAACCTATGTGTCTAGCCTATCCTCTATCCCTCTACTCAATCAAACCTCACTATCATTGTCTCTAATTGCTTCTATTCCCAACGACCCTGAGTGCTTGAGAACCAAACTATTTGTGGTCACTACATGTGTATATCTGTAGGATGAACTAATCCTATCCAATTGTTGTCGAGCTCATTTCCTCTAAGTTTTCTTGCATTTTCCTTTTTAAAGTTCAAAATTTGATCCAATTCTCAGCTTACCGTGGCACCCCCAAAAACCCTCTCGAAGGCTCACTCATCTACATTTATCCTAGATAGGCTATAATACAGGCTTACACCTCATCATTATTCACAATCTTGTGTGCCCCGACTCCTCCACCTCTCAACTGTCCCTTTATAAATTTTGTAGGAAAAGGGGCTAACCTTGAGTGCAAAAAACATGGGCCCAATGGAGGCACCTCATCCTTTGTTAAAATTTCCCCTCCCTTGAAAACTCCACAATGCATAACTAGAGCCCAAATGGACACCATGAGAGCGGTTGTGGATTTCCATTGCAGATTCCTTGCGGAAACCAAAGCTGAGGTGGCCAACATGGAATAGGCCATCAAGAGGAAAATATAAAAACTCTCCAAGGAACAACTAGAGGTCGAGTTCAAAGAATGGGTCCCAAACTCCAGTTACTCCAAAACAAGAGATACCAATATTTTCAAACTTATTGAGTTCCATTGGCTGAATAAGGCCTTCATTACTTAGGTGGTGGAGGAGAAAGGTAGTCAACAACAAGTTATCATGCAAAAAAAGAATATGATGGACTATAATTTTGATGGATTATGCATAGATGTCTCTAACATTGAGATCACATTTAATAACTATGTAGAGGCCCAAAACAACTCAATGGAGGACACAAACCAAGTTCCAGCTTCTGCAGTTTCTCCCTCAAATCCCATTATGTTAGATGAGGAACCTGATCATTAGAGGGACAAACACTATTGGTAGAAGTAGGAACATGGCCCACAAGGTTAAACCCCTTTGTTTATCTTTGTTAGGAGAGAGGAGGAGCAACGTTAGCCTCCTCAAACACATGTTATATGCTTTTTAAAAATATATTAGTAGGATAGTCAAGCACAAACAATGATCCATGTGTATTGTTAGAGTCCTAGTTTCCTGGTGGCATGCCACAAACAATGTTGTTTGTACTCTATTTTGTAACATATTAATATTAATACTATCTAGCTTACAAAAAAAATGCGGAAGACAAGAGGCTTCCTAAGATTGCTTCAAACTCTAGTCAAAACCACTTGCAACTCAAGTGGGGTTGGCATAAAGATGTCAAGTCTTGATTAAACCAACGTAGATCCATCTTCAATTCGGATCTATCATCTATCGAGAGGGATCAAATCCCTGGAGGTGTAAACCCTTCCTCAATTTTTTTCAATCTAATTTTTTTTTTCACCTCAAGAGACTTGATCCCTCTCTTAAGAGTTAAGATAGACAGATCTATGCTAGTTCTCTCTCT